>JARHVA010000075.1:127500-727500 GCA_037957365.1 Torreya grandis
TAACTCACCAAATTCATCTACATACACTCCATCTTCTTAACATGATAACAAATAAGAAAAATTCCTTCTTTCTACCAACTTCCACATAGGGTGGCAATTATAACATGATTTTCTTAACTCATATCTCTCTTTTTCATGATATGCACGTTAAAACCCATTAACACATTAATTTACTAAAATATAGGACCTTTTCATACATTTTATAATAATAACCTATCCCCCAAAGCCCAAAATTTCTCTTTAAACTTAGTTAAGAAATTTAATTTTTCAAATTAGCCATTTGGTAGGAAACTCTAAAAGGCCTCAAATATAAAACTCAAAGTTTTTTATAATAACTATAACACCTATAATATTAAATTATAATACCTATATCAACCTTAAAGTACCAAATATGATCATTAAGACACTTATCAAACATACTAACTCCTTTATTACATGGTGATTCTCTGCATTAAACTCCCGAAGTGGGAAAAAAAATTGAGTTTTTTGTCAAATTTGCTTTGTCAAAATTATTTCATGATTTTTAATTCTTATTAATATAGTATTATGAGCTTATATATCTTTTATTCCTCTTATCTATCTCAATTATCCTCAATATGTGCCTTTATCTTCATCTTCTTATCTTATTTTGATTCTTTGTCAAATCATCCTATATCTTCATGAGCTATAAGACTTGCTTCAAATCCTTGTTCACTTCATATTATATCTTATCCATATCTAATTTTTATTCTTCATGCTCTTCCTCCAATTATTTATTGTCATTTTTCTATCTTTCTCTTAACCAATAAATTTATTCTTTATTTCTCATGTTTGTTTCTTGTAATCATGGCTAGTCTTACTTCTCAATCATGACTTCTCCTTCATTCTCATGCTCTAACAGATTATCATAATTCTTCTCTTACTTCATTATTTTCAAACTCTCATCCATATCCTCTTTGTGTAGATTCTCATGGCATTCCACTTTCCCATGGTGAGTCAACTCATAGCCTATTTTCTCATTTTGTATTGGCATATCCTTGATCAATTCAAATTTATCAAAACATAACATGTATTGGTAACCTTATATATTTATATAATTTTTCATGCCTTCAACCAAATCATAAAAAATAATTCCAATTGAATATCTTAATTTATTACCTTGTTCTTTCTTTATTAGTTTGCTTACTTGCTTATATCTCTCCATTAGTTTGTAAATCAATTTGCATACCTATCAAAATGTCTCGCTATTGAGTCCCTATTAACTCATGCACATCACTTATATATACACCTATTTTTATAGTAAAAATTTTGTCATTTTCTTCATCATTGATGGTATACTCCAAAAATATCATTTTTCCTACAATTTATCCCATCTTTCATATACAAATAGCTAGTCTTGTTGCTTACCTAGTAACTCCACTTCACCAACCATCTATTGGTCAAAATATTTAAGTGATTAGAGTAATACAAATTCATAATTTTGACCTTCATACCTCTTATCCTCATCCTCTTGAATCAATATTTTTTATTTTATGCCTTTCATGAGGCATCGACTATACATGTTTATCCAATCAGCTTCTTCTTCCACATAAACATGTTGCTCATGCTTATTCTCCTTCATGTTTTCAAAATTTATTTCCTCAAAATGGAGTTATTCTTTCACTTTTATACTTACATACACACATGACAATAAATCCTTAGATTTAAAAATTTGAGGCTTTCTTGTCTCCATCCTCACCTTCTTAGGTTTTTTTGCCTCCATGACTATCTCTTTCTTCACAAGGTGAAGATCACTTCTCTCTTTTTCATTCATCATAGACATCTTCATATCCTCCTTGAGATACCTACATAATAAATTATTTTACATCTCGTGGTCTCTCATGACCATCTTTCTTCTTTTCTCAATGAGTATCCTTATATGCCACTTAACCCTCTTATTCTTCATAACCCAACCATACCATTGGCTATCAGCTTCTTGCATGATCTCCACCAAGATATTTATACACTCTAAAATTTTGTCTATCTCAGTCATCTATTTTTAAACATCCAAACCTATTATCTTTAGTTCTTATTTTCTCTTTATCTCCTTATGGTAGTCTAACTCAACCAAGCCCTTCTTGATGAATATAATTATCTACATTTTTCCTTGTTGTGTTGTGCAATTATTATATTTATTCTGGCATAGGTATTGTGCACTCATATCCTCAGAGTCATACCCCTTATTTTATCATCCAATTTGGCCATCAACTCACTATTAATTTGGTTTTATTTTCCTTATTTTTAGTTCATAGTGTTTGGCACATGCAAACCTCTTATCCACACATTGTATTAAAAATGGAAAGTTGGTTGTCTAAACTAAATAACTTTCAAAAAGGTGAGTTATCATGGAACTAAAATTTATACCTTAAGCTTATTATGGAATTATTTCAAATTTACATGTCCAATATGCGAGTCTTTAACCTTGGGATAATCACTCTCCTATACTAACATAGGATCAAAACCAATATATTTATGCTTCATCTTTATTGTTTGTTCAATATGAAGAGATGCATTGCCAAGGACATGTAGATTTATGTGTAGATCATGGGGAATAAAATTTTCATGTCATTACAATGAGATTATAGTAGTGCCAAGAACTTGATTGATTTTAGGAAAAAACATTACTAATGAAAGTTCTAAATAAATTAAATTGACAAAATTTATTGAACTATCATCCTCATGTATCTACCACATCATTTTGCATATATTAATGCATACCCTTTCAATGCCTTAGAATGTAGGTACATTAAAGTCTACCATGCATCAATAGTACAAAAATGTGATCGTATTCACATTATAACTTCAAATGGGAACCATTGATCATGTATAGAATGAAGAACTCATTTTGATAGGTTAATGAGAATGGAGAATTATTTCTTCTTACATCATGAGAGTGTAAGTATCAAAATTGTAAGCTTACATATAACTAGTGTTTTGTTTTAGACATGCATGTTTCTACTAATATATGCCATGGCTTGCCCAAAAGTTTAATCAAGAGATAGAAAAACCACACGACTCCTCTTTAATTTTTTATCACACATAAATCTCACTAGACCATGGTCTATGGTCATATTAAAGAGGTGGATGATTATAAAGGGAAGGTTTAAATCAGAAGGGGGTAAAGTGTTTTGGGATATTCTATTTATGTACTTTAATTAACCAAAATTTGGAATTACATATACCTTTTTTAACTTGAAATCCAAGAACTAAATTTATGATAGAATTTCATGGAAGGCTTATAGAATTTTGATACAACATGTAATTTTTGTCATTTTCTAAAGTTCTAATTCTTATCTAGTTCTACTAAGAAACCAACATTGACTGCCTCCATATTATTCTATTCTAGTGGTTGTGCTATTTTGATTTGTAGCATTTGATTCTATAGAATCTAAACAATGAAATGGTTAGAGAGAAATTGTTAGAAATGCTAATAATATTTCAATGAATCTATGTCTTTATTGAGGTTTTAATCCATTACTGGTCTTACAGTGTGAACTTTCTAAGTATATTTTAAACTTCTAAAATGTAATTATTATTATTTTTTTATGAATTAATAATATTACATTTAAAATAGCCAAACAAAATGAGTTACCTACTATTCGAACAAAATGATTTATGTTTTTCTATACATAACCCCATCCCTCCCCACTTCTCCATTGAAAAAATGGTATATCATATGTCAAACAAAATGACATATGTTTTGATATGTATATCCCCCTCAACATCTCTCCTCTCTCTAAACTTAAAAAAATTAAACAAATAAATAATGCCATTATTACAAATTGTGTTACTACTAGAGAGAACCATTGAGGGTATTTGAGACTGTGGGGCCTAAACCTTGTAAATTTTTGTTATAAAAAGTGAATGAAATTTCATTCAACTTCAAATATATGTACACATAATTATAATATATTAATATTTTAGTTTATTTCATATGTAATGTTAAATTTTTATTCAAAATATTGTACTAATGTTAATTTAAATCATATATATATATATATATATATATATATATATATATATATATATATATATATATATATATATATATATATATATATATATATATATATATATATATATATATATCTGATTTAAATTAACATTAGTAAAATATTTTGAATAAAAATTTAACATTAGATATGAAATAAACTATCAATTTGAAATTTTAAACAATTAATGTTAATATTGGGTTCTTTCATATTTGTTTTCATATTACTTAAAAATAAATCATATCCTTCCCTTACAATTAAAATTCAACACCCTATCAACATTATACTTTTGACATTCATAAAATTTCAAAACAACTTGTACACATAAGAAATACAATTGTCATATTCACAATATTTAATGTTTAACTATACATCCGCTTTCTTATTATTTTTAATTTTAAAATTTACAATAATATATACTATTCCAAAACATTAAATCTAAACATTTTCTATTTTTCAGCCTTTACACCTTCATTAACACTACAATACAAGTACCAACATAATTGAACACATCATGTAAGACTCACAAAAATATTAAATACATATTGAAAGCTTTTCATCATGAATTAATTATTCTTATTAATATATGTATGTATAAACAAATAAATAAATTTAAATGAACCAATGGGATGCAAGTCCATAGATTATAAAAGTTTTGAAATTTGATTTTTAGTTTGCCCATAAGGGAGAAACACTAGAAGTTGAGTCGTATCTATTACATGAGATGCTATTTTTGGATATGACATCTAAATATTGAATATCTTTACTTTAAAAAGTGAATAAAATTTTATTATGGATGAAAATTGATTATATTATATGGTTAAAACATGTAAATACAACCATATGACCATCAAATTTAGGCCTTGAGAGCATCAAAAGTTTATGTATTAAATATTTTTCCATGCTCAAGAATTTGTGGTATAATGGGCATGTGGAACTTGTAATAGATAAAATTTATATCTTACATTATGACAGTACTAGAAAATGATAGTAAATTATAGAAAAAATAAAATAGATCTTTGATACAATTTAAATCTAACTTTTATGTATAATATTTGGTAAAAAGGCAAAATTTTATTATTAAGAAGAGTTGACACGTGCATACATAAACACACATCTAGATATTAACTTATTTAAATAAGAATTAAACATTTTAGAGATCATAGAGATCTTTTGTATTTGTGTATGTATTGAAATGAAAGGGTAGATGTAGTGTATTAGAGGCAACATATAAAGTGTAGTGATGATTTTGTGTGTGCTAGAGAAGTTGTGGAAATTATGGTAACATTTACACAACCAAGACAAAAAAATAGGAGACTATGGTGGAGCCTTAGGAATTCATCCCATATGGAATATTCAACTATGTTTAAGGTTATCTAGTCAATGTACATCACCCATTGTGGCCTTCAATTTTAATTTGAAGAAAATTTATTTCATGTTCAAGTTATGGTGTTTGATTGTATGTAATTGTGGGTGTTTTTGTATTCAACCTATATCTTGATTAGCAAAGTTATTCATATCTTGAATATTATGAAATTAGAAATAATTAAAATATATTTAATTGAGAACTACATATCTATAATTATGATAATGTCAAGGCACAAACCCATGTTTTAATTAGGAAACCAAAGGAAAATATATGTGAAATTGATCATATGTTGGGAACACATTTTTTAGTGATGGATAACCATGTTGATGGTTGTTTTATCAAGTAATAAATGATATTTATCTATTTTTGTCTTTACTTATTTGTCATTTTTCTACCATCTAAGATTTATAACAACCCTTGAATGATTGATCATGTGAAAATAACTCATGGAAAGTGTAAGTGATCATTTACAGCATTGTTCCGTGTTCCCTATTGTAGTTTCTTAAAAAAAGGTTTTGTTAGGATGGATAACAAAATTATGGAATTTTAGATTATGAAGATTGTGTGGTATCCATATTATGAAAAGGTTTTTAACTGGGTAGAATGTCAATTCCATGCCAATTTATTTTTATTTTAATTATTATGGTAAGAGCCTATAAGATTCAAATTATGTGCATGCTTTCAAAGATAATTTGAATTAAAGTGTTTTTTTTTCATGTAAATGTAATTGGGAAGAAATTATCTTATAGTTATGTTGAGGCCACTAGCTTAAATCACTTGTATATTTAACTCTTTTGGTGTATATATATTATAACCAGTGAAAGAATATGTTATTGTATCTGTCAACTCACAAAAACTTAGTGTCATACATTACATTCCATCATGTTGAATTTAGAAGATTAAAAAAATCACACAAGCTACACACATAGGTAATTACTCTTTGTATCAAATTTATCAAAATCCTCAAATTCAAAAAAGGAAGACAAGATATGCTAAATGAAATATTATCTTCAAAAAACCAATAACGAATTGAATCTCAAGATTTTTATTCTAGTTAAGTGCATTGAATATTTACATGATATTTTGGGCATGGAAGTTTTCAAGCATGTACATTAAACACCTATATTTTAAACTAAATATTTAGAGTAAGTTATTCTTGCATTTAGAACATAACCTGAGAAATAAATAAAACATGGTCTTGGAACAAATCAACTAAATTTATTAATTGATTTTTGATTGAAAAAAAACATTTATTGTAGGAGAACAATGACTGAATACTTTGATGATTTTCTTGATGAAAAATATGTGTATATATACAATAAAATATTCAGTTAATAGAAACATAATCCTATAACCATTTTCCATATCTATATAATGACTGCCACCTCATCAACTAACTGCTATGACAAATTACCAAGTTGTATAGTTAAGCTAGCTAAACATTGCTAACTAAACAATGTAATATATTTAAGTTATGTTAATAATCCCCCTTTATTACATTTTTTTTACAAACATCATATTTCCTAATAGTGGTCCCCCTTTATTTCAAACACTGTAAAAAGTTTTACACTTTTCGTGTAGCCTGCTCACTTCTTGAGGTGACATGCCATCTTTGTGGCTTCATGGTCTTGGTGGCACCTTGGTTTTTCCTTGAAATATTACCATAAACCTAGTAAGTGACATGAATACATCTCTCTGCTAACACCTTCAATGGTTTCTTGGATTACCACAAACTCATTTGGTTTTTTGTTATAGGTTGATCATGAACCTGGAGGTGGAGGGCGGTCTTGATTTTTTTATAGACTTTGGTGGTTTTTTGGATTTCCACAAACCCTTATCCAAGAAACAAATGCTAATTTAGTGTTATTTCTTCCCACAATGTTCTTTATTAGGGGGTACCAAACTGGAATATAATGCTCAGTATTTTATTGAAAAATACACTGCATAGCATAAAATCAAACACATTGCAAAAATGTTACCATAGCAATGATGCAACCTCAATGTATGAGAATAATGAGAGGATGCCAATTATCCTCTAACCTCTGTGTATCCTTTAACCTCTAGTAAATTACTTCTTACTCAAAAAATATGGATTTGAACATCAATCCTTACATGCCATTTTTGAGGACAAAACTCTCCTACTAACACATACGACTTAAGACATCAGGTTCATCTAATAATGCATCCATACAAGAGATTTTTCGACTTTAAAAATATTGACAATGGACAAAATATGGACACTTTGTATGGCAAAAATAATAATTCAACACTTTTTTATCTTTACTTTTGATGATACACAATTTTTAAACCTAATAACAAAGGCAATAAACTAAACTTAATATTAAAAAAACAATTGACACCTAATTTTTATTAAAAACTTAACTAAATATATAATTGACATGACTATATGAAACCTAAATACCATTTTAATTTGATGCTAATTTACATGTTTATTTAGACGCAAACATGCAAGACTATAAAAAAAAGACTCACATTTTATTCCTACATGCACAGAGTTGTGTAATCGAATACCATGGTTCTGATTGCTCGTGGCATGGAATGATGGTGGAGAGTGCAAGGTAGATGGTGTAGTTGAGATGGATCTTGAAGAAGGTTCCAAGCTAGATGTTTCTGATGCATGAGATTTAGAGGATCCACATGACACTTATGAATTAACCCACAATACCTTAGCAATGGATGTCAACAATTGATGTATGATAACATGTGCAGGGTAATGAGTAGTGTTGAAGCAATTAGTGCAAGAACAAGACTAAGTGTGGTAATGCAAACTTTGTAATTTTAGTGTGGGCCTCCCATTTGATGATTTCTATCTCATTTTATGCATGTTCTATCAGAGGATACATATAGATGCCAACCAAGATTAAAGACACCAAATGAAACTGGAAGGCTACTGCTCCAAGACTTGACAATTTTTCATATTTACCAATTGATTGTTACAAGCCAGAGTGGATGGTGATGCTAAATGATAGGTCTGATATCACACTTTATCTATTGGGAATTGAGTCTTTAGGTTCTAATGCTGCATCAACTTTTGCTATGAATCCTTCTACACTATATGCTTTCTCCCCTTGTGTTGTTTTTGCATAGGTCTCTATGGCTGCTGAATCATCTGAAATAGCCATCCATCTCAAACAATATTATAAATTGTGATTTACTATTGGAAGGTGTTGACCAAATGGATACTAAGCATGATATAATGAATGCAATGCTAGTAATTCTTTGATGTAGGTTTAGATGCAATTATGGACTATACCAATTACTCTAATCAAGATGTCTTATAGCTAAACAGCAAACTCAAATGATTTTTAGCCATAGATCAAGGTGATTAACAATAGCAAATATTTTTCCCCTGATCACTCCTTAAAACTTTACATCGACTTCCATTATAGGCATAAGACCAAATATGCTCTAATACCACAATCAAGGAGAATAATGATTGAAAACTTCAATGATTTTATTGATCAACAACAGGGGTATATATATAATGAAAGATTCAGTTAATAGAATTGTAATCCTATAACCATTTTACATATTTTTATAACGAATACCACCTCATTACCCTTCTGCTATGATAAATTGTCAAGTTATATATTTAAGCTAACTAAACATAGCTAGCTAAATAATGTAATATCTTTAACTTACCCTAACATTTATAGAAAATGAAGAAACATGGTTAAGAGGGGATAACATTATTTGAAAATTAATGGTTTTATTTTAATAAATTAAAATAATGTACATTAAAGAAGAAACCATATTTGGGAAAAAATAACATAACTTAAGCTTCTAATTCATTTATTCAAAATTGAAGGGTTATCCAATGTTTTTAAAGGCCATTGGCAAGAAACCAATTATCATAACTTGATAATATGATTTTTGGAGTGTAAAAGTATAATTACATTGCATATCATTGTTAGCAGCAATGGAAGTGTTAATCATGAAATACACTGAGAGGGGGGGTTAGGGTTGGGAGGGTGGTAGGGGTGAATCAATATATTATATATCTTATTTTTTAATCAAAATCCTTTTTTTTAACCATTAACCACACATTTAAGATGTGTAATAAAATTGAAATAATAATATGTACCACGCGCGAGAGAGAGAGAGAGAGAGAGAGAGAGAGAGAGAGAGAGAGAGAGAGAGAGAGAGAGAGAGAGAGAGAGAGAGAGAGAGAGAGAGAGACCAAATTTTTATTTGAAAACCCAAAGTGAGAAAAACCATGGAGAACAATCTCAATTATATGAATGAGCACCAACTTAAATTACAAATTTTTCAAGCACCAACTTGCAAGAGCACCAACCCCTTTGCCGAGCACCAACACAACAACTATTTGTGAGCACCAACCCACAAGAGCACCAACCCATTGCAAAGATTTATGAGCACCAACCCACAGGAGAACCAACCCATCTTGTATATAAAACATAACTATCTCTCAATGTTGCTTACTCAACAAATGATATAACTCTACAATATCTCCTACTTTACTCTCTTTGAAAATAAATACAAACCATGCACTCTCTTGCATATTACAAATGGCTTATCAAGCCTTTATTTATAGCTTTTCAAATGACCTTTGGCATTCACCCTTTGTGACCCTTCAATCCTCATGGAAAATGATGCCAAACTTTCATGACCCTTCGTATCCTTGCATTTGAAAAGTCATATGGTGACCCTTCATAAGCAAAAGCATCCTTTCCTCTTTTGTCTTTATCTTGGTGACTTTTCTCATTCCTCAAAGTGTCCCTTCATAGAAAAAATGTGCCATACCCTCTTTTATCTTCACATGGTGACTCTTGAAATTCCTCAAGATGACTCTTCATGAGAAAATGCATCCTATTCCTCTTTCATCTTTTACCTCGTGACTCTTTGAATTCCCTATGGGCCCTCTTTTGACTTATATGTAACCAAAAATATATTCATTAATATTAAATAAATATTAACACACATTAGCCAAGATATGAATTTTAAAAACACAATTAAATGTAATGGAGCCTTTATCACCAATAATACTAGACCTTTGACATCAATGACAATATTTCTAATAATCTTTCCCTTTGTCATTGATGGTAACCTCAAACTAAAACTACCATATCCTAAAACCTGCACATACTACTATCTAAAAAATATAGTAACTACCCTTTAGTGTATTCATTGTACCTATTTTTTCTCCTGTACCTATACCTATTATTCTCTCCCTTTGACATTAATGGAAAAGGTCCTAATTGGAGCTAACACTTAGCTCCCCCTCAACTGATGTTGAACCTCAATGGCAGGAAGTAAAAGAAATTACTCTCAACTTCTCCTACAGATACTCAAATGTATCTTTTGGTAGTGCTTTTGTGAAAATATCTACAATCTACTCTATAGTACTAATATACTCCATCTTAACATGTTGATTTGCAACTTGTTCTCTCAAGAAGTGATATCTAATGGGAATATGTTTAGTTCTTGAATGCATCACTAGATTTTTTGAAATATTAACAGCACTTGTGTTGTCACAAAAAATAGAAATAGGTTCATCATATTTTACCTTGATATCTTCTAAAGTTTGCTTCATCTAAAGCACTTGAGTACAACATAATACCATTACAATATATTATACTTCAGATGTAGAAAGAGATACTAAAGAAGAAAGATCCTCCACTTGTACTCTTTCTATCATCCAAGCACCCTACCCAATCTGAATCTATATAAGCAACCAAAGTGAAATATCTACCTATGAGATACCACAATTCATAATCCAATGTCCCCTTGATATATCTGAATATTCTCTTTACCAACTGAGCATGACTTTCTTTTTGATATGATTGATATCTTGCAATTATACCTAATACATGCATGATGTCTGACCTCGATGCTATCAAATATAAAAGACTACCAATCATAGATCTTACAAAGATTGATCTTTCAAGGTGAATCTTCATCCTTGCTCACCTTATTTCCTATACACATTGGTGTGCCAACTGGTATACAATCCTCAAAACCAAATTTCAACATTTATTTGGCATATTTACTTTGAGATATAAAAATTCCTTTATTTGACTAAAATATTTGCAATCCTAATAAAAATGACAATTCTCCAAGCATAGACATCTCAAATTCTTTTTGCATATTATCAAAATATTCTTTTTTCATTTTTTCAATATTTCCTCTAAAAATGATGTCATCAACATATACCATAACAGTCAATTGATACTCACCTTCTATTTTGATGTAGATATTACTATCAATAAATTCTCTCTTGAAACCTTGATCCTACAGGTACTTATTAAGTCTTACATACCAAGCTCTAGGAGCTTGTTTCAATCCATACAGTGCTTTCTTCAATCTACATACATGGATACTAATATTTGAGAGAATAAATCCTTCAAACTACTTAATGTAGACCTCTTCTTCTAGATTCCCATTTAGGAAGGCAGATTTGACATCCATTTGAAACACTTTGAAATTTTTAAACACTGCATATGTAAGAAACACTTTAATAGCCTCTAACCTTGCCACTACTACAAAAAATTATTCAAAATCTATTGCCTCAATTTAAGCATATCCTTTACATACTAATCTTGCTTTATTTCTGGTCACTTATTCATTTTTATTTAACTTGTTTCTATAAACCCATTTTGTTCCTATCACATTGTGATCTTTTGGTCTAGGCACTAATTCCCAAGTATCATTCTTTTCTATCTAATTTAATTCTTCATCCATATCCTTAACCCAATGCTTATCATGTCTAGTTTTTGAAAAAGTTTTAGACTAAATTTTAGATAATAAAAGAAATCAACTTGTTCAGATTCACTTACCATCATTCTTATGGTGTGAATTCTTTCATTTATGTCTCTGATGATGTCACTTTTATTATGATTTCTCTAAACATATTTGGATGGAATTTTGGTGTCCTTTTTCTCCTTCTCATCTTCATCTGATTCTTCAAAATCTTTCTCTTCAATGATTTCAAGAATGTCTACTAGATCACTGATTGTTTGTGTTCCATATTCTTCTATCTTGATACTTACACTTTCAACAATTTTTTTAGTTCTTTTGTTATAAAATTTATAAGATTTAATTTTTCAAGAATAACCAAAAAATATACTTTCATCTGCTATAAATTCAAACTTTCCAAGTTTTTTTTTGGTTCTCTTTATGAAGCATCTACCTCCAAAAACTTTAAAATAATCAATTGTTGTTAGTTTATCTTTCCATAGCTCATAAGGAGTCTTGTCACTATTGACTCTCAATAATGCTTTATTCTAAATATGCACTATTATAGCAACTCTCTCCAATATTTATCTATTATCTTATATTCATTTAGTATTGTCCTCACCATCTCCTAAATTGTTCTATTTCTCCACTCAACTACTCCATTCTGCTATAGAGTTATGGTTGTTGAATAATGTCTCTTTATTCCATGGTCTTCATCAAACTCAATAAATTGATCTGGAATGAATTCTCCTCCTTGATCTGATCTTAGACACTTAATCTTCAAACTAATTTCATTCTCAACTAATGCTTTGAATGCTTTAAAATATCTGAAAGCTTCTAATTTTTTTAAAAAAGCATTACCCAAGTCATACGTGAAAAATTATTAATAAGTAACATGAAATATTTCTCACCTTGAGTACTTTAAGTTCTCATAGGTCCACACAAATCAGTATGAAAAATATCTAACATCTGAGTGGTTGAGTAATCTTTTATTTTGAACCACCTTCTAACCTGCTTCTCATGCTGACAAGGTTCACAAAACGTGTTGGATGGCTTTGTAATCTTTGAAAGATTTTTTATTGCTTTATTTTTATTGATGTTGACAAGATTATCAAAATTTATGTGACCTATTCTCCTATTGCATAGCCAATTTTCTTCAATCTGACTCAAACAACATCTTTGACCTTTGTTATCTGATCACATATATAAATTATTACCTGTTCTCTAAGCATTTACAGTCAACACATTTGAATCTTTTCTCCTAATTTCATAACTTTTTGCATATAAATTTAGTGTGTTCCCCTAATTACACATTTGAATTACACTCAAAATATTATGCTTAAGACCTTCTACATACAAAATATTTTTAATTTTAGTTCTATCATTATCCAAACTTAGTGTACCATTTTTGACAATTTGGTAATAGTATTATCTCTGAATTTCACTGTGCCACTATTGATCTTATTTAAGGTTATAAACTTTCTTTTGTATCCTATCATGTGTCTCAAACATACATTGTCAATGAACCATAGATTTTCTTTATTTTTTGCATGCAAAGCTATCTGTACCAACATAGATTTTTTAGGTTGTTTTTTCTACCATGAACTTGTCTAAACTTTCTTCTTGATGAATGGAGCCTTGAAACTTTGGTCCTTTTTTACTGACTCAAAAACACTTCTATAGTACTAGGTTATGTGTCTAAAGTTATTGCACTTGTAACATATTATGGCCTCTTCATTAAAACCTGATAGAGAAATAAAAGAGTTGTGGCTTCTGCTTGACTCTACATGACTTTCCTTCTCCTTATTTTTAAAATTGTTATCCCTTTTTTGACATTCTATTTTCTTATGACCATATCCATTATAATAAAAATAGTAACCATAAAAATAGGACATGTTTGTGTATCTCTGATGTGATTTCCTTTTGTAGCTCTATTTTCTCTAGCCTTCTTTATTTGAGATGTACTCTGTATTCTTAACTTCTTCCCTTTTTATTTATTTTTTTGTAAGAGCTTTAGCGTAGCTCTTTCCTTTTTTCTTGTCTGTGAAAGTATTGGCCTCTCTTTTCTCTTTTTCAAATCCAATACATGTCTTATCTGACATTGATCTTTAATTTTCTAATATCTTATTCAACATATTGGTGTTATTCTTAAATTTTGAATCATTGGTTGCTCTATCATTGATTGCTTTATTTGTTTTTTCAAGATCTATTTTTAAAGAAGCAATTTCAATAAAATACCTTTCACATTCTTTACTTACTATTTCCAACTATGCCGTTATATCTTCCTCATTCTTTTTGGCTTTTTTAAAGTGTGCTTGTAGATATTCAATCATTTCTTTTGACTCCTTTTCATTTTTTTTGATCTAGAGCTTTAATCTTTGATTCTTCTTTTCAAGAGCTTTTAACTCTTCTAAGTCAAAAATGATTTCTCCTTCCAGATTCACTTCGACTTCATCCTATTCTTCTTCTTGATCATCTATACTTTGGCTTATGAAGGCATCTTTATGTATGGCCATGAATATAATCTCTTCTTCTTCTGAATCACTGACTCCACTATCTTCGATTGAGCTAGGATCTTTAGAATATAAACTCTTTTTCTTGAATTTTACTTTTAAATTCTTCTTAAATGTAAACTTTCCTTCTTCATTGTCACCATTACCCTTATCTAGGCACTTAGCTATAAAATGTCCAATCTTTGCACAATTAAAAATTTTAAAAGGTAATTTTTCTTGATATTTACGTGTGCCCTTTTTTGGCTTTTGAATGAATAGAGCTCTATTTCTATCTTTGTCATCACTAAAACTATCACCTAATTCTTAAATCTTAGCCTTCTCTTTCTTTGATGTCTTGAAAGTATCTTCTCTCTTTGAGGGTTTCTCTTATTCGATTTGCATCTCATATGCCATAAGAATACCATGTAGCTCATCCATCTTTAGCTTGTTTAAATTATTCATCTCTTCAATTACTAAAACTTTTACATCATATCTCAATGGTAGAGATCTCAAAACCTTTTAAACCACAATTGATTCTTCTAACTTTTCTCTAAGACCTTGAATCTGATTAACTATTTGATCAACCCATAAAAGATAACTTACTATATTTTATTTCTCTTCCATATTCAAACTCTCAAACTATCTTTTGAAAGTCTGAAGCTTGGCTTGCTGAACCTTTCCATCACTTTTGTAAATATTCTCAAGTTGTACCCAAGTTTTATGAGAAAATTTACATTGCATAACTTTAACAAATTCTAATTAATATAAACTACATAAATAGTATTTAAAGCTTTAGTACTCTTTTCACTTGCTTTTTTTTCTACTAGAGTAGTTACAAGTATCTGTGGCTCTTCATATTCCTCTACCACTACTTGCCATATGTCGAATCCAAGGGCATCAAATAAGTCTTCATCCTTACTCTCCAAAAAACATAATTTGTTCCATCAAATAAATGTACCTTATTTGTATAAAAACCTTCATGTGATCAAGCCATCATGCTTTCCCGATCTACCTTCAGGTTTTAAAACTTTTTCAAAGGAACTGACTCTGATACCAATTGTTAAGCATAAAATATATTAAGAGAATGGGTGAATCAATATATTAGATATCTTATTTCTTAATCAAATTCCTTTTCTTTGACCACTTAACTACACATTCAAGATATGTAATAAAATTGAAACAATAATATGCACCACACAAAAGAGAGAGAGACACCAGATTTTAATATGGAAACCCAAAGTAGGAAAAACTGCAAAGAATAATCTCAAGTATATGAATGATCACCAACTCAAATTACATATTTTTCAAGCACCAACTTGTAGGAGCACCAACTCATTTACTAAGCACCAACACAGTAACTATTTTTGAGCATCAACCCATAGGAGCACCAACCCCTTATAAATATTTATGAGTACCAACCCACAAGAGTACTAACCCCTCTTGTGTATAAAATAAAACTATCTCTTAATGTTGTTTACTCAACATATGATATAACTCTACAATATCTCCTGTTATACTCTCTTCAAAAACAAATACAAACCATGTATTCTCTTGCATATTACAAATGGCTTCTCAATCCTTTATTTATAGCTTTTCAAATGACCTTTAGCATTCACCATTTGTGACCCTTCAATTCTCATGGAAAATGGTGCCAAACTTACATGACCCTTCATATCCTTGCATTTGAAAATTCATATGGTGACCCTTCATAAGAAAAAATGTCCTTTCCTCTTCTATCTTTATCTTGGTGACTTTTCATATTCTTCGAAGTGTCCATTCATGAAAAAATGCACCATACCCTCTTTTGTCTTCACATGGTGACTCTTAGAATTCCTCAAGATGACTCTTCATGAGAAAATGCATCCCATTCCTCTTTCGTCTTTTACCCCGTGACTCTTTGACTTCTCTATGGGCCCTCTTTTGACTTATATGCAACCAAAAATATATTTATTAATATTAAATAAATATTAACACACATTATCCAAGATATGAATATTAAAAACACCATTAAATGTAATGGGGCCTTTATCACCAATAATGTTAGACCTTTGACATCAATGACAATATTTCCAATAAGAAGGATGAAAAATAAATGAATCATATAAATTTTAGGGATTAACAAATCCAATCTAAGGATTAATCATGTTTTAAAACAACAATGTGAATTTAGATGTAAAATGGTCATTTGGATCAATGGAGAATTGGGGTGTGTGTGTGTGTGTGTGTGGTTCGGGGCGGGGGGCGGGGTGTGGGGGAGGGGGGGCAGGGAGCGGCAGGGGTCGCGGGGTGTGTGTGTGTGTGTATGTGTTTCATTAGTGCACATTGAATGAATGTGTTTAAGTCAATGCCTAAATTATATGTAGATATTTATACTTTGAATTAAAAAGGAAATAATTTGTAATACAACCATTCAATATAAAGTGAATAACAACATAATATAACCATTGGAAGCTATGAGAGACAAGAATCAGTTATGGAGGGTGGAATTATACTTGTATCTAGAATTATCATTAACAATAAGAGTGTCTCCATTACTTGGACTAGGTCATTATACCTATGATTTAGAAATTATTCAAACCTTAGTTAAACACAACACATAAATGAAAAACTACACCCAAATCATTAGTGCCAAGATAATAATTGTGCTTAAAACTACCAATTCATTTTGCCATTATGCCCTTCCCTAATATGCTTAAATGACAACCCATTTGATAGCTTAAAGTGAAGGATGTAATGCAATGTAGGAGTAAAGTAGTGTTTATTCACCCTAGTGCAAACTCCACTGCATTATCCGTAATGACTCTACCATTTGAAAACACATCTTTGCACTAGTGTCTTTGAAAATAATATCTTTCATCTACTTTTCCTATTCAAAACCAATGTTAAATAAAGTGAAGTATGTAGTGTGACATAAGGCCAAAGTCTATAGGGCATATTTTCCATAGTGTAAATCTTACAAATTTATTTGGAACATCTCTACCACAATCCATACTACCATTGAGAATGATAACTCTAATACTCTACATCTATGTTTCCCATTAAATAATAAAACAAATGTAAACTGGTATGATATAACATAGGTATGGGCTCTTATTAATTGAAACTAGTTAGGTGTGATTTAGCATAGGTATGGGCATGCTCAATATGCAAAAAATGATGTTTCATGAAGGTTTACAAGGTTCTATTAATTTTTTACCTTAAACAAGGTGCATGCATAAAATGAATGAGTGTTATTAATTAATTTTCAAATTACCACATTTGTTTCCCACTAATACTTTTTATTATTCTAATTGGTAAAAACTTGCTTGTATCAAATTGAAAAAAGATGTTTGTATGATTTTCTTAGTTCATATCTTAATGGGTATGTATTTAATTTAAATAGACATATTTCTGATTCAGATTTGAGGATGGAAACAAAGGTAATTTTTATTTTTAAACAAACTATAATGTGAAACATACATAATATTGAAAAAACATGTTTTTTATGATTGAAATTAACACAATCTTACTTGTAATTAATTGAAACATGGATTTAATGCCCTTGAAAAAATGTTGTAGATATTTTTATGAATGTAACTCATATATAAAATGAAAAAATGTATTTGTATGAATTGCATTCATGAAAATATAATATTAAAATATTATTCACTTTTAATTAAATCAATAAATTAAATACAAACCATAAATAATTAACTTTAAACCAATATCAAATATTTGTGAAATATAGGATATGAAAAAAATCAAAAGGCACTTTGGTTCACGTCTTTTATGAGGTTTGGAAAAAACCAACTATATAAATATTTTTAACATTGATAGAAATATGAGCAATTAAGGACCCACACAAATCTAAAGGATTATAAAATACAATATAAGGATTAATTTTGCTTAAAACTATAAGTGTAAATATGGATGTAAAATGAGCACCTGATATAACAAAGAACCATGTTATATACTCTAGTATATCAGGTCATGTTGAATGATAGTGTTTCACTCCATTCCTAAAGAATATGTATAGATTGGTACTTCAAATCAAAAATTGTAAGACATAATATAACCATATCATAAATGTAACCACATTTCAAAAGGACTCAATCAAAAATTTATTAACCTGTAGATGCAACCCATAATGTGTAACCACACCATTAACATCTCTAGTACACTTATGAGCTAATGTTGAAGAGAAATAAGTTTAGGCATAACTTTGTAGGAAGTTCCACACATATACTTATACAACCATGCATGCAAGGTAGTATTAATGAAATTGATACTTCAAAAGTGATCATACATAATTTTAACACACTAAAAGACCTTTACCACTATAGCTAAAATTTAAAAATGGGTACAAAATTGATGAATTGTAGCCATCTATAAGAGGTTTGTGGGGTCACCTGATTCAAAGTCATTTCATATGATCAACATTGATGGTAAAATAGGGAAACATATTAGTATTTTCCTTCTTCTTGATACAATGCATTTGCATCTGCTCTTCCCCTTCAAAAAAATATCAAATGTAAATGGGTGTGATATAACACATATATGGTCCTATAAAAATCTAAACAAGTTAGGTGTTATTCAACATAGGTATGGGTTCCTTCAATGCCCAAAGTAGGATGCTAAATGTAGGTTGGTGAGGTGTTATTACTTTTCCTCCTCGAACAAGTTACATGAATAATATGGATTGAATGCCATTAAATAAAGTTTAAATGTTCCACATTTGACTCCCATTAATATCTTTTTGGAGATTTTAATTATCACCTATCAATTTGAATTTTCAAATGGTTTTGTAGTGATACCTTATGTGGTAATTTTTATGCTATCACTCTACTGACATGTCACACCCTTAAAATAAAAAAATTAAATAGTTGACAATCTAAGTTTACTATTTGTAAAAATATTAAGTGTTGATATGGCACCGTTTAGGTGTCATGTAAGTGTGAAGCTAGGGTGCACCACTATTGATACCACCCTTAAAGAGCAAATTATAAAATATGTTTCCAAAATACTTTATTTATATGTGTTCAATGTACGGGTTAGTTTTAGTTTCATTATTAGGTATAGTTATTTTTAATTTCATTCACATTTTTTTTCATGTACCACGACATGATCATCGACCAACTCTCCTCAATGATGCCATCCTTTTGTTTAGTGGAAGAATATGTACTCCAAACACACTCACCATAACCAACAAGTGGTTACTATTAGTTAATTCTTCAAAACTAAATAAACATCAAATCCAACAATCATTATCAAATCAAATGAATAAAATTAAGCAATGATTAAATCTAACAAATTCACTCAATCCATACCCTAAAATCTATATCTAGTTAATTAATTAGATGTTATCTCAGCATAAATTAGTTTTATAAATCCAATGGGGAAAATAGGATGTGACAACAAAGACGAGAATATTAGTTGCCAAGAACAAAAATGATGAGCAGGTAAAGGATACATCATTATTATGATTGACATCCTTGAGGATTATTAAAAAAAGGAGGATGAGCAGGGTTTATGACCAATCATATATATATATATATATATATATATATATATATATATATATATATATATATATATATATATATATATGCCTAAATTAATGTTACTCCTTCAAACAATGTATGTGTGTGAGTGATAGTTTATAAATCTCTTTTAATTTTTTTTATTTAAATATAATTATATTAAAGATATTGAAAATATATAACAATAACTTCTAAATGTTAAACTTTATAATAATTTTTAAATATAAATGCACAATCTATATATATATATATAGAGTTCTAATTATATATATATAAATAACAATTTTGTAGGTTTTTTGACTGTGTATGATGTAAACGGAGGTGCATACGCGTGGAAACTGCCACTGGAGCTCAATGTCCCCGTCACTGTGAAGTTCACAAGAAAATCTGTTCCATAACGGATCTCATCTTTACATACGTAATATTTGGGCGAACAACATCATATTGCGCGTCTAGATAATAAGGAATGTAGGCTTCCACCCGCAGCTCGGTTTTCGAATAGACGTTGTCGGAGAAAGTGTAAAAATCGTTGGGGTTGCTTCCGGCAACCAGGATGCGCCCGTCGGGAAGAAGATTTGCGGTTGAATGAAACATTCGAGCAATTCTTGTATCAGCCAAGACCGTGAACCGATTCCCGGCTGCTTGCGCGGGTTTGTAGAGCCACGGATTCAACACGGGCACCCTCGCATCTTGCCAGGCTGCAGATCCATTCTGAGCACTATTGATTATGAGAACTTCAGCCGTGGGAAGTATGATCATATCTCCCATCACTCTGAGCCCGGGCATGTCCTCCATCTGCCACACCGGGTTTTGCGAGGTGATTTCCATTCTTCCGCAATTGTTCAAACCCTCCCCGTATGTCTTGTTCTGCTCGGCCTTGGTGTAGGCTCCCACGGGTGTTCCTCCGCAAATCATGAGTTCCACTCTTTGAAAATTCTCGCCGGAATCCAGCGGTAGAATGACGGAAGAACCGGTACTCGGGTAGTTTCGAGCGCCACCGCCCCGCATGGTGGGGAAGTTTCTGATCACCTTGTTTGTGTTGTAGTCGAGCAGAATGGATTCATTGTTGGCAAATATAAACAGATTGTCGTCAGAAGACAGATACACAAAGGGATACAGATTGTTCTCCTTCCCTGGACTAACGGTCTCCCACAGAAAGTTGACGTAGTGGATGTCGCCGGGTTTTTCTTTGGGGATGAATTCGTAGCTGAAAGAATTGCGGCCTCCTACGACGATGACACGGTTGTCAGGCAAGATCTGGTCGGAAGCATACCACCTCCTGGTGGACAGCTTCTCGGTAGTCGACTCCACCCAGTCGCATTTGCCGTCCGAGCATGGTTTGAAATAGCGAGTAACACTCTCGCCTATACCAAATCCGCCCGTCTGCACAAGCGTCCCGTCGCTGGTAACAGCACCGGAAGAGCACCAAGTGTCGGTGACGAGGTGCAGAGGCCTCACTTTATTGGTGGCAATGTCATATTCGATCGAGTGTGCCCAGCATTCTGAATTGAACTCAAGAGGAAGGGAAACGTTATTGCAGGGCGGGTTGTTTCTGGTGAGGTTTGACGGACCCCGATCGGTTCGGTCGTACATGATAACTTTGTTGGTGTGAAGCAGTACCGCATGCATTGCCGATATGCCGGCGTTCTCTAACAGTAACTCCCATTTCCCTTGCACCTGCTGCCCCCAACTTGATGATATTGTAAGCAGCAAAACTGCAAGCCTAAGTACGACTAGCATTCTGTTCGAGCCGTGCATGTTTCTACTGATATGTACCACGGCTTGCTGTAATGGTCAATCAACGTATACGGCTTCTCTTCAATTTGTTTGCACAGAAATTCCAGAAGACCGCGGTTCGTGGAGTCAGTAAGGAGGTGGACGATTGTAGAAAAAAAAGAAAAAGGAGGGCAATATTGTTTTGGGTTATTCTAAACTTGGTAATATAGTTTATTGAAATTTGGAATTACGTGCGGCTTGTTTGCCCTGAACTCCGCGAACAGAATTTCACAGCAGGTTTATCAAATTTTGGCACCACAGGTTTTGCTTGTTTTTATTGTTGTTTGTTTTTTGAAAATTTCCATGCTTGTCTAGTTCTATTAATGAATCAGCTTTAACCGCCTCCATTCTATGTTATTCTAGTGGCACTTTTGTTTCGATTTGTAGCATCCATTTGCACAAAATCTAAGCGAGGAAAATGTTAAATAAAGTTTGTTACAAATGCTAATTATATTTCACTGCATATGTATTTTTGCAGGGGTTTTCCATCCGTGACCGGCGTTGCGATGTAAACTTTCTGAATAGAGTTTGAACCTCCAATATGAGATATGGCATTTTTATACCTTACCATTATTACACTCAAACTAAGGAAAGAGTTACATGCAAGTGGAACAAAACGGTATATTATTTGCTATTGTTGAATCTCTATGATGCATTATTGTTTGTGGAGTCAATAGGTAAAGTGACAAAAAGTCAACACCCTCCTTAACCTTACACTTAGTAGTTGTCACATCATGTCAAACCAACTTTCATATAGTTTATAAAAAAGCAAACATGTCCATGTCATAGATATATTTTTTATTATGGAAATATATCATTGAGAAATATTCATAAGATTCATTATTAATGTCATCAAGAAATAATAAACAAGGTTCAAGCAATGAACAACTTTACACTGATTTTTCTATTAGGATTGGGTAGTGCATAGGTAAAAGTAAAATCTACATTTTATAAAGTTGATAAATTTTGTACGTAAAGGTAAAATATTATTATTTAAAACAATTAAAAAGTTCAAGCTATTAAAAGCTTTCATGGAGTGATTCTACTACAGCGCCCAGCTAACTCTCAACTCGTGAACCAACTAATTTACTAACTAGTAAAACCAACTTACCAATAAATTGTGAAGTTCATTCACTAATGGGTTGTCACATAAAGTAAAGCACATCCTATATATATATATATATATATATATATATATATATATATATATATATATATATATATATTAAAATACTAATACTTTAAATCAATTGATCCAACAAACCCCCATGATCCCACAATACGTACATAGAAGTCATAAAAAATATCCTCGGCACTTGCAACTAAAACATTATACATTATGGCATTGATCAATCGATGTTGCTTCAAAGAAGCACGCTATCTTACAATTTGTGACATGAATGATGAATATGATCAAGGTATGTTCATCCCCTCTAACCATTTTTTATTGTACTATAGTAGAATATGATCAAGGCCTATTCAACCATATCGATCGACATAAAGTCTCACACAGAAATCCATCTAATTGATTATTCAGTACCGAATATGACACATCTCCCTGATGCCCAACAACTGTTGCCAGACTTTTGCTCAACACTATGGTGATAAAAACTCCTATGTCAACTTGTGCAATCACCAATGATTGATTGAAGGACATACATTATCTTCCCCCCATTTAGGTGAGATGTGAAAAACCCTTGTAGTGAAAAACTAAATCAAAACTACTATTCTACTCCTAATTAGGAATATCAATGAAGTGAACACCACCAAAACTTAACTAAAAGTAACAAAAAATTAAAAAATACATACTATTATTACCAAACTGAATTTCAAACATTATACCTAAACTTTGAGTGAATACTTAAGTAGAGAAGGGAAATTATCCTCTGACCTCTAATAGATCCTCTATATCATATAAATTTGATAAATTTTGAACACAAAGGTAAAATATTATTATTGAAAATATTTATAAATTTCAAGCTATTTAAAGCTTTCATGTGGTGGTTCCATCACGAGACCCAACTAAATCTCAACCTATAAACCAACTTACTAACTAGTAAAACTAACTCACTAACAAATTACCAAGTTAATTCACTAATAGGAGTGTCACATAAAGTAAAGTATGTTCCATATACATTTATTTAAATATCAAAACTAAATTACTAATGCTTTAGATTAATTGACCCAACAAACCCCCTTGATCTAACAATGTGTATAGAAGATGATCTAGAGCTACGACTATGAAGTCATCAAAAATATCCTCCACACGTGTAACTATCACACTATCCATGTCACATATACATTTTATATTATGGAAATATTTCACTAAGAAATATTCATAATGATTTATTATTAATTTCATCAAGAAATAATAAATAAGGTTCAAGTAATGAACATCTTTAAATTGGTTTCTCTGTTAGAATTGGATAGTGCATATGTAAAAGTAAGATCTACATTGTATAAAGTTGATAAATTCTTAACACAAAGGTAAAATATTATTATTTAAAACACTTACAAAGTTAAAGCTATTAAAATATTTCATGGAGTGGTTCCACTACGGCACCCAACTAACTCTCAACTCATGAACCAACTAATTTACTAACTAGTAAAACCAACTTACTAACAAATTATGAAGTTAATTCACTAATGGGGTGTCACATAAAGTAAATCATGTCCTGTATATATTTATTTAAATATCATAATTAAAATACTAATACTTTAGATCAATCAACCCAATAAACCCCATTGATCTAACAATGTGTGTAAAAGATGATTCAGAGCTATAACTATGAAGTCATAAAAAATATCCTCAACACCTACCACTAGAACACTATACATTATGGTACTGATCAACTAATGTTGCTTCCAAGAAACACACTGCCCTATGATTTATGACATGAATCATGAGTACAATGAATTTACTAATTTAAATTGGTTCTTGAATAGATATTATCAGAAAAAGTGTAAAAATCATTGGTAATGCTTCTAGTACCCAAGATGCACCCATGAAGAAGAAGATTTATGATTGAATGATACATTTAATCAATTATTAAATCATCCAAGACTATGAACCAATTCCCAATGGATTGTGTAGGTTTGTAGAGCCACAAATTCAACATGAACACCCTCGCATCTTATCATCCTATAGAACCATTATGAGCACCATTAATTATGAGAACTTAACCTATGGGAAGGATGATCATATCTCTCATCACTTTAGGACTGGGTTTTTCAAGGTGATTTCCATTCTTATGAAATCATTCAAACCCTCCCCATATGTCTTATTTTTCTCAACCTTAGTGTAGGCTCCTACATGTGTTCCTCCACAAATCATGATTTCTACTCTTTAAAAATTATCACAAAATTGTGAGCCTAATTACAACCAACATTATATTAAATTCGTGCATGTTTTTACGAATATATAACACTGCTTGTTTGAATGGTCAATCAAATTATACAACTTCTCTTCAATTTATTTGAATAAAAATTCTAAAACACCATGGTTCATGGAGTTAATAAGGAGGTGGATGATTGTCAAAAAAGAAAAGAAAATGGAGGTCAACATTATTTTGGGTTATTCTAAATTTGGTTGTATAGTTCATTTAAATTTAGAATTGTGTACAACTTATTTACCTTGAACTCTGTGAATAGAATTTCATAGCCGGCTTATCAAATTTTAACAATACAGGTTTTGTTCATTTTTATTGTTGTTTCTTTATTGAAATTTCCCATGCTTGTCTAGTTCTATTAATTAATCATCTTCAACCACCTCCATTATATGTTATTATAGTGACTATTTTATTTTTGATTTGTAGCATCCATTTGCACAAAATCTAAGTGAGGAAAATGTTAAATAAAGTTTGTTACAAATGTTATTTATATTTTAGTGCATATGTATTTTTGTAGGGGTTTTCCATCCATGACCAACATTGAGATGTGAAATTTATGAATAGAGTTTGAACCTCTAATATGAGATATGGCATTTTATACCTTACCATTATTACACTCAAACTAAGGAAAGAGTTGCATGGTAGTGGATTAAAATGGTGTATTTTTTGCTGTGATATTTTTATTTTTTATTTGTGCATATATATTAATTATGTTAATTTTTATATGTTAATAATAATATGGTATCTTTGATTCTCTGTGATGCATTATTTTTTGTGTGGTAGTCAATATTTAAAGTGACAAAAATTCAACACCCTCCTTGACCCTATACCTTAGTAGTTGTCACATCATGTCAGACCTTCCTTCACATAGCTTATAAAAAAGAAACATGTCCATGTCATAGATATATTTTTTATTATAAAAATATTTCATTGATAAATATTCATAACGATTTATTATTATGTCATCAAGAAATAGTAAACAAGGTTCAAGCAATGAACAACTTTAAATTGATTTCTTTGTTAGGATTGGGTAGTGCATAGGTAAAAGTAAAATCTACATTGTATAAAGTTGATAAATTTTGAACACAAAGGTAAAATATTATTATTGAAAACACTTACAAAGTTTAAGCTATTAAAATATTTCATGAAGTGGTTCCACTTCGGTACCCAACTAACTCTCAACCCATGAACCAACTAATTTACTAACTAGTAAAACCAACTTATTAGCATATTATGAAGTTAATTCATTAATGGTGTGTCACATAAAGTAAATCATGTCCCATATATATTGTTTAAATATCAGAATCAAAATACTAATAGTTTATATAAATCAACCCAACAAACCCCCTTGGTCCAATAATGTGTATAAAATATGATTCAGAGTTATGAATTTGAAGTCATAAAAAATATCCCCAGCACCTATAACTAGAACACTATACATCATGGTACTGATCAACTGATGTTGCTTCTAAGAAGCACGTGACCCCATGAGTTGTGACATGAATGATGAATATAATGAAGGTATGTTTATCCCAACTGACTATTTTGTATTTTACTATAGTAAAACATCATCAAGGCATATTCAACCATATCAATCAACATAAGGTCTCACATAAAAATCCATCCAAGTGAATATTCAGTACTATGTATGTTACGTCTCCCTAATGCCCAACAACCATTTTTAGAGCTTTGTTCAACACTATAATGCTATCAACTTCTATGTCAACTTGGACAATCACCAATGACTAATCAAAGGCCATACAATATCTTCCCCCAATTAGGTGAGATATGAGAAGCCCTTGTAGCAAAAAATTAAATCAGAATGACTTTGTCTACTCCTAATAGGGAATATCAGTGAATTGAACACCACCAAAACTAAACTAAAAGTAACAAAAAACTATAGAAAAATATACTATTATAACCAAAAATGAATTTCAAACATTATACCCAAAATTTTAGTGAATAGTTAACTAGAGAAGGGAAATTATCCTCTAGTCTCAAATAGATCCTCTATAATTATATAAATTTGATAACTTTTGAATATAAAGGTAAAATATTATTATTGAAAACATTTATAAATTTCAAGCTATTAAAAAATTTCATGGGGTGGTTCCACTATAGGACCCACTAACTCTTAACCTATAAACCAACTAACTTACCAACTAGTAAAACTAACTTACTAACAAATTATAAGTTTAATTCACTAATAGGGGTGTCAAATAAGGTAAAGTATGTCCAATATCCATTTATTTAAATATCAAAACTTATTACTAATGTTTTGGATCAACTAACCCAACAAACCCACTTGATCCAACAATCGATATAGAAGATGATCTAGAGATATGACTATAAAGTCATCAAAAATATCCTCCATACTTGTAACTAGCACATTATACATCATGGTACTGACCAACTGATGCTACCTCCAAGAATACTACTACCCTACTGGTTGTGACATGAATGATGAACATGATCGAGGTATGTTCATCCCCTTTGACCATTTTTTACTATACTATAGTAAAACATGATCAAGGCCTATTCAAACATGTCAATTGACATAAGGTCTCATAAATAAATCCATCCAAGTGACTATTCAATAACGTGTTTTACATATTTCCCTGATACCCAACAAATGTTGGAAAAACTTTGCTCAACACTATGGTGCTAATAACTCATATGTCAACTCATAAAATCATAGGTGATTGATCAAAGGCCATGTAGTATCTTCACCCCAATTAGGTGAGATGCAAGAATCCCTTGTAACGAAAAACTAAATCAAAACTAGTCTGTTTACTATTAGTTAGGAATATCAATGAAATCAACACCATCAAAATTGAACTAAAAGTAACAAAAATATGGAAAAAATATATTATTACTACTAAAAAATGAATTTCAAACATTATACTCAAACTTTAAGTGAATAGATAATTGGAGAAGGTGTTAGTGCCCAAAATTATGCTGAGCAATTTTGGGCCTTTGATTAAAATATTAGAGCTCATGTTGGTTTGAAAACATGCAGTTCATATTTTAAAAACCCCATGCCATGATGCCCATGCCACCTAAAAGGCCATGTAGATGGAAGCCTCACCATCAGACCTACCTACATGGACATGTTCAAAAAACTCAACCCCACATCAAAAATAACTTATCACATAGATAAAAAAGCACATCTCAAAAGACATAATGCGTGATAGCAAAGAAAATGCATGAAGGATCAGTAGAGGTCAGCCCATTGACTGTAAAAATGAAAATTGCAAAATGAGCCATGAAGTTCCATGGAGTTTGGGACATTAAAAGGAAAATTGTGTTTGATGGGTGGGAAGTCCATTAGAGGTGTACAAATGGGAACCAACACTCAACTAGCATTGTTGTCAGGGAAAGAAAAGACACCCATGGTAATTGTGTTATTGATGACTCTTACAGAGAGCTATGATTATTTCATGTTATCAAGTTTTATATTACTATTTGATGCATTTGGACTATCTTGGTTGTTAACATCATAATACTCCATTGTGGATGTACCAGGAATTAAGATATTTGATAATTTGAAATCTACTAAATTTGTTGCAAAGAGCTCTGAATTTTTCATTTTTTGAGATGGTTTCCAGTGTTTGAACATAAATTTGAAAAGTTCATTATCTTTTCTTTCATACATCATCATTAACTTTAACAAGATATGGTTTCAGTATGTATCAATTCAAGTTTGTAAATGGTTATATTTTCAAAGTTTGCTTCTAGTGGTGACTCCAAAACATCATCTAGTTCTAATGGAAGATTAGTGCCCAATTCAAATATATTCAGCTTTGAGAATTCCTTTTCTTAAAAATCTAGAAGGAATGAGTTCATACTTCAAAGGTGAATCATTTAGGAAACTTGTCTCACCCTTAAGTGTTCATCAAAAAAGGAGACAAGTTTGGAGGCCTATTGAAGAGCAAAGTGTAGATACAAAGGACTGTTTGGGCTGTCAAGATTCTAGTAACCCTAAACTTTTTATTGAAATTCCTATTACTAAGGATTGTCATATCTCTCCTAGTGATTCTAAAATTTATAATCCTATTTATTATCTATTTCCTTCTCAACTAGTTGAATCCCATCCTAAGTTTGATCCACAAAGTCCACCTCATTCACTCCCTCACAGCCCTTTGCCATTTGTTCTTGAACCTCCCATTGAACCAATCATGAGGCATAGGGACCAAGATGAGAATGAGCATCCTGTATTTATAATTCCCATATTTGGGCCTATCAATTTTGATGAAATTAAAGGTTATCCCAATGAGGTCTCAAATGAAGTAGTGAACCACCTTCCAAAATTTCAAGGTAATAATGCAGTGAGTGATGGTCAGCACCTAAGGGATTTTCATAATATCATTGAAGATTATGAGGTTGAGCATGAATATGTGTGAATTAGTTTGGTGCACACAATGGAAGAATACACTCATGAGTGGTTCATTTCCCTTCCTCATGGATGCATTAATTCATGGAAAGAGATGAAGAATGTTTTTAGAATTCATTATGGTGAAATAATTGATCCAAGGTTTCTCTTGGTTAAGTTTGAAAACATCAAGAATAACCCCAATGAGTATGTGTAGGACTTCAATACATGGTTTAATAAGACTCTCATGTGGCTACTAGAGAATATTAGGCCTAGTGATGTAATGTGCTTGATAAAATATTATGATGCCTTTGACAAAAAGGCTACGTACGACTTGCAAGACAAGGATCCCACTAACCTATGATTGAAATTCAATATGACCATAAAAATTGAGAATAACATAAAGGCTATGGGAAATCCCATGAATAGGAAGGCTGATGTAAATTTGGTCAATCTAAAAAAAACACAGTCCACCAAAAATGTCAATCTTTAGGAAATGATTAAAACGTTGGCCTCCGCTATCAAAGAGATGTCCTACAAGCTATATAAAGCTAATAATGGGATACCTCATGGGTTTATAAGTCAATAGAGGGCTTATAATTTGAATCAAGCACCAAAAAGGCATACACATGATGATAGAAATCAAAAAAGGGAAGTTGGAATAGAAGTGCTTGATTTATTACATGCCATAGTGAATGTGGTAAATTTTTATTTAGACATTGATTGGTGGGATAAGTACTTACTTCTACATCCTCCATGTGATATAGCTAAACTAATTAATGAATATACAGATAATCCTGAGTCTACATCTAATTATGGTGAGCTTATGATGTTTAATTATCAAGACTCCCCATGTAAGTTTTCTACCTCCATAGAAATGATGAGTGTTACTACTATTGATCAATTTTGGAGTGCAGTCAAAAAGGTCATGATGTATGAATTTACTTGTGATGCTAATATTATACAATCAAATGAGATACCCAATCATGATGTAATCAAAGATTTGAAGTGTGTTATAAAAATGATATTGCACATGAATGTGGAAAGTGGGTAACCTCGTTGGGAATATAAATGTTGTTGAGTAACTAGTGATTTTTTATGGTGGGTTTGACAATAAAGGTGTTATTTGAATAATGTCATTAGATGAAGATGGGATTGTCTTCTATGTCCCTAAAAATGAATGTTTTTAGTCTTGTTTCAAGCAGTACTTTGAGTGTATGAATGACATTATTGATCATGAGGCACTCTTACTTGGTACTCATCTGATTGTAGTCAAGAAATAAGCTTATTTACAACTATTAAAGGAGTACCAAAATCCTTTATCATGGTCTTATCCATATTTGAGAGAATATAGGGAGGATTTGTTTTAGTACTTCATCCCATTACATCTTGGTAGTAGTACCTTCAAGCATGTGTAGAGATTGGTTTACTTAACCCTTGGCCACCGAGCTACTGTAAAAGTTTAGGAAATTATGGGATGATGAAATTCTAGAACCAATAGTTATTGGTAAACATCTGAAACATTTCCTAGACTGAGCTTGTGACTATGTAAATAATTGTATAGTGTGTAGTCTTGTTATTTGTTACATTGTTACCCCTCTACTTTAGGCCTCGCTTATATAGTTCCTTTCATCATTTTTGTCATGTGTTCATTTCTATATCCTCCTGATCTATTTTTTGTCAGTTTGCCTTGTTTTATTGAGCCTTCATGGGTGTTTGTTGTGAAATTTGATAACATTTTGACTTTGTGGCCCAATGGATTGGCCCTTGGTCTTGTGCTATGAGGTTTTTTATACACCAATAGGGGGTGTACATCCCTAGGTGAGAGCCAATGTTAGTGCTTAAAATTAAACTGAGTAATTTTGGGCCTTTCATTAAAATATTATAGCTCATCCTGGTTTGAAAACACGTAGTTCATATAGAAACAACCCCACACCATGATGCCTATGCCACTTGTAAAGCCACTTAGATGGTAGCCTCACCATAAGAGTTACCTACATAGACACATTCAAAGCACTTATCCCTACATCAAAAATAAATTATCATGTGGACAAACAAAAGCACATCCCAAAATACATAATGTATGGTAGTAAGGAAAATGCATGAAGGCTCAATGGAGGTTAGCCCGTTAACTATAAAAATGAAAATTACAAAATGAGCCATGAAGCTCTATAGAGGTTGGGATGTTAGAAGGAAAATTGTGTTTGATAGGTGAGAATTCCACCAAAGTTATACAACTGGGAACCAACAAAAGGGAAATTATCCTCCAAGATCCAATAGATCATCTAACCTCCATTATGATGCTTATACTCTATCAATCAGATAGATCCTGATGGACATGTAATAGATGGCATAGTTGGTTTCAATTTATTTGGTGATAATTCTAATAGCACAAGTATGAAATTCTATGAAATGAGAAACTTTTTCATTATTAAGGTGTTGGTTTCTACTAAAAATACATCTTTATACATAATTTTCAATACATATCTCATAACAAAAATATAAAGAAGCTTAAAATAATAAAATTCACCATTCAAACATGTTTAGAATGTCCAAAAGCCTAGAGATTATCTACTCACATGACCACCTTCATAAAAATATCGATTAGTCAATAAATTTACTATAATATAAGGTACTTAATGATAAATGTGATAAAAAAGAATGCTTTGAAGGTTATTAACTCTTGACCTATCTTCAAAAAGTGGATTACAAAATAGTTTTGACCAAATACACCACAAGCCAAATTGACATATTAGTAAACTATGTTTTTCTAAGTTTTTGAAAAAAAATTACTCATCCATGAATAACCTAATGTAAAATAAATACCCCTTTTTCATTTTACCAAAAATAAATTACTGATTTTTAGAGTCCACCAAACCAAGTTTGCATGTATGTAATATAATCAAGTTTTGAAGATTTTAAAACCCCTGTGTCAAGCTATTATATTGTTGTTGTTATACCTCACTACTAAAAATTCCAATCGAATGTTGTAAAACAAAACAAATAAATGGTGGATTTCAAACAAATCCATTCAAATGACACTTTTCATACTAGTATCAAATAAAAACAAACATAAATCAAAATTTCAAAACATGGGACACCAGTATCTCATCTAGATGTCATAGAATTGCATAGAGAAGATGTACAAGTGTTTTATTTCTCCAATAGGGGTTTTTGACTCATAAAAATAGGGAAATAAAATTTATAAATTGATTTTCAAAGCATATATCTACATCAAAATGTCATTACTATGGTGATAATCTTTTAAAGATCATATAAGTTGATGTAAAAGTGGGCCACAATTGAGAATTAGATTAGATATGATCAAATGCACAAAGTTGAATATGTATGAAGTATTGAAATTTGAAGAACTTAAAATGGAATAAGCTTGTCTTCATAACCAAAAGTTGTATTACCATATTCCCTAGCCAAAAATTACATAGGAAGGTACATTATATAGTGAGGAATTCAGTCACCCAAAAATGTAATTAACTCAACTCATAATTAAAAAGTGACTTAAAGTACATTTCCCCTAATGACCTATTATTAACCTAAAAAATCTAATTACACCATATAGATAAAACCATAAGTGTGAAAAAGCCTACACTAACATTCCCCTTAATTTTAACTTAGGTGGGTAGAAGAATTAGGTCCCAGTACAAAGACCTAATGAGGTACCCAAGTATGTATAGATGATCACCTATAGAGGAGGAAAAATTCATAGTTGCATAAACCCCAAGAAAAGCCAAAAAATTAATCTACTTACTCTTAGTGAAGGTTTTGGTTAATATATTATTAAATTGATTCATTATATGGATGAAGTGAAGATCAATGACTTACTCATGGATGAGTTCCCAAATGAAATGCATGTGAATCTCGATATGTTTGGTCTATTGATGGAGGACCATATTATTGGATATATGGATTATGCTTTGGTTGTCATAGAAAATAATTATTGGTCATCAAAATTGGATGATAAAATCAGTGAGAATCCTTTGGACCCAAATAGCCTTAGTGGTAACATTAACAACTACTCTATATTCTTCCTCAGTAGAAGTTAAAGAAATAATATTTTCCTTCTTCCTTAACCAACTAATCAAACCTAAACCTATTGGTGCTTAGATTTTCACCCTTGATGAGATGCTCATCTCTCCTCATCCAAGCGGCAAATTGGAATCATCTCTCTTGCTATGGGTGACAATTCATTGAGATGAATCTCTAGATTAAGGGCTAGCTCCCTTTGATGCACCTTTAAATCTCTCTATAATCTATCAATTGTGTATGAAAAGGGTTAAGTAAAATAACTAATAAAATAAAATGGTGATGCACCAATGAATAATGTCCTTCCAATTGACTACAACCACTACTTAATGATAACAAGGTGTTTTCCACATAAGACTCACAACTCAAGATATATTATTGTATCAATGTTTCATATACTAGATTCAAAAATGTATATGATTCTTAAGAAGGAAATGAATTATACAAATAAATATACAACCATAAATCACTTCTAAGATATCTCTACACTTAGAAAAGAACACTAGCAAAGACCTGCAACAATCTCCTTTTTACAAATTGGTAGACCATCAAGAGTACAAGATGGAAAAGAAAATCTTTCACTAGACTAGACCAACAAGATTCAAGTCATTACTCAATGTTACAGCATATGAGTGGCAAAAACACTTGTATATTTCTTCAAGATTTTCTTGAGTACAAATTTGGCCAGACTTTCACCATAACCAGTGGAGGCTATAAAATGATCCAAGAGAATGCATATATATATATATATATATATATATATATATATATATATATATCCTTGAGAGGAAGAGAAATCAAAGGAAGTCCAAGGGTCACTTGGACATGTGTCATCTTGAAAGAATCAATTATATTTTCATGATAGGGAAGTGGGTGAGCTATGATATGTCACCGAGTGGATCAATTACAATGAGTTACAATTGAACCAAAAGCATTAGTTACATTTGTTACAATTGAACCAAAGCCTCAGTTACATTTTGCCATTTGTGATCTCTTTTTCACATTCAGGTTCCCATCAAGCCTTTTGATGCCAATGGCTATTTCCTATAGTTTGAAATTGATGTGTTATGGGCCATCACTCCTTTGGGTATTTTCTTCAGACTTTTTGTCTTGACCCTTTTATTTCCATTGTATCGGATAAGTTTTTTGAAAGAATTCATTCCTTTGGACTATCTGTTTATCCCTTTGAAATTTTCTTTCAAGTTTATTGAAGTGGACCTTCATCTTTGGAATGACCCTTTTAGCATCCTTCAAATGACCCTTTGGTAATTTGAAAAGACCCCTTCAGAAAAGTTGCAAGTGTCTTTCAGCTTTTGGATATGAAATTCCAAAAGAAAAAATACCCTTCATATTTTTTAAATGATCCACCTTGCCATGGAAACAATCCTTTATAATTTTTGATAACATCCCTTTAGGAAAATTGAAATTTCCTTCAGAGTTTCTAAAAAGTACCTTTCAGCCTTCCTACAAATGCTTTTTAGAAAACCTGCAAAGTACCTTTTAGGAAAATCAAAATGCTCTTTGGAAAAGTTGAAATGGACAATTTTCTTGATAAAACATACCCTTTTGAAAAGTTAAATGTGTCATTTTTGGATTGAAAGATATCTTTCAAAAAAATTGCAAAGTACCTTCAAAAAAATTGCATAGATAATTTGTTCGAAAAAAATTGGCACTTTGTCTTCAGGGGATTTGTCTGGGACAAATTGTCTGAAAGAATTCGTTACTTGGCTGAATGAAAACTCTAAAATAAATACACTCAAGGAAAAAGCTTTGGATAAACTTTATGAAAGAATTCAACAAAGGCTTAGCAAAGACTAAAAATAAACTTTTAGAAAGGAATAGACTTGTACATTTGTTGTGGGCTTTGTCAAAAAACACTTCCTCTGAAGAAAAGCTAAGTAATGGACCTAGCCAAAGATATAGACTTAGATGATTTTTGTAAATAGGGGTGCCCAATTTTGGCCTAAAGGGCCAAAATTTGGTCAACAAAATGGTGACTCACAAGGGTAGTATGCCTACTATACTGACTAGACCAGTAGCCTTATCCAACTCAGGTCCAATGGAGTCAATGGATTATTAAAGATGACTAATAAGGATTATGTTAGAACAAAACACAAGGAAACACACCACACAACAATAGCAAGACTAAGCAAACACAACATAAAATAAGACAAGGATAAGCTCACACATGTGTGTAAGAACTTAGGGAACACAAGAAAAATATGAAACTATGTATAAAGGGAAAAGAGGGCATCAATAACAATTCTTTAAGCTTAGGTGGGTAGAAGAATTGGGTCCCAGTACAAAGGTCTAATGAGGTACCCAAGTATATAGAGATGATCACCTATATAGGAGGAAGAATTTAGAATTTCTTGAACTCCAAGAAGAGCCAAATAATTAATATATTTACTCTTAGTGAAGGTTTTGGTTAATATATTAGTAATTTGATTCATTGTATGGATGCAATGAAGATCAATGCCTTACTCAGGGATGAGTTCCCAAATGAAATGGATGTGAATCTAAATATACTTGGTCCATTGATGGAGGACTAGATTCTTGCATATATGGATTATGCTTTGGTTGTCATAGAAAATAATTATCGGTCATCAAAATTGGATTATAAAATTAGTGAGAATCCCTAAACCCAAATAGCCATAGTGGTAACATTAACAACTCCTCTATATTCTTCCTCAGTAGAAGTTAAAGTAATAATATTTTTCTTCTTCCTTAACCAACTAATCAGACCTGAACCAAAGGTGAAACTCTATCTTGAAATAGAATTATAATTCTGAATATTGACAACCTGATATAAATCTATATAACTAAATAAGTCAATGTCGATACCTGCTCCATAGTGAATCTCAAAACTATGATTACCTTGAGTTTAGTGGAGAATCCATTTAATTAATTTCCATCAAAGTTCATATGATTCTTGCATAAATCTAGAGACCATGCCTAGTGCATATGAAATGTCAAACCTAGTTTGTGTAACATAAATGAAATTGCCAACAAATTGTCAATACTTTCCATCTTTCAGATCCATTATAAGCACTAATTATTATGATAACTTCACCCATAGGAAGGATCATCATATCTCTCATCACTTTGGGATCGGGCATGTCCTCCATCTCCCACATTAGGTTTATGAGGTGATTTCCTTTCTTTTGTAATTATTCAAACCCTCCACATATGTCTTATTCCACTTGGCCTTTGTGTAGGCTCCCATAGGTGTTCCTCTACAAATCATAATTTCTAATCTTTAAAAATTATCATAAACTTGCAATCCTAATTACGACCAGCATTCTATTCGATCTGTGCATGTTTCTAATGATGCATACCATTACTTTCTTGAATGGTCAATCAAAGTATATAGCTTCTCTTTAATTTATTTACATATAAATTCTATAAGACTATAGTTCATGGAGTCAGTAAGGAGGTGGACGATTGTAAAAAAAATAAAGAGGAGGGCAATATTTTTCTGGGTTATTCTAAACTTGGTTGTATAGTTCATTGAAATTTATAATTGTGTATGGCTTGTTTGCCTTGAACTCTACAAACATAATTTCATAGTAGGCTAATCAAATTTTAACACCATAGGTTTTATTCATTTTTATTAGTGTTTCTTTATTGAAAATTATCGTGCTTGTCTGGTTCTATTAATGAATCAACTTTAATCACCTCCATTCTATGTTGTTCAAATGACTATTTTATTTCTATTTGTAGAATCCATTTGCACAAAATCTAAGCAAGGAAAATTCTAAATAAATGTTATTACAAATGTTATTTATATTTCAATGCATATGTATTTTTGTAAGGGTTTTACATCCATGAACAACATTATAATGTAAACTTTTTGAATAGAGTTTGAACCTCTAATATGAGATATGGCATTTTTATACCTTACCATTATTACACTCAAACTAAGGAAATATTTTCATGGTAGTGGAACAAAATGGTGTATTCTTTACTATGATAATGTTATTTGTTGTTTACATGTTTATCTATTAATTATTTTAATTTGCATATGTTAATATTAATATGGTATTGTTGATTCTTTGTGATGCATTATTATTTATGCAATTAATAGGTAAAGTCACAAAAAGTTAACGCCATCCTTAACCCTATACCTCAGTAGTTATCACATCATATCAGACCTTCCTTCATATAGCTTATAAAAAAGAAAACATGTCCATGTCATAGATATATTTTTTATTATAAAAATATTTCACTGAGAAATATTCATAGGAATTTATTATTAATTCCATCAAGAAATAGTAAACAAGGTTCAAGCAATGCCCAACTTCAAATTGGTTTCTTTATTAGGATTGGGTAGTGTATAGGTACAAGTAAAATCTACATTATATAAAGTTGATAAATTTTGAACACAAAGGTTAAATATTATTATTGAAAACACTTACAAAGTTTAAGATAGTAAAATCTTTCATGGAGTGGTTCCACTACGATACCCAACTAACTTTCAACCCGTGAACCAACTAATTTACTAACTAGTAAAACCAACTTACTAAAAAATTATGAAGTTAATTCACTAATGGGGTATCACATAAAGTAAAGCATGTCCCATATATGAAATTGAAGAGGAAAAAAAGGTGTTGTTTATTATCTCTAGATTATTATAAGATGATTGATGAAGGCTCATTTATGTACATGAGGGCCACCTATAAGAGAGTTGCGGGGTCACCTGATTCAGAGTCATTTTATATGATCAACCTTGATGGCAAGATAGGGAAATATCTTAGTATTTTTCTTCTTCTTGATACAATTCATTTGCATCTGCTCTTCCCCTTCAACAAAAATCCAAATGTAAAAGGGTGTGATACAATACCCATATGGTCCTATAAAAATCTAAATTAGTTAGGTGTGATTCAACATAGGTATGGGTTCCTTTAATGCCTAAAATAGGATGTTAAATGTAGGTTGGTGAGGTGTTATTGTTTTTTCTCCTCGAACAATTTACATGAATAAAATGGATTGAGTGTCATTAACTAAAGTTTAAATGTTCCACATTTGACTCCTATTAATACCTTTTTAAGGATTTTAATTATCACCTAGCGATTTGAATTTTAATATAGAAGGGAAATTATCCTCTAATATCTAATAGATCCTCTAACCTCTATTGTGATTCTTATACTAAGTCAATCAAATAGATCCTAATGGACATGTAATAGATGGCATAGCTGGTGTCAAATATTTGGTAACAATTCTAAGAGCACAAGTATGAGATTATATGAAATGAGAAACTTTATCACTATTAAGGTGTTGGTTTCTATTGAAAATGCACCCTTATACATAATTTTCAATACATTTGTCACAATAAAAATATAAAAAAGCTTAACATAATAAAATTCACCATTCAAACATGTTCAGAATGTCCAAAAGCCTAGAGATTGTCTAGTCACAAGACCACCTTCATAAAAATAATGATTAGTCAATAAATTTACTGTAATATAAGCTAATTAAAAACAAATGTGATAAAAAAGAATTCTTTGAAGGTTTTTGAAGTCTTGACCTATCTTCAACAAGGGGATTACAAACTAGTTTTTACCAACTGCACTACAAGCCCAATTGGCATATTAATAAATTATGTTTTTCCAAGTTTTTGAAAAAAAATCACTCATCCATGAATAACCTAATGTAAAATAAATACCCATTTTTCATTTTACCAAAAATAAATTACTGATTTTTGGATCCCATCAAGCCATATTTGTATTTATCTAATATAATCAAGTTTTTAAGATTTTGAAACCCCTGTGTCAAGCTATTTTATTATTGTTGCTATACCTCACTACTAAAAATGTTAATCAAATGTTGTACAACAAAACAAATAAATGGTGGATGTCAAAAAAATCCATTCAAATGACACTTTTCTTACTATTATCAAATAAAAACAAATGCAAATCAAAATTTCAAAACATGGGACACCATTATTTCATCTAGATGTCATACAATTGCATGGAGAATATGTACAGGTGTTTTCATTTCTCCAACAGGATTTTTTGACTCATACAAATAGGGAAATAAAAATTATAGATTTATTTTCAAAGAATATATCTACATCAAAATGTCATTACTATGGTGATAAGCTTTTAAAGATCATATAAGTTGGTGTAAAAGTGGGCCACAATCGAGAATTAGATTAGATATGATTGAATGTGCAAAGTTGAATATGTATGAAGTATTGAAATCTGAAGAACAACTCAAAATGGAATAAGCTTGTCTTCATAACCAAAAAGTTGTATTACCATCATTCCTTAGCCAAAAAGTACATAAGAAGGTACATTATATAATGAGGAATTAGGTCACCCAAAAATGTAATTAACTCAACTCATAATTAAAAAGTAACTTAAAGTACATTTCCCCTAATGACCTATTATTAATCTAAGTAATCTAATTACACCATATAGGTAAAACCCATAGTATGAAAAAGCCTACATTAACATTCCCCTTAATCAGAGCTTAGGTGGGTAGAAGAATTGGGTCCCAGTACAAAGGCCTATTGAGGTACCCAAGTATATAGAGAGGATTACCTAGAGGAGGAAGAAGTCAAAGTTATCTGAAAACCCAAAAAGAGCCAACAAATTAATATACTTGCTCTTAGTGAAGGTTTTGGTTAATATATTAGTAATTTGATTCATTATATGGATGTATTGAAGATAAATGACTTGCTCATGGATGAGTTCCCAAATGAAATGCATGTGAATATTGATATGTTTGGTCCATTGATGGAGGAACAGATTCTTGTATATATGGATTATGCTTTGACTATCATAGAAAATAATTATTGGTCATAAAAATTAGATGATAAAATCAGTGAGAATCCCCTAGACCCAAATAGCCTTAGTGGTAACATTAACAACTCTTCTGTATTCTTCCTTAGTAGAAGTTAAAGCAATAATATTTTGCTTCTTCCTTAACCAACTAATCAAACCTGAACCAAAAGAGAAACTCTATCTTGAAATAGAATTATAATTTTAAATATCTCTAACCTAATATAAATATATATAACTAAATAAGTCAATGCCAATACCTTCTCCATAGTGAATCTTTAAACTATGATTACATTGAGTTTAGTGGAGAATCCATTTAATTACTTTCCATTGAAGCTCATGTGATTCATGCATAAATCTAGAGACCATGCCCAGTGCATATGAAATGTCAAATCTAGTGTGTGTAACATAAATGATATTGCCAATAAGTTGTCAATACTTGCCATCCTTTAGATCCATTATAAGCACCATTGATTATGATAACTTCACCCATGGGAAGGATGATCATATCTCTCATCACTCTGGGATCAGGCATGTCCTCCATCTCCTACATTAGGTTTTGTGAGGTGATTTCCATTCTTCTCTAATTATTCAAACCCTCCCCATATGTCTTATTCCACTTGGCCTTTGTGTAGGCTCCCACAAGTGTTCCTCCACAGATCACAATTTTTACTCTTTAAAAATTATCACAAACCTACAATCCTAATTATGATGATCATTTTATTCGATCCATGCATGTTTCTACTGATATATACCATTAATTGCTTAAATGTTCAATAAAATTATATATCTTCTCTTCAATTTATTTACATATAAATTCTAGAAGATTGTGGCTCATGGAGTCAGTAAGGAGGTGGATGATTTTTTAAAAAATAAAGAGGAGGGAAATATTGTTTTGGGTTATTCTAAACTTGGTTGTATAGTTCATTGAAATTTAGAATTGCATATGGATTTTTTGCCTTGAGCTCTACAAACATAATTCATAATAGGCTTATCAAATTTTAACACCATAGGTTTTGTTCATTTTTTTTATTTTTTTTCCCATGCTTGTCTGGGTTTATTAATGAATCAGCTTTAATCACCTCCATTCCATTTTGTTCTAATGACTATTTTATTTAGATTTGTATCATCCATTTGCACAAAATCTAATCAAGGATAATGTTAAATAAATTTTGTTATAAATGTTATTTATATTTCAATGCATATGTATTTTTGTAAGGGTTTTACATCCATGACTAGCATTGTAATGTAAACTTTTTTAATAGATTTTGAACCTCCAATATGAGATATGGTATTTTTATACCTTACCATTATTACACTCAAACTAAGGAAAGAGTTAAATGGTAGTGAAATAAAATGGTGTATTTTTTACTATGATAATGTTGTTTGTTGTTTGCATGCATATCTATTAATTATGTTAATTTACATATGTTAATATTAATATGGTATTGTTGATTCTCTATGATTCATTATTTTTTGTGCAATCAATAGGTAAAGTAACAAAAATTTAACACCCTCCTTAACCCTATACCTTAGTAGTTGTCACATCATGTCAGACCTTCCTTCAAATAGCTTATAAAAAAGAAAACATGTCCATGTCATAAATATATTTTTTCTTATAAAAATATTTCACTGAGAAATATTCATAGCAATTTATTATTAATGTCATCAAGAAATAGTAAACAAGGTTCAAGCAATGACCAACTTTAAACTAGTTTTTTTAATTAGGATTGGGTAGTGCATAGGTACAAGTAAAATCTACATTATATAAAGTTGATAAATTTTGAACACAAAGGTTAAATATTATTATTGAAAACACTTACAAAGTTTAAGATATTAAAATATTTCATGGAGTGGTTCCACTACGATACCCAACTAACTTTCAACCTGTGAACCAACTAATTTACTAACTAGTGGAACTAACTTAGAAACAAATTATGAAGTTAATTCACTAATGGGGTATCACATAAAGTAAAGCATGTCCCATATATATTTATTTAAATATCAAAATTAAAATATTAATACTTTTGATAAATAAACCTAACAAACCCCCTTGATCCAATAATGTGTATAAAAATGATTCAGAGCTATGACTATGAAGTCATAAAAAAATCCTCAGCACCTACAACTAGATCACTATACATCATGGTCCCGATCAACTGATGTTTCTTCCAAGAATCACACTACCCTATGAGTTGTGACATGAATGATGAATATGATGAAGGTATTTTCATCCCATCTGACCATTTTTTATTGTAATTTAGTAGAACATGATCAAGGCCTATTCAACCATATCGATTGACATAAGGTCTCACATAGAAATCCATCCAAGTGACTATTTAGTACTATATATGTTACATCTCCTTGATTCCCAACAATGATTTCCAGACATTTTTTCAACACTATAGTGATAATAACTTTTATGTCAACTCGTAAAATCACCAATGACTGATCAAAGGCCATATAGTATCTTCCCCCCAATTAGGTGAGATGTGATAAGCCCTTGTAGCAAAAAACTCAATCAAAATGATTTTGTCTACTCCTAATCAGGAATATCATTGAATTGAAAACCACCAAAACTAAACTAAAAGTAATAAAAATTTGGAAAAAAAATATACTATTGTAACCAAAAATGAATTTCAAACATTATACCCAAACTTTTCTTGAATAATTAACTAGAGATGGGAAATTATCCTTTAACCTTAAATAGATCCTCTATAATTATATAAGTTTGAAAAATATTGAATACAAAGGTAAAATATTATTATTAAAAACATTTATAAAGATCAATCTATTAAAATCTTTCATGGGGTGGTTCCACTATAGGACCCAACTAACTCTTAACCTGTAAACCAACTAACTTACTAACTAGTAAAATTGACTTACTAACAAATTACAAGGTTAATTCACTAATAGGGGTGTCAAATAAAGTAAAGTATGTCCCATATACATTTATTTAAATATCAAAATTAAAGTACTAATGTCTTTTATCAACTAACCCAACAAATCCCTTTGATCCAACAATGGGTATAGAAGATGATCCCAAGCTATGACTATAAAGTCATCAAAAATATCCTCCATACTTGTAACTAGCACACTATACATTATGGTACAGACCAACCGATGCCACCTGCAATAATATTGCTACCCTACTAGTTGTGACATGAATGATGAATATGATCGAGGTATATTCATCCCCTTTAACGATTTTTTATTGTACTATAATAGAACATGATCAAGGCCTATTCAAATATATCAATCAACATAAGGTCTCATAAATAAATCCATCTAAGTGACTATTCAATAACATGTATGATACATCTCCCTGAAGCCCAACAAATGTTGACAAACCTTTGCTCAACACTATGGTGCTAATAACTCATATGTCAACTCATACAATCACTAGTGAATGATCGAAGGCCATGTAGTATCTTCACCCCAATTAGGTGAGATGCAATAAGCCCTTGTAGCAAAAAACCAAATCAAAACTACTTTTTTTACTCTTAGTCAAGAATATCAATGAAATCAGCACCACCAGAATTGAATTAAAAGTAACAAAAATATGGAGAAAAACATACTATTACTACTAAAAAATGAATTTCAAACATTATACTCAAAATTTGAGTGAATATCTAACTGGAGAAGGTAAATTATCCTCCAACCTCCAATAGATCCACTAACCTCTATTGTGATTCTTATACTTTGTCAATCAAATAGATCTTAATAGACATTTAATAGATGGCATGCTTGGTGTCAAAACATTTGGTGATAATTCCAATAGCACAAGTATGAGATTTTATGAAATGAGAAACTTTGTCACTGTTAACGTGTTAGTTTCTACCAAAAATTCACCCTTAGACATAATTTTCAATACATTTGTCATAAGAAAAATATAAAGAAGCTTAAAATAATAAAATTCACCATTAAAACATGTTTATAATGTCCAAAACCCTAGAGATTATCTAGTCACATGACCACCTTTATAAAAATAATTATTAGTCAATAAATTAATCATAATACAAGGTACTTAATGACAAATGTGATAAAAAATAATGTTTTGTGGGTTTTGAACTCTTACCTATCTTCAACAAGTGACTTATAAAATAATTTTGACCAACTGCACTACAAGCTTAATTGGCATATTAATAAATTATGTTTTTCCAAGTTTTAAAAAAAATAATCACTCATCCATGAATAACCTATCATAAAAAAAATACACCTTTTTCATTTTACCAAAAAATAAATTAATAATTTTTGGATCCCACCAAACCAAGTTTGCATGTATTTAATAAAATCAAGTTTTGAAGGTTTTGAAACCCCTATGTCAAGATATTTTATTATTGTTGCTACACCTCACTAATAAAAATTCTAATTGAATGTTGTATAATAGAACAAATAAATGGTGGATGTCAAACAAAGCCATTCAAACAACATTTTTCTTACTAGTATCAAATTAAAAAAAGCACAAATCAAAATTTCAAAACATAGAACACCATTATTTCATCCAGATGTCATATAATTACATGGAGAAGATGTAAAAGTGTTTTTATTGCTCCAATGGGGGTTTTTGACTCATACAAATAGGGAAATAGAATTTATAAATTGAGTTTCAAAGCATATATCTACATCAAAATGTCATTACTATGGTGATAAGATTTTAAAGATCATATAAGTTGATGTCAAAGTGGGTCATAATCAATAATTATGATAGATATGATTTAATGCATATATTTGAATATGTATGAAGTAGTGAAATCTGAAGAATAACCCAAAATGGAAGAAGCTTGTCTTCATAACCAAAAAGATGTATTACCATCATTCCTTAGCCAAAAATTACATAGAAAGGTACATTATATAATGAGGAATTAGGTCACCCAAAAATGTAATTAACTCAACTCATAATTATAAAATGACTCAAAGTACATTTCCCATAATGACCTATTATTAACCTGAGCAAGCTAATTACATCGTATAGATAAACCCACATAGTGGAAAAAATCCTACACTAACATTACCCTTAATCATAGCTTAGGTGGGTAGAAGAATTGGGTCCTAGTACAAAGGCCTAATGAGGTACCCAATTATATAAAGATGATCACCTAGAGGAGGAATAAGTCAGAGCTACCTGAACCGCATGAAGAGCCAACAAATTAATATACTTGCTCTTAGTGAAAGTTTTGGTTAATATATTATCAATTTGATTCATTAGATGGATATAGAAAAGATCAATGAATTACTCATGGATGAGTTCCCAAATGAAATGCATGTGAATATTGATATGCTTAGTCCATTGATGGAGGACCAGATTCCTACATATATGGATTATGATTTGGTTGTCATAGAAAATAATTGTTGGCCATCAAAACTGGATGATAAAATCGGTGATAATCCCCTAGACCCAAATAGCCTTAGTAGTAACATTAACAACTCTTCTATATTCTTCCTCAGTAGAAGATAAAGCAATAAAATTTTGCTTCATCCTTGACCAACTAATCAGACCTAAACTAAAGGAGAAACTCTATCTTGAAATAGAATTATAATTCTAAATATCTCCAACCCAATATAAATCTATATAACTAAATAAGTCAATGTCAATACCTACTCCATAGTGAATCTAGAAACTATGATTACCTTGAGTTTAGTAGAGAATCCATTTTGTTGATTTCCATTAAAGCTCATGTGATTTTTTCATAAATCTAGAGACCATGCACAGTGCATATGAAATGTCAGTTATAGTGTGTTTAACATAAATGAGATTACCAACAAGTTGTCAATATGAGGTAACATCAACCAATGGATATAGATAATAATCCTCAAGCTTCACACTAGACAAAAAAGAGATAGATTTGGTTCATAATTAACCATGTTAAATCGTGCAAGAAAATCAATAGCATACTTAAATTTTTAAATAATGATCTTAAAGTCAGATTGAGAAATTTAAATCTTGAGGAAGTAATGCAATGAGCCCAAATCAGTCATTAAGAACCTCTCAAGAAAATTAGTTTTCACTACTGTGATGGTGGATGAATAACTCTCTATAATCAATAGGTTATCCACATAGAGAACTAGAATCAACAATGAATCATCCTATGATAATATGTATACATTCAAATCAGAATGACATCTGGTAAACCCAATCAAAATAATAAAGGAGTTCATCTTAACATACCAAGCTCAAGGATCTTGTCTAAGACCATAGATAGATTTATTAAGTTTGAAAACTAAGGATAAATCTTTCACAAATCATTTTGGTTGCTCTATGTATATTTCCTCTTTGAGGTCACCATTAATAGAATCACTCTTCACATCCATCTAAAGAAAATCCTATGATGCATTATAGTAATGGTGAAATTGAATCAAATTGAGTTTATTTTTATAACTGAGGTGAACATCTTAGTATATTCAATACTTGGTACATGAGAAAAACTCTTTGCTACCAAACATACTTTGAGCTTGTTTATGGACCCATCTATTGAAAATTTTGTTTGGTTGGATCCACCTACATTGAATAAGTTTTATTCCCTTAGTAATATGGACTAAATCCCAAGTGTTTTTCCTCTATGAAGAACCATTTTCCTCTTCCATATCAATATCCCACTCAAGAGTGCTTGGTGCCTCATAAAATGATTATAGATTGGAAACAACTATAATAAAAGCATGTGAGGCATCCTAGAATTGTGAATGTTTTAACCTGATGTCTAACAAATCTCATACCCAATGGATAGTACTTTCTAATGTCTATGTATCCCATATAGGCCTAGATGTAGAAGATTCAAGAGGAGATTCCCCATCTTATGAAGATATTTTGGGATAAGGAGGTGAGTCCTCATCACTACTGTCATCATCAAAAATAGAATAAGAATTTAGATCATCAAGAAGCTGCTTAAGAGGATCTAAATCATCAAATCTGTCATCAAATCCTAGTGTGTCCAAGGAAAGGGAGAGGTGTGAAGTGTGAAATTAAAAATAATCTCTTGAAAATAAATACTTCTCTCAAAGAATAACCCATGAGTGGTGGAATGGAGAAGCCTATATCCCTTAACACCCTTAGTATATCTAATCAATATGTAATGTTGACTCTAAGGTTACATTGCCTTAGATTTATTCTTTTGAATGTGAGCCATATAAGGATATCCAAACACTCATAAGTGCTTCACTATGGGTTTCTGACCACTTTAAGTTTCAAAAGGAGTGTCTCCCTTCAATGCTTTATGAGGAACATAATTTTAGATATAACAAGCATATTTAATGGCCTCATCAAAATACCAAGGTGTAAAATACTTGGGGTGTAACATATAATTGCCCATTTCCTTTAAGAACGTATTCTTTCACTCTGAAACACCAGTCTACTAATGACTATATGAAAATGTACGTTGTGGTTCAATACCCTATATTATGCATAATTTATAAAAATGGTTACTGACATACTCACCACCATTATCGGTGCACAAAATAGTGATGGTTTTATCTAGCTATTTTTCTACAAGCACCTTGAAGTCCTTAAAATGATCAAAGACCTCTATTTTCTACTTAATAAAATACACCCAAATGTACCTTAAAAATTCATCGATGAAAGTAAGCATATATTTAGTCTATTTGAATGAAGGTTTTGGAAATGGACCATTAATGTCACTATGGACAAGCTCCAATATCTATTTAGTTCTCTGTGATTTACCTTTATTGTAATTCTCCTTAGGATGCTTACCAAGTATGCAACCTTGGAAAACATCATCATAAAACATGACTCATGGAAACCATGTTATGATGACTGAGTTGCTATAATTAGCGATAGTTGAGATGGATAAATTGCTCATACCATAATTTGCTCACCCTATCTAAATGAATGAGTAGTGTAGTAGAGGGTTGATCAAGAAAAAATGTGAAAACATATACGATCATGACTGGTGACCTACTTTACCAAATGTAACTATGGATTCACTTTTTTATTCCCTAATAACCACTGAATTAGGTGTGAATTTAACTCTCTTACCTTAACCATTTTGATTGATCTGATAAAACATATAGGAGATTGGTGTATAAATATGGAACACAAAAAATTATGAAATGTCCCATCATTCACTTTAATAGATCCTCTCCCTCTAGATTCTATAGAATTATCATCACCCAATAAGGTGGAAGGCATAGAACAAGTCTCTAAGGACAAGAACATGTCATGTGATGAATCCATGTGGTGGGATGCACTAGAATCAATTACCCATTTGGAAGGCTGAGATAAAACTACAAAAAGTGGTTTTCCCTTATCTTTTCCCTTTTAATGTATTTGGCCTTATAATAATTCTATGTTTATTATTTTTTATTGGAATAATTAGGGGCATTGATGTTGTGCTTATTGATCATCTTAATCAGTTGGTAAATCTACTTCATGCATTTGGATTCATCATGCCTAGATTTCTTGCAATAGGCATATGTGAGTCTCTCTTTCTTAGGTTTTCCATCTTAAGAGGATGAATCTTTTGATGCTTTATAATTATCATCTAATTTCTAAATCTTTCTTTGCTATGGGTCATTCTTATTCTATTTCTTATCCTTGTTGCCATAAGATTTATATTTATCATGACAAACAATTAAGGCATGAAATTTAGATGACTTTAGTGTACCCATTTGAATAAGCTTTTCTTTCTTATGATTCAATTCAAAAATAAAGTCATCCAAGAATATCATGATATAAAAAAAGATAAAATAGTTAGATCCCAATTTGGCATTGATGGAAAGACTCGATTGATCATCTTTTTTATCAATACCACATAGTTTCAACTACAAACTAGGTGATTTTATCTTTGTGAAGAAGTATTGTATTTTATCAAAATCACTTGGGCTCAAATTGATGAGCTCATTATCCAACTCATGACCTCTCATTATGTATTTATTCCTAAAGTCTTTTTGTAATGTGTCTGAATTCATTACAAACTTAATAGCATATTCAATATGAAAGAGTAGACCAAAAGAAATAGGTAAGCATAGTAGACCATAGTCTTCGTCACTTGTATTAAACCTCTTCACCTTCTCTACATCAAGTGGTGATAAAAAAATTTACCCATCATGATTCAGTGTAAGACTTTAATATTAAATAGGATTTAAACTTTGACTTGAATCCACTCGTCATAGTTGAACGATGTAAAAAGTGGAACTAAACTCTAATACATGGTGTAAAAAATAAGTATGTGATGAACTATGTGTTGAAAGACTAAAATATGTAACCCACCTGAATCTATAAAGGTTTAAATTTGCACGGCACAAGAATATTACTAGTGTGTATATCTCAAAAAAACTCTTACTTTCAAAAAAAATGGAACATCAAGAGGAGCAACAGGTTGAAAGTTATGTGCATTTGAAGTTATGGATAACAAAGTAAATCTCCACTTTATAAAATTAGAAAATTTTTAGGTTGAGAGTTTTTGGAGTCAACTTCCCCAAGAAAAACTTAAGCCTTCTTGGAAAAAATTTAAGCACTTTTGGGTTTCAAGTGACTAGGGGATTAACTTCCATGTGACTAGGGACTAAACCTAAAATGGGTGCTCCCCCTCCCCTTATTGATTGATTTGATTTATATGGGAGTGATGTCACCTAAAATTAGCTCCACTTTTGAAATTAATAGTGACACTTTACACTCAATCAAATTTTACATCTTTTGGAATGTCACAGAGTGTCACAACAAATAAGGATAAGGTGGGTAGAAATTAGGACATGTTCAAGTAGGTGGCAGATCTCATGGTATGTCTTCACACTAAGTAGAACTTGGGTTGTGTCTGGGCACTAGGTGGATTTCAAATCATGTCCAGGTAAGGGGTGTATCCTAAATCATACTTGTGTAAGGGATGAAACCTAGTGGATGTCTAGGTAGGGGCCATAATCTAAAAGGTGTGTAAGGGGTAGAACCAACAATTGATCGATTAGGGGAAAGAACCTTACATGTGCACAATAAGGGGTGGAGCTCGATAGCTATAGTAGTAGGGGGTGGAACCCTATATGTGCTCCAATAGGGGGAAATGTTTCCTAACCCTAAAATATCCTTCAAGGGGTCAAAATATATTGAATGCTATCAAAGGATATCAAAGGTGAAAAATATCTGCATGGACTTTTTTTTATGCCTTTAAAAAATTTCCAACTATTAAAACTGCCTGTTAGTGTTGAAAAATCTATCAAACTGGAAAACCCTCAAATTAGCAAGTTTCATGTTATTTATCAAAAACCAACAAAGACCCATTTCATTTCTTGACAAACACATAAAAACCTAGAAATGGTTTTTCCTCAAACTCATCAAAAGAATGGATTTCTAACCAATTCTAAAAACTAATTATCACAAAATTAGGTCATGTTTACAACCATTCCTAGGGATTTCTAACCTTATAAATTAAAATACACTATATGATTTTCACTTAGAGACTTTGGATATTCATATTTGTATGGATTTTCAAGAAACCCCACCAAAACTTAGAAAACTAAAATCAATGAAAAATATCAAACAAGATATAATGTTTTATCTCACAAAAAACTCAATAGAAATAATCTACTAGCTCAACTCTGATATTATGTCAGAGTGGGCCACAATTGAGGATTGGATTGGATAAGAGTGAATGCATGAAGATGAATATGTATGGAGTTCTAAAATCTAAATAACAACTCAACATGGAAGAAGGTTGTCTTCATAACCAAAAATTTGTAGTAGCATCATCCCTTAACAAAAAATACATAGAAAGGTACATTATATAGTGAGAAATTAGATCACCCAAATGGTAATTGAGTCAACTAAAAATTATAAAATGACTTACATTAAATTTATCCTAATGACATATTATTAACCTAAGAAAGTTAATTATACTTTGGAGGTAAAAACACATAGTGGGAAAAAGCCTACAATAACAGTTGAAATAGTAAGGTTTCTAAACAAGATAGGCCACATAATATGATGTTTTAGTGCATGTAAACTAATTACCAATATTTAATATGAAGTTTAGTTTATGTCAAATGATCTTAGGACTAAAGGATTTTGGTGGTAGGTTGTATAGAGGCCATAAAAGATATTAGGCTATATAGAATTGAATTAAAATGAATTTAAATTGTTTAAAATTCTTCCTAAGCCATAGAAAAAAGAAAATAATGGATGTGAAATGGCTTCAAATGTTCATATAATTATCTTGGGTAGTATATGTATAATGTGGATTTTATAATTCTTATTTTAGGTATTTAGAGGTCGTACCAATTAGAATTATCAAGTTTCAAGCATAATTAAAAATATGGTACCTTAATTGCTATAGTACATTAACAAATGTTTTTTTACAAAATGACTCTCTATGTTCCACATGGACCTTCATATTCATTTTCACCTTCACATACCAAGCTTTGATATCACTATTAAGACCATATAATGGATAGGTAAAAGTAAAATCTATTATTTATAAAGTTGATAAAGTTTGAACACAATGGTAAAATCTTATTTTTGAAAATGTTTACAAATTTAAAGATATTAAAAGATTTCATGGGGTGGTTACACTATGGGACCCAACTAACTCTCAAATCATGACCCAAATAGCTTACTGACTAGTAAAACTAACTTACTAACAAATTAATAAGTTAATTCACTAATGGTGGTGTCACATAAAGTGAAGCATGCTCCATATACATTTATTCAAATATCAAAATTAAAGTATGAATGCTTTAGATTAATTGAACCGACATGTATATTACTACTTAAAATCCATATTTATGATTACACTTTCCACAATTATGATTTTTTTTGTTCTTAATAAGTATTCACATATCATTTTTTCTATGTTATTTTATTTTTGTATTCACATGAAAAATTTGATCTCACAGTATCCTTAAATTTCATGATGTCTTGTAAAGACTTCTTACCATGTTATCTAACCCAGAGTAGGAGATGCTTTATAACACTTCCGTAGGTTTTCATATGTAAAATATGGACTTCATATTTTTCACCAATCTCCTAAAGTGTCCAATTTTATTTGATCCATGTGTGTCATTATAAATCAGATTAAAATTGACATCTGTAAAATTATCCATAAAACAATCTAGCTTCATTTTTTTTTAATAAATGAAAATTGAGGCTCATTATCAATGTCTTAATTTATCTTTGATTAGTTATAAATTCTAAAATATATTTTTACCATCATAAATGCACAAAATTAAATTTTGCTTTTACATACAAAATAATTATTTTGACTTTGTGGTTTCAATGGTTGAAATAAAAATATGAAAGAGGAATGCATTGGATGATTGAACTAACTTGAAATATGTTGTTAAATTTTAACATGTATCTTGAATTAAATTAGTCATCTAATATTTCTTATAAAAAAAACTTATAGTTGGACAAAGGAGAGAATATACTCTATTATTTTTTATGTCTAGTGTAGCTAGTGTGTAGACATATAGGTGATTTAATAAAGTAAAAAAGTGAAGGATATTCACCATAATTTTCTTATTTATATGATAAAACTCAATTAAATTTTTAACCTTATGCATAATAAACTTTAGCTTATATTGTTTTCAGATTAATTTGTACTATAATTACAAAGATAACAGTTCATATTACATTTTCCATTAGTGCAAAGGAAAATCTTATAGTGGGAAAACTATTGAGTATGAAATTACCAAGTGAAATCCCACCAGATAATATCTTTTTGAATTTTAAAGTTGTATTTTATGTTAAAAAAAATACTTGAGAGTTTTGAATATAATGAAAATCCATATAGATATCAATATCATGTCTTATAGTGACAAATGTAGATACAAAAATATAGTATTAGATACTTGACTATGTCAGTTTTGACCTACTTTCACCCTTCATGACTTTGGCATGCATGTATGACTTTAATTCACCATTATAATACATGTTGATAGACCATAATAAATGTGTTGTTAATTGATCAAAAGAGAAAGGAAATGAATATATGAATATGAATTTATAGAATGTTGTTGAACATGCTAAGCAAATTTTTTTTGCAAAGTACAATTGATGAAATTTAGTTAAAATTTGACATTATAATTACATTTTATAAAACATGATTAAAAAACAGTATATGATGTATCTCGATGATGTTCAAATATTGAAAAACTATGTTGTGAAAAAAAATATAAGGCATTCTATAATTCATAAATGTCTCTTTTTTAAAAATTATTTTTAGTCAAGTCTGCAAAAAAATAATTCAAATTAGGTCTATGTTAAAAATAACCCCAATATTAAATATTTTAATCAAGCATAATAGATTTATGTAAAACTTACCTTATTAACATGATAGGATTCTCAATGACATCCATGACATTCATTGAATAAAAGGTCCTACAACACGTAAGAAAAACTTATTCCTTGTGAATTGTGTTATTAAACTTTTTTTTTCCTTTTCTTTTGGTTTGAAAGATAAAGGAGACCTAATACCAAAAAATATCTATATGTAGTTGTTTTTCACATTTTGGTATAAATTTTTGATTTGTAAGAATGATAATGGAGATTTAGAAGAGATTTCACATATAGATGACATGATCCATTCAAAAAGGATCCCAAGACTGGGTACGAGTGAGAGGGGGCATGGAGGGAAACTACGTGTTAGAGGAAACCCATAATTATAAAGAGTGAATGTGCACAGAAGGATCCAAATAGAAAAAATCAACACATATTAAATGTAGAAAAGTTTTGATGCATGTATAAATGTAACTTCTATTCAATGTGAATGAATAGGTAAAAGAATACAAAGATGTATAATTTGTGTATGATAGAGTATATATATAGATCATGATGTCTATCACTATGAGTGTGTATGACATTGACCTTAGGCCAGATGCATATGATACATATTTATACATGAAATACAAGAAGCATTTACAATTATTTTTGGTTAGATAGAAGATAGTTATAAGTTGTTTCATCTTCTTTATTGAGAGACGGTTGAACTTATAAGTACATAGAAGCTAACTGCCCAACTAAATCACTGACATATTCCACATTGAGAAGCACCACTAATAAAGCTACACATTTAGAGCAAGATGACACATGGATGTGTTTGAGTAAGGTAAGTGTAGGTTCATGTAAATAATGATAGGATTTGTATATAGGAGAGTGTGCATGATTGCAAGCAAGCGTGAGTGTGGCATGTGGGATTGTGAGCAAGCATGAGTGTGTTTTTTATGATTGTGAAAAAGTCCAAGTGAATTGTATATGAATCTGGTAGGCTTGGTGCAGCTAAGAAGTGCATACATTGTGTAAACATGCAAAGGAGAAATGTACATTACACGGGATCTATGCACATATCATTTTCCCTTTATTTTTAGAATAATGGTATCCATTACATCATTATGTAGCTATAGAAACTACACATGAAGTTATCAAGAGTTATACCACCTAACTTGATCAAAATATTTCCTCACTTTGACCACTTTAAAAAAAAATTGTGTGTTATGGCAGTCACGTGTGTCTATCACTTCAATGATTTGGTCCTTATTTGTTGGGATAATTTTTTGGGATCAAGATCAAAAATATGTTTTGTCACTTTGGTTCAAGAAGTACAGGAATATAACTTTGGAGAAGCTTCACATTGAATAATGGGTGCATGCCCAAGCATGAATTCAGATCCAGAATGAATGTGTTCTCACCAACTACATGTATAATGGTGTAAAAATCATAGTGTAGAGGCTTGATATTCTTATGTAGACCTTTGAAACATTCCTTTTGAAAGTGTAACCAGAATTTTTTGACAACTTATAATACATTAGATGTGTGATGTGCATCATGGATCTCCTTGTAATTTTCTTGGGTGCAAGAAAGGATCTATTAAACCTATTGATGAATAGATTATGTGTGGCATAAGAATTTATTAGCTTTATTAACTTCTCATTATTATGTGTGACACTCAGTGTCATCTAGTGGTTGGTATGATATGTCTAGATGTGTTTCATGTCAAAACCCAAGATATGTCTGGAATGGACTATGTCCCATAGAGCTATGAATGGATCTATTATAGGAATGTTGAATGTAAAAAAGGTTGCCATCCCATGTGAAATATTGCATGAAAGTATACATTTATAGAATATGGACAAGTGTTTAATTAACAACTTATGTTTTCCCATCTATATGTGAATGAAATATTGTCAACCGATCCAACTGTGTACCCATAAAGTCCCATAGTACTTGAAAATAATGGCTTACAAATTTTGGATCTTGATTGGATATGATGGACTTTTAGAGACCAAATTGAACCCAAACATTGTTGGAGAAGGATTGCACAATTCCATCAACATTAAAATTATTCTTGAAATCAACCATGATAGCCATATTTAAAAACATGTCCACTATGATAAGTTCATAGCATCATGCTAATATCTTGTCCTAGGTAACCTAGTCATGAGATCCATGATGATATATTTACATGGCCTATATAGAACTAGTAGAGATGTGTAAAAACCTAGATTCATGTTCATGGACTTAGCAATGAAATAAGGAATGCAATACTTGATATGTCACTCCACATTTATTCTCATGCATAAACAGTATAAGTGCAACTACAGTGTGGTTAGAATCTTTGTTATGCTGAATTTTCTTGATGTCTTGGAATATTTCACCTCCTATTTAATTATTTTTTGAGGTGTACCACTAGGAAAACAAATATTTATAAGATTTTATAGAATCTAGTCATATAATTATAACTCCTAAACTTGTTTACCTTACATGAGTTTAGTGGAATTTTATGTGAAGTACTAATTAACTAATTAGAGAGATACCCAGTCTGTGAAGTTACATCACATGTCTGCAACATTATATAAAGCATGTGAATTATCTTTTTATCCTTCCCTTTCTTTTGTTTTATCACGATATGGAACTATTTTAGGTAGGTCATCCATTTCATGTGGTGTACATTCTCTAATTTACTTTATGTCTAATAAGAACAACAAATATTTTATTCCAAAAAATTAACCTTCATCAAATTACACAAACTTATTTATACTTATATATATGCACAAAATATTTCCTATATAATAGGAAAGGCATTATCATGTTATCCCTATGAAGTAGGGTTACAAATTAAAAAACTCTAAAATATAGATATGTTTAAAACAATATTCCAAACATAAAAGATATATAAATATTTAATAAACAAACTAATTACCTAACTACTATGAGTAATAAAAAAATTACTTATTTTCATTTATTTTCCAATGGTGAATTAATCATAATCTTAACATTTCCCCTCTTAATTCAGCATTGTCTCAAGTGAACAAGAGATAGATTCTCTGAATGCCTCAATTTTTCCCCTGCAAGTGCTTTAGTGAAAAAATTTACACGTTGTTGATCTTTCAGGCAATGTTGGAGATGGATTTTGTTTTGAACATGTTTATAAATGAAATATACTTGCACCTCAATGTGTTTGTTGTGTTCATGAAATACAATATTTCCAACAAGCTTCACTACTCCTTCTTTGTCTACATAAAGGATTGTTGGATGATTATGTGGTATTCAATTATACATATAAGCTAAATAAATTCATAGATATCTCCTCCTGATACATTATATTATAATTCTATTGTGTATCTTGAAACACAAGTTTATTTCTTGCTTCCCCATGATATTATTCTAGATCCCAAAAAGAATACAAATCCTAAAGTAGATTTTATGTCAACAATGTTTCTTACATGACCTAAATCTAAATATCCTATCAATAATAAAGTATTTATCTTCTTGTATTCTATGCCAAAATCCATGGTTCCTATGATGTATCTCAATACTCACTTTACTGCCTTCCAATGGAAAACTTTGGGTTCCTACATGAACTATGAAATATAATTGATAGCATAGTTGATGTCTAACCTAGTATAAGTCAAGTAAATGAGACTCCATATCAACTATCAATATAGAGTTGCATTTACCTCTAGGGATGTATATAATCAAGATAATTGAAGTCTTATCTCCATAGGTGTATAAATTGGTTTTCAATCCATCATGTGAAACTTCAAGAGCATTGTCCTAGCATATTTGAGCTGAGAAACAAAGATGTGATTTTATCTCTACCAAACTTTCAAACCAATACAATAGTGAAAAATCCCAAGATCCATTATATCAAATGATTGATTTGGATCTTTATTTTTTTGACTCAATAATCTTCACTAAACTATTAATGATGACTATATCATCGACATATAAAATAATGATTACCATTTACCCCTTGCTATTTGAGGTAGAGATTGTTGCAAATGTTGTCATTGATGTCAAAGAGCATAGTTTCTACCATCACATTATTATTATCAAATAAATAATTTTTATGCCTTAACATGTAATTTTGGATGGCCAAAAGGCCACTATTTTCATTTCTAAAGATCAACATCTAGTTTTGGCCGACACTCATCTAGTCTTGATGCCCAATACAATCACTAAGATAAAAGGTCAACCTATATCTAAGTTTAGTGCCCATATTTCAAGTTTCCAAAAAGAAATTAAAATTATTATAAGGCTGACCCCCTTGAGAAGGCCAACCCTATTGGGTGAAGAGGCACAATTGGGTATAAATATAATATGAAGTGGGGAGTCCTAATAGTATGAAAAAATAATGTAATATCATTTGAATTTGAGTAGATTTAGAGCATAAATAAATATGAATAATGTTGCAAATTTGTGAAGGAGAATACATGTTGATGAATGTTGTAGAAAATTTTTCAAGGATAATATTGTTGAAGAATGTTACATCAGATTTTTGAAAGGGAGTATATGCAGATCATCATTCATTGAAGAGGCAATATTCAAGAAGATGAAAACTTGGTTCATCTGGAAGTTATTACTTCCTAAAGAAGAAATTGGTGTCTCTTACTAATTTGGTGCTTAGCAATGGAGATTGGTGTCTCCAGTACGTTGGTGCCTTAAAAATATTTGCATAGTGGGGATTGGTGTCTCCATTATATTGGTGCCTATAAATTTTGTAAGAGAATTTTATATTATGGTTTTATTCCCAGAAAGGGTTTCCACTTATATCTTATCTCTTAATTATGTTATCTTATGTGAATGGTGTTATTATGGTTATTAAGTTTTATTAAGGAAAATATTAATGTATATAGATTCACCCCCCCCTCAGTATAATTATTTGATTAACAATTAGTATCAAAGTAGGTTCCTTTATAAACAGTCTAACCATTAGAAGGTAGTTTTCAAGAACACACATGGTAATAGAAAAAAAGAGTGATGTCATGGTAGATGAAGACAACTTTATGAGTGAAGGAAAATAAGATATGTATTTAGAAGAAAAATAAAATGAAGGAGAAGTGGATCTCTAATGAGAACTCATTTGTGCCTTAAGTGAGATCAATAATCTTTAGAAAATAAACTCAAAACAAAAATTATAGATTCAAGAGGACTATGAATCTAAGATAAAATGTCACAAAGTCTTTATGAATCATAAAATATGATCATCAACCTCAAGATTCAACATGAAGAATAAAAAAGGACTAAAGAGGATGTGATAATCTAATTAAACAAAAAGGAATAAAATTGTGAGAGGATAGAGTCTAAAATTGTTTCCTTAAGGAACTAGAGAAAACAACCATTAAGCTTAATAGAATCCTTAAATTTGAGAAGATTACCAAGATCTTAAATGATACCATAAATGGGTAGAGATCACCATTTATAAATATTGGTCTTGGATATAAACAAAATAAGATGGCCAATAAAGAATATCATAAAGAGCCACCAAAGAAGGCAAATGAGGAAAATACAAAAAGCTATGTAGATGTTCTTAAAAGTCCTATTAGTAAGAAGAAAAATAATCAACTCCCATAGAAAACAAGCACTCCTCCAAAATCTAATAAGGACAAATATAGAAAATCCTTTCCTCCAAGGCAAGCACACATGACTAGGTTCCAACATTCTTTCTTTGGTTATTCTTTTTCATGTAATCACTTTAGCCATAAAACAATAGACTATAGGACTCGTGCAAGAAATTTTGGTTGGAATAAGAATATAAGTCCTTATGGGTTATAAAATTGATCTATAATTCATTTTCTCATTATCTGAATTACAATATTATGTCCTATAAGTACAACAACTATGGTCATATAGAATGCTTTTTTAGAAGTGGATTTGTGGAACCTCCTAGACAAAACAAAAAGGTGGTTACCCTTGGCAAGAAAAAGGAAGAACCTAAAAAAATTTAGAAGAGGAATCAAAAGCAAGAAGATCAAAATAAGGATAAATATATGCTTATGAAAATTGCATCTCATGCACAAGAGGTATCACTAAGTTCATAAGGTGATGTACCAATTCAGGATGATCTAATCACTATATTATCTTTTAAATTTGTATATTCTTTGGTGATATGCATTCAAAAGACAAAGATAATGATTATCTAATGAATATTCTTTGTGAGAGTGATGATTCAAGTGATGGTATCATTATTAGAATAAGTCAGAGAAGTAGGAATAAAGCAGAAAATGAAATGTTGTGTCTTGGAATTTGATGATTGTAGCATACTAATCATAGAGAAATAATTCATAGGCATTGACAAACTAAAAATGAAAGAGATAGAGTTGAAAGAGATAAATCAATAGGTCTAGGAATTGACTATGAAATTAGAAAAAATAGTAAATTATAATTATAGTAGATTAGGCTACATTAAGGTGTTGATATCAACACTCAATAGAGTTTTGAGGCTCTTAATCCACAAGTTGTTGTTTTGATTGTTAATATTTTTCAAATTATAAATGGAAATGTTTTGATTGATGCATTTCACTTAATCAATCCCAAGACTATAATACTTTAGCAGGAACCTCAATAAATAGCTTCAAATCTTGGGCACAACAATAATCATGATATGTAGACAAGGAAAATGTAGGAAACAATTGCTAAATTTTATGATGATTTGGTCATCTTGCTAGTTGCAACCAATGATTGGATAGCTAGAAGTTTATTATTTTCATTCACTTTGATCTTGCTAAAAATTCTCCTAGTTTATATATATCTAGTCAAGAGGTTGTGCTCAAAAACTTAGATCAAATTATATACTGATGTTAGATGTTAGATATGGTGGTAGTTGAGGGTCTTAGGTGATATGGGATCATAATGTTGAGTGTAAGTTGATATGATGTTTAGATAAACATAATCACAATCAAACAAAATATTTCTCTAGAGCTTAGTACATAATCCAAATGAAAGGCATATAATGCTCACCAAAAATAATATACTTCAAGAGGTCAAGGGCATTTCTATTTCATGACATTTAATAAAAATGAGTAGAATAAAGTAACCATCATGTTACAAGTAGGGATACTAGTGGAGAGGAAACACAAGCTCAGTAGAATGAAATCAGTCAGGGTGCAGAACAACTTACAATAGGCATGGGCTAATGTTAAGTACAGATTGCATAAGGTAGCTCAAATCCAATAAGTGATCAAGTTAGGAATGTGAATGATCATATGGAGCATGATATGCGGATGGAAATGGAAGATACTATATAAAAACATGACTCACTAGTGCATGGAGAAGAATTTATTCGTGGAATTGTTGAAGTCACCACTAATCTACACAACTCAATTACCATCTTATGATGATCATTATTAATGACTTAATGTTTGTTGTGTTTATATCTTATGAATGTTCCCCATGATATATTTATGGATATCCATTTTCCATTGATGTCAAAGGAGGAGAGTTACATAAAGATGGAGAATTATAGTAAGGGGGAAAATTATGTTCATTTTGTATTCACAAATTATTTCTTTGCAAGGGTTGCCATTAATGACAAAGGGGAGATTGTTGAAAATTTTGTCATTGATGTCAAAGAGTGTAATCATTTCCATCACATTATTATTGTCAAATAAAGAATTTGTATGCCTTAACATGTAACGTTGGATGGCCAAAAGGCCACTATTTTCACTTTCTAAAGATCAACATCTAGTTTTAGTCGACCCTCATCTAGCCTTGACACCTAATGCAGTCACTAAGTGCTATAATTAATTTTAATAATTAAGGCCAACTTATATCTAATTTTGGCACCCATATTTCAAGTCACTAAAAATAAATTAAAATTATTATAAAGCTGACCCCTTGAGAAGGCTGACCCTATTGGGTGAAGAGGTGTGATTGGGTATAAATAAAAGATGAAGTGGGGAGTAATAATACTATGAAAAAAAAATGTAATATCATTTGAATTTGAATAGATTTAGAGCAGAAATAAATATGAAGAATGTTGGAGATTCGTGAAGGAGAATACATGTTGAAGAATGTTGCAGTAGATTTGTGAAGGAGAATTTATGTTGAAGAATGTTACATCATATTTTTGAAAAGGAGTATATGCATATCATCTTTCATTGAATAGGTAATATTTAAGAAGATAAAAACTTGGTTCATTTGGAAGTTAGTGCTTCCTAAAGAAGATATTGGTGTCTCTTGCTAAATTGGTGCTTAGTAGTGGGGATTGGTGTCTCCAATAGGTTGGTTCCTAAAAAATCTTTGTATAGTGAGAATTGGTGCCTCCAGTAGGTTGGTGCTTACAAATTTTGTAAGATAATTTTATATTGTGGTTTTATTCCCAAAAAGGGTTTTCATGTAAATCTTATCTCTTAATTGTGTTATCTTGTGTGAATGATATTATTATGGTTATTAAGTTTTATTAAGTAAAATATTAACTTATACTGATTCACCCCCCTCTTAGTATAAGTGTGCACTTAATAGAGATCGAGATCATATGGACTCATATCAAATCTATGTTTCAAGAAATACTCATCAATTTTAATATACCATGCCTAGGGAGCCTGTTTAAGACCATATAGTGATTTGACAAGTTTACAAACTTTATCTTATTTTCCTTGTACTTATTCCTATAAGCATCCATTAAGAAATTCATTTTTTACTTCCTTTTGATGGACTTTCTAACCAAATTATGTAGCTAGAGCAAAAATAATCCTGATATATTTGATCTTAACTATGGGATCAAAATTCTCCTCATAGTCAATGCCTTATTTTTTAGCATGCCCCTTTACAACCAATTTTTACCTTGTGCTTATCAATATTGCCATCTACTTTGTATTTTGACTTGAAAATCCACTTGTATCTGATTGGCTTATTCCCTGATGGAATGTCTACAAGCTGCCATGTTTTTTCTTCATCAGTGAGTTATATTTGGCATCCATGGCATCTTTCTAAGGTTTTGTCTATAGTGCTTCCTGAACTATAGAAGGCTTTCTAGATTCAAAAACTATATTCATTAAGGCCAAATTGACCTCTCATATAGTCATATTGTGATTCATTGGTCTAGTGGTGGATGTGTCTAGAATACCATCCAGTTTAGCATCTCTTATTGTACTTATATACCATTTAGGCATACATTTAGTGGTTATTATGGGTGGTGGAACTGCACCATTATTCCTATCATCATGATTTTATTATGTTGGTGAATTTCTATCATTTGCATTTTTTATGGGATGGAATTTTTAACTAGATGAGCTTGTAGAAGGAGTTTATGCTTCTTTATAAAAAATTTAAAAACTCAACATCCATGTTAGTGTAGATTTTTCTAATCTTTGGATCCATTAGTTTATATGCAAGTGCTTCTTCATTATACCCTATGAAAAGATACTTTTCTAACTTCATGTAAAGTTTAGTCCTCTCTTTTTGGGAATGTACATACTTTCTTTGCATCCAAAAAATCAAAGATGTGTTATAGATGGATTTCACCCTAACCATGATTCATGTGGTGTTACCCCATCAAGAGCTATAGTAGGAACTATGTTGATTAGATATACTATGGTTTTGACTATTTTTGTCCAAAATGCCTTTGTTAACCCTGAATCATGTAGCATACATCATACCATTTCCATAATAGTATAATTTCTCCATTTATTAATATCATTTTTGTATGGTGTATGTGGAGGTGAAATTTGAAAACGAATGTCATTTTATTGCAAAAAAATTTAAACTCATTACTGGTGAATTCCCCCCCACAATCTAAGTGAAGGGTTTTAATTTTCCTACTAGTCTCTGTTTCAATAGAAACTTTGAATTTTTAAAAATTTAAAAGGCTTAACTCTTTTGTTTTCAAAAAGTAAACCTGCATTTTTTCAACAAAGAGAATGAAGTACTTAAACCTAGTATGACTCAGTTTCATCAGTCTATATATATTAGTATGCACTAGATCAAGTTTCCCATGGGATCGACATATACTTGTCTAAAAGGGAACTCTTTGTTGTTTGCCTATTAAGAAATTTTGACATTTATCTATTCCTTTTTTTATAGGTGGAAACCCTCTTACCATGTCAAAATGATGGAGTGTGTCATGATATCCAAAATTGATGTGACCAAATCTTTTGTGCCATAATTTTGCTAAGTCGTTGTCCTTTATAATGAGTGCCTGATTATTTTTCTAAACAAAAATCAAGTTTAAACATTCATTTCACATTATATGCTCATGCAATAATTTTGGAATTTTTTTATGTCTCTTATTAAACACATTTTATTTCCACCTTTATATTCAAAGTCAATCTTTAGATTATGGTCCAAGAGTTGACAAACTGATAACAAATTCTTGGTTAAGATAGATACATATAAGATGTGATCCTACAGGTTTTTATGCTAAGAGGTCAAGCAATTTTGCTAATCTTTTGCACACTGTATGAGGTATCATCACCCAAATAAACATGATTTTTGTTAGCTGTCCTTCAAATTGAAAATCCAATATTTTCATCCTATCATGTGTTGGTTTGCATCTAAATCAACATGCCATATATTACTTTGTGAAGTTGATTCTTCATAGAGATTAGAAAAGTATAATAAATCTTCATCTTCATCATTATCTCCTTATTCAACAATATTTCCTTGTTGCTTTGATTTACTCTACCAAGTTCCCTTTTTATATCCCTATGGTTTAATTTGACTTGATGGGGATGATTATTTATTAGTGGTCTTTTGACCACTATAAGATCCCTTTTGGAATGTATTATACCAATAATATTTGAGTTCATTTCCCTTTTGACCATAAATGAGATATTATTATTTTTTTCCACATGGATTATATTGAGGACTCTATTTTGATTATGAATTTGAATACTGGAAGGTTTTATTGCCTTTATATTGATGAGAAGTGAGAACATGTTCTTCAACTTCTTAATAAGTATCAAAATACTCTTCTTGTTGTAATATATTTTATAGCTTTTCAAAACTTGGTTTTTGTTTTATGACAGTCAAAGTTGTCACAAATGTTATGTATGAATGTGGTAGATATCTCAAAACAATGGGTATAAGATATCCATATGATATTGTTTCACCCAAATATTTCAGTGATGCCCTTAGTATTGAAACACGTCTAATAAAGGCCTTTACTTTTTCATCAGATCTTAATTTGAGAGAGTGAAGTTTACTTTGTAGATATAGAATAATGCTCTCATTTTTGGCCCCATATATAGTTTGGACCTTATCCCAAGCTTATTTATCTATTTTGTCTTCATGTTTGTGTGGTTGCAACTCATTCAATACCCTAAACACAATGATTGATTTCACATTTTGATTGGCTTTTTCATACTTACATTATTGATTAGTGCAAGTGGCATGTCAGGGGTAGGATACATATACAAAGGAACAAATTATTTAAATTAAAGTTGAGTTCTAATCTTTGTCTTCCAAGTAGATTATTTATCACCTTTAAGTAATTAATAATCTTATAGAAAGAACTTTGGTGCTTTTGCAATCATGATCAAGACTGTGGATGATGGAATGGTTCCTTATCACTCTAGGTATCAAGGTCTCTCTTTCTATTTACCATCAAACCAATATTTAATACCTTTATATATATATGTGACCTTTATATATACCTATTAGCATGTGGAAGAATCTCACCCTTTCTTTATATCTATCATTACATGAAAGAGGTATTAATGTACATTAAATATTCTAGTATGTGGTACTTAGACAGTACTAAAAGGGGTTCATACAATCATTAGCACCTACTTAAATGTAATGAAACCACCAAATATAGCCATGAATGGTGTTGATAAAGAGACTCTTATGATTCAAATAATGCATGGTTTACACATGTCCAAATAAAGTACAATTATCATGGCACGTGACAAGCATGAGTTGGAGAAACTGATTTTGTTTTCAGCCCAAGTAAAGGATGAAGAGTATGATGCTGTATTTTAGATGGAGAGAGTGCTTACTATAGCATCCCTTGATGCAAAGATTCCAATTAAAAAAATTGATTAATTCAGAGTAGCATAGTGGAAGCACGGTAGAGTAACTACATCACAAAGAGATTTGAGGATTGGGAATTGTAAATTCCCATAGCTGATTTGGGATCCTGGCATTTAGAAACAAGAAGTGAACAAGTATTACTTGAGGACAAGTAATATTTGGGAAGGGAGGACTGTAATGTCCCCATTTTTCTTATAATAAAATTGTAGAAGACCATTAGAATATTTATTCTTGTAGGCTAATTCAAGTGATATAAATTAATAATTTACGTCAAGTCATTATTCACATAGGCATTATTCATATGTTACTATTCACTATCACTATTCATGGTGATGTAGCAAGTGATGTAGCTAATGATGCAGTAGATGAGGTGGTTTTTGGATGATGTGGCATGGCCCAAAGATAATATCTCATGCAATCTAGTACATATATAGGAGTGGGGCACTAAAAGACAAGTTTATTTGTCTTTTGAAATTTACATGCTTTTATGAAGACAAGGGGTGAATAATTGGGGTACAATTTTAGGGAAAATATTTTGTTAGCATTAAAAGGAAATTCAAAAAAATTGTACATATTTTTGAAGCTTATAGGTCACATGGAGGAAGAATACAAGACTACATTATTGAATATTTGGCTCACATGAGGAAGTGGGGTACCCTTGTTTGGGTCACATGGAAAGTGGGGGAACAAGACAAAATAGGGGTTGATCATGTGATCCACTTTTGACCATTTGCACAAGGGGACAAGCATCTCACTATTGATCACATACATGAGTGAGGAGGACATTTTGGAGTGATATGGAAAGTGGTGGAGATATTGTCAAAAGTATAAGATTCACTCTTGACCCTTTCACATGTTGTCACATTCCCAATAGTGGTCATTTTAGCCCACATAGAAATGTGGTGTGACATTCTCTCTCCTCGTGCTTCTTATCTCTTTCCTTCTTCATTGTAAATTCCATATAAGGAGAGATTTATCCCTTTGTAATTCATGAATATTTGATATGATAAACCCACCCATTTTTAAGTTTGAACCTAGTTTAGCTTAAGCCTCTCCCAAGGATGAAAACCCTTGGAGTGAAGAAACCTTTGAAGATGAAAACCCCCTAAGGTTTATTGGTTTCGGTGGTGAGAGATCCTCCCTGGCTGGCTTTGGTGGTTTCATTCATAAACTAAAATTATGCTTCAAAGGAGTATTTATGTAAGCAATTGGTATGTATTTTCTCTATGTTATATATATTTTTAGTATTTATACGTATTTATTTAGTGATAAAGTGTAATAAACTAATATATGAATATCATATGTGGTGTTCTCATTTTTACATATTTCCAATTTGTGTCATTATAATCTATTTCAAAAAAATCAAAAAGTTACTAATAATCCCTTGAGAGATAGTATAGTGGTATCAGAGCTTGAGATTATTTTCATATTTCTCTAAATATCTTTAAAGTGGATATTATAAAGAGATATTGATAAATTTTCATGCTATGCTTCTCTTATGTGAAATGTATCTAAGATCATGTTTATGATTCAAATAATACTTAATAGCATATTATTTTTATTTTTATATAGATAATATTACAATATGTTCTTCTTTGCCTTCCTTATTTATATCAATTATCTTTTGTAATATGTGTGTAGTTCACTTTCTTTATTATTCTATTTTAGGATTTTAATCATAGTATCAAATTTGTATTTCATTTTATTTTACGTTTTTTTATTTATTTTTATTTTGTAGTTATATTAGTTTGTTAATGAATTAAAGAAAGATGAATGATTAAAATTGATAAGGAAAAAGAAATAATGTGATAAAAGGATGTTGATATTGAAAATATCCAGTTTTAGTCTTCCAAGAGTGTATCTCTTTCCATAGGTTTACTCTGTTGAATAGAGTTAGTTATATATTTATAAATATAAGTGGTGGAATATATTTGAGTATATAGATGTAATTAAATATAGAGATTATATTATTTCATGATTGATTTTTTTTATTTTATTTGATCAGGTAAATAACTTGGTTTTACAAGGATCCAAGGAACCATATAAGTATTATAAAAAAAGAATAATAGGCCAAAACATGGACAAATAACAAAAACTAACTATAAAGTATTGAAAGCAAAGAAATATAGCAACATAAAATAAGATTAGGAGGGGTATCCTCCATTGTTTCCTTCTCCTCCTCAGATGTCTTCTCTGGAATTCCTCGCTTGATCTTAGAGACCTTTGCCCTCATATGATTGCCAGGACCTTCTACACCATCACCTAGGAGAATCATGCATGGCCTTTTTTAGCCTTGAACTTGTGTGGGTATCTTCTTAATAGGGTAAAAATTAGGGGAACCAAGTAGGGGGTTTATGTAACCTTTGAAAACTACTTAATAGGGTCTAGTTTAGCTTAGTGGACTAGATAAGGACTAAATAGTTGAGTCTACCTTCTTGTGTATGGCATTCCACTCTTGTATAAGGATAGCTAGGGTCAAACCGGCCTCCTGTACCCTATTTTTGAAGTTATCAAGTTGCTCCTTGTTATTTTTTAGCTCATTACATAGAATTAATTTACCCTTCTCGGTGGCCCCTATGGAAGTTCCCTCATCTAGGAAGACCAGCCTAGATTTGGGATCAAAAAGCTTAAGTGAAAGGTCTTCAGTAGATGTTTTAGATAGACTAGCTTGGGGAGTACTAACTAATGGGTGGTAGGACCTTGAGGTGGGTTTCTCCTCCTAGGATTCCTCCTAAGAGTCCTCCTTGATAGAGGAACCCCTTGGGGGAACTCCCTCCCCTAAATAATTTGAACATGCTTAGAAATTAGAAGAATAAGCCCCTGATGTAGAGTGGGGTTAGACTCATTGACTTGGTGGGCCAAGCCAGTGCATTCTAGTGACTTTAGAAAATAGAATAGTAGGTTGATATTTATAATACAAAAAGTGGTTTAATAATAGAAAATTATGAGAAAATATTAGGGTATACTTACCCTATAAGGTCATGTATCTCATTACCTGGAGGCATATCTCTAGCCAATTTCATAGAAGGTCCACCTAGGGAAACCCTTCTTATTGGTTTTCATGAACTCATTCATGTGAAAAAAGTGCTAAAAAAGATCATACTTCCTGATCTAATCCTTAATGTATTTTTTCCCTTTGTAGGACATGTTGTGGCCTCCCCTATGAATTCCTTTGTGACTATAATCTTTATGCATCGTATCAGCACCATGCAGTTGTTCCATGTAGTGATGAATTCCTAAGCCATGTTGGTGTCATGTTCATTAATTTGTACCATTATATCTATAAGGACCCCCCTCCCTCATCTTAGTTTTTTCCATAACTTCTTCTGTCCCCACACCTTAGAACATGAGATAGGATCTATATGCTCTCTATCTCCCCCCATTGGCATAGTGACAATAGAGTCAAGACAAATGGATAGATGGTTCTAGAGAGGATAGGTTTGAAATACACAAATTAGGCTTGGGATACTCACCATCTTTATCATATGGTAATTAAACCACCTCATTTTTTCATAATGACGGATCATCATTTTTAAATTCCATCTCTTGATAGGAATATTTCACGTGTGTGATGGAATTATGACCCATTTAACCTATTTTACTTTCATCCTATATGGCCATTAGGAAATTATTGGGTACATGGCCTCATTGGGAACATGATTTATTTTATTTTATTATGAATTTAATAACTGATTTATTTCCCCATATATCGTTAAGACATAACCTCTTTCAAAAAGTTCATAATTAACATAAACTCCCCTTCAACATACATAACTATTAGAACTATATTCTAGTATGTCCATATAATTAAATTAGCCCAATTTCATTTTAATCTTTATGATAATCAAAAGATTTGATTCATTGAGTGTTACAAATATTAACGTCAATAGACCTTATCGGCACAAGCCCAATAACTAGACCAAGTATACCATGGCATATCAGTTAATTTTCACTACAAGAGGAGTGGGTCCAATAAGCCCCATCAATATTTAAAAATTCCATAATTCACATTATCCCACACACCATCTTATTATAAGGGCATCATCTTTGTCCTTATAAATCTCAACCATATTAAAGTTGAAATAAATAAGCTAGGTAGAAGGGGAAAAATTTTAGCAAGACATCTCCATTACAACGGTATACTAGGACCATCATTCTAGGCATAAATATTTCAAACTCCTAAGGAATGAAAATTGATGTAAAGTAAAACCCAATTAACTTGATGTTACAAATCTTCTCTAGAGACAATAATTAAGGGGAGATTTTTATGAAACCAAAATATTGGTGCCACCATGTTCATCTTCATATGAAGTGGAAAATTGAGATGTGTTAAACCATATACTATTCAGATAAGATTTCATAATAAATATTTAAATATTTACTTTTTGTAAATAAATTAAATCTAAATCACCCAACCTTGACAAGTTGTGTGTACAAATAATTTATGATAAGACTTTGTGAGCCATTGAACCTTCTAGTAATTTAAACTCATTGAGAGAAATCCTCCATGAATAAGTATTCATCTTCATTTCCTATATCTTATTCTGAACCAAGTGCTATAACATGGTGTAATAACCAAAAATAATATTTTTTATACACTAAGGTAAGCAACTACAATATAAGGATTTCAAAAAAAGTTAGCACATAAAATGTAATGAGGTCCATAATTGTGTTACAACAAACACATGAACAAGACCAAGTCAATAAATCACCAATGACTTCATTAGGACACATTTAACCACTTAGTATTAGGATAGAGGTAAGTTAGTGTATGAATACTCACACACACCTATCTGCATACTTCCTATATGACCTTCCTAACCAAATTGTTACCAACTTATAAACTCAATTGACCACTTGTACAGATCATATAATAGTTTTTACCTGATTAGGTAGACTAGAAGGACTTCAGTAAAAAAATGTGAAAGGATAAATAGATTCAATATAAGAATCATCATACTAAGCTTTCTTAAGCAATATCTACAAATCTTTAGATAATATCCAATTTTTTTTGGAAGGAGTATTTCCAAAACCAAATTAATATAAAGTAGTTTTTATCAAAACCCTTCATTAGTTTTAGTACCAGTAAGATCGTAAATAAGTGTTATCTATGTGAGTATTGTATCATGATCATCATAATAATCGATGCACTTATGACTTCATGCAATGGTCTGGCATTAATTTGGGTTTTTATCTTTTATTCACTTTTTCATTCTTAGAGTTTAGGCAAGTCTTATTTAGGTTCACCATGATGGATGTATATACATAAGTATCCATCACATTACTCAACATGCTCAAATTAATTTCATGCATGTTGCTAATTAACCATCTCACAACCCTTAGAATAGAGATTAAACACTTCCTTCGAATTTATATGCATCACTTGTTTAATGTGTGAGCAATGCAAATGCATCAATTATAATAATAAAATATTCATTTTATCTTTATGTTTCAACAACCATGCTTAAATTCTATGTGTGAACATTCATAAAGTTCATCTTAGACTTCAATACCATTTGAGATTAGTTTCCATTTTTGCCTTCATGAGAAGGTACCAAATAATATAGTTTGATTTTAGTTCATTTATCAAGTTAAGTGATTTACACGAAGTCCATAAGACTCTAAGTTTTTATTTCATCTTACTTATTTGAAAAAGACATAATATTTTCATTAATCTTGTAAAAACTCATTTACTCAAGATAATATGAATCATTTGCACATTGTTGATTGTGGTCATAAAGCTTGCGTATTATTTCCATTAAATGCATAGCAAGGATTCCCTCTTGAAAATGTATATAAAATTGATTTAACCTAATTATAGGTTTTTATTTTAAGACCTCATGATTATTTTACTAGTTAAGATTCAAGACTAAGGTATTCAATAGAATCTATGAGTCCAATACATTTTTATCCTTTCAACATATCAACTTAAGGTAGATCATGTATTAAGTCCATTGATGAGTGTCCATGTCTTTTAGTTAACTTTAAGATATAAATAGACCAAGATAGATAATTAATTGAAAATAATAAGTATGATCACTTTAATATTTTAAATTTCATATCTAAATATTTAGACAATAGTCAACACTTCACAACTTTTAAATCTCTTTGTCATTTATAAATAAATAATTATATTTAATGACTCAATATAGTAATTAGATACACTTGAGTATTTTTCTCAAGGTAATGTGGTCACATAAATTCAAATATTTAAACTTAGCAACAGTAACCAATTAATTCTTAAGAGAACACACTCCTATATTTTTAAATTTGACAAGAACTAACTCACTAAAATGAATGACAAGCAATTGTTAAAAATATAACTAAAAATCAATCTTACTTATTTCTTTATCACAAAAAAACTAAATGAATATGCATATTTTTATTCACAATCATATAGTAAAATTCTCATCAAATAGTTTACAACTTAATGTCTTCAACCACATAGACAATGGATTTGGAAAAATAACTTTCCATTATATAAATCCTCTTTAAAATGCAACATCTTCTAAATGAAACCAACAACACTACTCAAATAATCATTATTTCAAGGTATTGAATTTATTAATATCAACAAGGATATCAAATAATCTTAATGTTATGAATTATCTTAACATCAAATTAACCCTATTTATGTAATCCAACTTAAACATAATAATATCATTGAATAATATAAATCAATAATGGATATAATACAACACAAGAATCAAAACCATTTTATTATTTTTAAAACATAATCCACAAACAATATTTCTTCCAAATACTTCACAAGAATGCACATCCTAAATAAATCAAACAAGTAAACCATCTGCTTACAATTCCAACAAAGTAAACTCGCCTCTCCATTCCTAATGAGCCTAACCTTAAGTGTCCCTAGACCACCCCAACCACTAGTTGGTTGTGGATTTAGATAGTAGGGTAGGTGATATCAAAGGAGGGAGGGAGGGGGAGAGAGAGAGAGAGAGAGAGAGAGAGAGAGAGAGAGAGAGAGAGAGAGAGAGAGAGAGAGAGAGAGAGAGAGAGAGAGAGAGAGAGAGAGAGAGAGAGAGAGAGAGAGAGAGAGAGAGAGAGAGATTAAAAAACTCTGATATTGACTCAATAGACATCTAATAAATAAAATAAAAGTAGAACTTGTTCACATTATAACTCTCAAATATTCATTACCATGGCACATAATCCAATGTCTATAACTCATCATACTAAGCTTCATAATTTGAGACTCACATTTTATTCAACAAATATAATCTGAACCTCAACTATTTACTTTTTATATCCCATGCATTAAATGTCAAAACATCAAAACTAGGCAAGTTAGTATGGGAACACAGTTCCTCTTTCAACAATTAATGATAATGAAAATATCCAAGCACATTCTAATAAAAATTAAATCAAAATGTAATCAATAATAATCATAAAAAATTCAACACTTATGTCATAAGAACAACTAAAAAAATATGAGTTTAATAACTAGGTAACCACTTAAAAGAGTCATGCACTTATTTCTAATAATCAAGAATACAACTCATAGTCATAAATAACTTGACCTATAATTACATTTTCAATAAAACCGAGTAAGAAACCAACATTCAATATTAACCCAAAATCTAAATCTTAACCAAATGATAAAATAAAATTAGGATTTTAAGTCAAATCCTAATTACATATCGTTCATATTTTCCATGAAATGATTGTAGCCATTCATAACATGTACATCCATGATTCAATAGATAAGAATGGTTTAATCTAAAATAAAAATGAAATAATTTACAAAAGAATCCATGTAATTATAAACCCAAAAAAATAATGGCATTTTCAAATGGTGAGATTGAATCCCCATAATCTATCCAGGGTCAACCCAAAACCATTTTACTATTGTATTTAAAACCCTAATAATAATAATAAAAACATAGTCCTTAATATATCCATGGTTGTAAAATAAAAAAATAATGTGTTATACCCAAAACTGATGGTATCTATATGTTTGAAAACCCATTTCATAACAATGTGGGGTTTATAAAAACAAACACAAAAACCCTATTTATATTTGAATACGAGATTTGAACCATTAAAAGAGAGAAACTAGAATTTATATATATGTGCATATAGTGTGAACACCTAAAAGTGTTAAAAATAATAATAACAAAACTTACTTGGATGCATATAACAAAATTCAATAAAAATTCCAGTCACCTTTTCCTCCACTTCATTTCCCTCTACCAACTTCCAAGCTCGCTATGTATTTTCTAGCTTGTCATATGAAGAAGAAAACCCAATGAAATCTATAAAATATTTCCTCATGGCTGATAAATAGAGACATAATTTAATATGAAGTCCTTGTGAAAACCTCCAGCCATAATAGCCATCAATTCCCACTCAACTTATCCTTGGTGGCCACCGGCAAAATTTTCAACATAGTTTACCCATAAATGCTAGTTTTTCCAAATGGTGCCCAAATGAAACAAAATAAACATATAACCCAACCAAAGTATCTCAACTTCCTTTTGCCTCATCAAACAAAAAAAATCCATAGACTATAGTTGATGCCACCAAAAATTACAAACAAGTCCAAGGTGGTTCATAGCCTTTTGGTTAGTCCAAGCTCTAATCAAATGTGACTAGGACTATGCCAATTAAACCATTCCACCAATTACCTTAAACCACCTTGAAATCCATAAACTAACCAAAATTTATGCAAAAAAATCACTTGATAAAATACAAGTCATAAACATGAAACCAAACTAGACATCAGTTGTCGATAAAAGCTTGACTCTTAATGAGTCAAAATCAAACAAGTAAAGCATGAATGGAAATAGAGACTCCTAAGCATGAGTAGATGATCAACACATTATGAAATGATTAAATATGGCCCAAAAAACTAATAAATAATATAGTAGAGAATAAAATTTCATATTATTTTCATAGCTCACGAGAATATCATTTGTCCTTTCACCATGCCTCATCGAAATTCGGAATCAACCTAGCTCATGAGCACCTGTCCCTATGGTCACTAAAAATACCATCAACATTATCTAGATGAGATAATCATAATAAATTCACTAATTAAAATAACAAAATAAAATTATAGATCATTTTATTCTGAATTTATGAAACATAATTCATAAAGCATTTAATAATGAAATGTCACTGTAATTTCATAGTATCATCAATAATGAAATGAAAAAACAATGTCTTAATAGAAAATTAAAACAAAGAACATCTGACTGAAACACATAATAATCATATCAGTATGTCAATACATGTAAACTACTAAATCAAAGTGGTACTATCAAACCAAATAATCCATGAAATGGTCATCAGTTGAGTCATCAAATAGAATAACAAAAAAATTTAAAGTGACAAGTGTCTAGGATCGTGACATCCTTCCCCACTTGAAAAAGAGTCATCTCAGTGACTAAAATAGCCCAAGATAGTGTTTCTTAAAACATACCTCATCTTTATAAGTATCACTTCTTTCATACAAAGGATCCCATTGGATCAGAATTTGAGAAATCTCATGATTTCATAGTCTAACACTGTGATGGTCCAAGATCCCTATTGGTTCCAACTATATATTTTCCTCTTATAAAACCTAAAGGTGAGTCCTATCCAAAACATGAGAAGGATCAGGTATGTATTTCCTCAATAATATAACATTAAAAACATTATAAATCTGGTACAGAGAAGCAGGAAGAGCTAGTCAATAGGCAACAAGACTAATTTTCTCTATAATTTCAAAGGGTCCAACAAACCAAAAATCCAATTTGGAAGATTTTCCAAACTTTATTGAACTTTTATGTGGTCTAACATGTATAAAAACCTTATCACCAAATTAAAAATATCATGGTGACCTCTTTAAATCTATATAACTCTTTTGTCTATCAAAGGTAGCTTTCATATTTTGCCTCATGATTACCATTTATCTATCATATTCTTGTAAAACATCAAGACCAAAAATGGTTCTATTTTCTAAACTTTCTCAACCAAGTGGATTTCTACATTTACATCCATGCAAAACTTTTAATGGATCCATTTTAATAATATAATGATATGTGTTATTATAATAAAATATAACTAAGTGTCAATAATCTTCCCATTTACCTTTTTTATCCATCACATACATTATTAACATGTCTTCCACAATATGATTAATACTTTCCATCTGGTCATCTATTTATGGGTGATAAGATGAATTAAATTTCATCTTTTACCAAAAGTGGTAGTCAATTTTTTCCAAAACCTTGAAGTAAAATGTTTATCTTTTTCAAAAATAATAACTTCAGGCATGCCATATAGTTGTACTTTTTATTTTACAAACTGTTTATCAAAGAAATGAATCATTAGTTAAATTTATAGTAATGAAATGTCCAACTTTGGTAAATATATCAATTATAACTAGAATAGTGTCATGTTTTCTTCAATATTTTGGTAAACCAATTATGAAATCAAGATAAATAACAACCCACTTACCTCATGGAACATCATGAGGATACAACCCTTCTGGATGGAAATGTTCATCTTTCACATGCTGACATTCCAAACTTTTCACTAAAAATTCAATGACTTCATATTTCAAATCAGGGCAATAATATAGTCTTTTCAACTCTTGTGTCATCTTAATGACACCAAGATGATAAAAATGAGTTGATATATGTGCCTCTTTAAATAAATGTTCCTTAAGTTACCAGACTTAGGCACATAAATTCTATTTTGTGTCTAATTAAACCATCACAATCAACAAAAAAGTTAGAAAAAATATTTTCTAAAGGCTCGTTATCCAAACTTGCACTTAACTCTTAGAAAAAATCATCAGAATGTTATTATTCTAGAATTTTAATTCTAAAATTATTATACAGGATAAACAATGTAGTAAGATACATGTGTCAACTGAGTGCATCAATAACATGATTCTTCTTACTTTCACATAAGAAATATTCATATCAAAAGTACTTATAAATTATAGCCATCTATGTTGGAATGCATTCAAATCATCCTTAGAAAACAAGTATTCCAGGCTATGATGATCAGATTTCCATTTAAAATGCTTACCTAGAAAAAAGTGTTTTCATTGCTTGAAAGCATATATGATGGCAACAAGCTCAAAGTCATGAGTGGTGTAATGTTTCCTATGATCTTTCAATTTTTGTGACTCATAAGCCATAATTTGACCATCCTGGGTTAACACACCACCCAAGCCTTATTTGGATGCATCACCCTAGATTTTAAAATTACCATTGGGATCCAATACAATAAGTATAGGTGATATTGTTAATATCTCTTTAAGTTTTTAAAAATCTTATTCACATCTAGAAGCTCAAATTAACTTATTACCCTTGCACTGTAAGGAATTTATTGGGTTAACCAAGTTTGAAACAAAATCAAAAAACCTTCTATAATACCCATCTAGCCCCATAAATTTGTTAGTGTAGTGCTTGTTCCCATTGGGTTTTGCCTACATGACGTTATGGCCATTCTATGTCAATTAAGCTTCCTTGGGTTAGTTATAAAAGGGTCACATAGGTTAATTATATTTTAATGTAATTATATGATTAGGAAAAGTAGTGGCTTCTTCATGTTGCCCTAATTTTCCTTATATGTACCCCACTTTTCCTTTTTTGAAGGTAAGATAGGTTAATGTGATTTTATGCAAGCAAGTCATATTTTTCAATATTTTTTGTGTGAAGACAAGTTTATTCCTCCTTTGCAATTTATTTATGATTTCATTGCTCCATACATAGATTTGTTAAATCTTATATAAAAAAAATCCAAGATCATGGCCAATCTGGCATGATATTAGAGCCATTTTTTCCAGTATTGTAGCAATCTTTGTGGTAAAATCTTGCTACATTCTTTACTCTAGCAAAAATAAGCATATGGTGGGATTCTTTAGAGAATTAATGCAAAACTTTCTACTGGAGGGTTTGGTGGGTTTGGTTTGATAAGTCCACTTACTTACCTATAAACCAACTCAGACTTATGTAGTTAATTTACTTGAAAATTTATGAAATTAAGTAAGTAGGGTTCCAAAAACTGGATTACACTATGAAAGACCAACTTAGACTTGTAGAGTTGCTTTACTTGCAAATTTTTGAAGTTAAGTAAGTAGGCTGCCAAAACCTAAATTACATTGTGAAATACCAACTAGGACTTGTGGAGTTGATTTAATTTCAAATTCATGAAGTTAAAGCAGGGTGTCAAAACTTGGATTCACTACAAAAACTAATTTGGACTTATGGGGGTCTATTGCTTACTCAAGTTTTTAAAGGCTGATTACTTGTGGAAGCAAAGCAGTTTGGAAACTCTGAATTGCTCTTTTAAGACTAACCCAAAATTTTGAAGGGTCATTACTTCTCAAATTTATGGGGTACCTCTACTTAATTTTTTTGCCATTTTTTTTTGGTAAAAAATCACAAGTTGGAAAATTTTAGGAATGTGTAGAAGTAAGAACTTTTAAGTGTCATAACTTTCAATCTGTAGATCCATTTTGGGTTCTATTTTTTTTGAAAGTGCTATTTTTTTAAATCTCTACACATTATTGGTATTATTTTAGGCCCTTTTTAACATCCATTTTTTTCATGGTGTAATGGCTTAAAACTCACTTCAAACCTTTTGAACCTTTTTTGGATGTAATATCAGTTGTGCCTGACGTCCCTCTTGTACTATGTGCAATCTATTCTTTGACTTCATCTAAATTATATAAATTATCTCAATTTAATCTTCACTATTTAATCTAAACTCAATTTAACCACTCACATCATTTAACTATCTCGACTGAAAGTCTAAAAATGTAGCTCGCCTTGAGAGGTAAAGGACTCTATCGAATCACTATAGGTGAGGAAATTGAGCCATCTATAGATGTAAAAAAGGTTAAGTGGTACAAAAAAAATTGATGAAGCCTATGGGTTCTTATGCCTATCAATGTCTCTTGACCTCTTGTTTCATGTTGAATCTACAAAAACTCCTAATGAAGTTTGGACCATCTTAGACAAGCTTTTTGGAGTGTAGAATATCATAAGAGGTCATAAGCTAGAGAATGAGCTCATCACATCGATCCCAGATGACTATGACACCCTAAAATACTTATTCACAAAGTTTAAATCATTGAGACTGTATTTGAAACAATGTGGCATTAATAAAATAGATGATCAATTGATTATATCCATGCTTGCAAAAGCAGGTCATGACTATTCAGTTTTCATCTCTACATTTCATGCTACTAAACGTGTACTTGGATCCACTTGTAAAATTCCATCATTGGATGAGTTTGTTACCAATCTAACTCAAGATAAAGATAAGTTGGTTCAGATGGGTAAACTAAAGTCTTCAAAATCACATGCTTTGATTGTCAATCAGGACAAGAAGAAGCCTTCTAGCAGTGGTAAACAAGAGAAGAAACAGTCTAAACTAGATCATGAGCATAAAAAGAATAAGAAATCAAATTCCAAGTTGAAGGCATCATTAAATGAGTTCTCCTCAAGTGGGAAACCTAAGAAGGAGAAACTCAAATACGATTTTTGCAAGAAACTTGGACATGACGAATCTCAATGCATGAAAAAGAAGATAGACACCTTGACTAAGATGTTAGAGAATAATAACATCAGTGTTCTTGAATCATCAACTCAGAACATGTCCACACAAGATTTTATAAAGGCTAAAGATAGAAAAAAGGGTAAAAACAAGGGCAAGGCACTTGTTGTAGTGGCTTCTCAACCTTCAACTTAGGTTATTGACTTGGGTGCTTCCTATCACATAGCCTCCTTAGAAGATCTATTTTCAAAAATAGAGCCATGTTTCATGCCTTCAATTCTCATGGATGATGATACTTCAGTAGAATTTAGTGGTAAAGGATTAGTTGAAGTAAGCTATAGGACCTTCAATGATGTTTTGTGTGTTCTTTCATTATCCACCAATCTTCTATTAGTGTACCAAATCACTCACATAGGTGCAGGGAAGTGAGTTGAGTTCACACCTAATTTAGTGGTTATCAAGGAGATGCATAGCGATACTATAGTTACTTATTAGAAGTCTAATCATTAGTCTAGGTTGTATACCTTCTCATAATTTGCCTCAAATCATCCCTCAGCTGCAATTTTTTACTCATGCAAATGAAGTGAGCAAACTATGGCATGAATGGTTTGACCATTTAAACTACCATTACCTAGAGAAACTCAGTCACTTGGACATGGTTTTAGGGTTTCCTAAAGTCAAATTCTTAGATGTCCTATGAAATGGTTGCATTCTTGGTAATCATCTAGAAGAGAAATATGATAAGTGCAAAGTAAGGAGAGTTGAACAAAAGATGGAAATTGTCCATAGTGACATAGCAGGTCCATTTCCAAAACCTTCATTCAATAGGACCAAATACATGCTCACATTCATCAATGACTTTTTGAGTTACACCTAGGTGTTTTTTATTAAAAATAAATATGAGGTATTTGATAACTTCAAGGACTTCAAGGCACTTATAGATAAGTAGTCAGATTGTTCCATCAAAATCTTAAGGATTGATAATGGTGGGAAGTATGTCAACAACAGGTTTGAACAATTTTACACATCAAAGGGGATTCATATGCAACACATAGTTCTATACAATCCTTAGCAAAGTGGTGTGTCTAAATGTAATAATCATACTTTGAAGGAAATGGCCAATTGTATGCTTCAATCAAAGTCTCATGCTCCTTAATTTTGGGTTGAAGCGATCAAATGTGTGTGCTACATTTAAAACCATGTTCCAAACAAATACTTGAAAGGAATCACTCCTTTTGAATCTTAGGATGGTCACAAGCCCATAATGGATCACTTTCAAGTGTTTGGATCACCAGCAATGGCTCATATTCCCAAGAAGAAACATAAGGCAATGGACCCTCAAAGTCAATCTTATATCTTTGTGGGGTATGTAGAGGGTACTAAGGGATATAGGATTCTACATCCTAAAACTCATGAGTTATTCATTGAAAAGAGTGTCAAGTTTTGTGAGGTCCCACTTGAACTCACTACTGTCACTCTAGACTCTCCAAAAGTATCATTGGACATTGATTCCACCTGAGATAGTGACTTGGATCCACTTCAAAATCTTCCTGATGATCAGGATGATTATTCTTCTTCTTTAAATTCAAGTGATGAGAGAAGTGATGAGGATTCTCCTCCATCTCAGAATCACACTACAGATGATGATGACTCACCTCCTAATTCTCCAATCTCATATAATTTTAGTCCCACTTGGGCCAAACAGACACTTCAAAGTGATAAGAAATGGGTTGGAAATCTATTAGATACAAGGTGAACACATTCGTAATTTCAAGGGACTTCACATGCCTACCTAGCCATCACCTTAGATCTGAAAACCTTTCATGAGGTAGCTATCATTCCAAAATAGGATTCTTTTATGTAGGAGTATAGTTCCCTAATTAGGCACAAAGCATAGGACTTGGTCCCTCTTCCTAAAGGAATAAAATTGGTTTGTTGTAAATGGGTTTATTGGACTAAGTATGGTATATATGGTCTATTGATTAGTACAAAGCTCATCTAGTTACAAATGGGTTTTCTCAATTACCTAGCATAGACTACACTAAGACATTTGCTCCTATAGCCAATATGACGTCTATCAGACTCACTCTAGCCATCATAGCTGCACATTAGCGGGATGTTCACCAAATAGATGTCAAGAGTGATTTTCTACATGGTAACCTTAAAGAAGAGATCTACATGGAGCAACCACAATGCTTTATGAAAGATTCTTCCTTGGTCTGTAGACTTAAGAAATCTATTTATAGACTCAAACATGCCCTTCATGCATGGTATGCCAAGATGGACTCCTTTCTCCTCATAGTCAGATTCACCAGATGCCACTCAAATATGAATATCTACATCTTATGATAGGATGATTTTCTATTGATCCTAGTTATTTATATGGATGACTTGTTGATTATAGGAAGCTCACAATAATCCATCTTAATAGGGAAAACTGCACTTTTAGATAGATTTTCAATGATAGACATGGGATTACTGCATTGCATTCTTGGGATTGAAATAATTTGGTTAGATTTTAGGATAAATTTATCATAATTTAAGTATTCTCTTGATTTTATTGTGAGGTTTAACATGCTTTATTGTAATCCTGCTCCTACTCCCTTCTTGTCTGGTGTGAAGCTCTTATGGGCAACCTTATCTATCTCACACACACTAGACCTAACATATCCTATGAATTTGGCATGGTCTCCTAATTTATGTAAGAGCCACATGAATTGAATTAGAAATTAGCTAAGTGGATTCTACACTACATTCAAGGTTCACACAACTATGGGATATACTATAGAGTAGGAACAAAGGTTGATTTGATCGAATACATACACTCAAATTGGGTTTGAGATATTCAAAGTCAAAAGGTCTACTTTAGGCTATATTTTATTACTTGGTTTGGGTCCATTAAATTGGTCAAGCAAGAAGTAGCATGCAATTGCTTTATCATCTATAGAGGTAGAATACAGAGGGGCTTTCAATAACACCACTGAAGCAATTTGGATTTAGGGGATTCTCATTTAGTTTGGTATCTAGTTTCATAAGCCAATAATCATTTACTATGACAACCAAAGCACTATCTAGATTTTTAAGAATCTGGTTCTCCATCAAAGGACCAAACACATAGAGATTCACATGTACTTCATTAGGGAACTTATCAATGAATAATTCATTGATCTTCAGTACTATCCAACATAAAAGCATATTATATATATTCTAACCAAACCCTTCATAGAGAGTAAATTTAATCATCTATGACTTCTCATTAGGGTTAGGGCTGCTCCACCTTCTTCCTCTTATGGAGGTTCTTCACTATGTACTTGGGTACCTCATCAAGCTTTCAATGTTTGGACCCTATTCTCATCTCACCTAAGATATGCTTAAGGGGGCGTTAGTGCAGTGATTTTTCTCATTAAGTTTTACTTACACAGCCTTATGGCCATTTTATGTCAATTAAGCTTCCTTAGGTTAGTTATAAAAGGTCACATAGGTTAATTATATTTTAATGCAATTATCTAATTAGGAAAATTAGTGGCTTCCTCATGTTGCCCTAATTTTCCCTGTATGTGCCCACTTTTCTTTTTTGGAAGGCAAGATAGGTTAATGTGATTTTATGCAAGTAGGTCATATTTTACAATATTGTTGTGTGAAGACAAGATTTTACCTCCTTTACAATTTATCCATGATTTCATTTCTCGATACATAGATTTTCTCAATCTTTTGTTCAAGAATCCAATATGGTGGCCAATCCGACAAAAGCTACATTCTTCATGTACATTTTTAGGAGTAGGCCATTCTTGGATATCCTTAATCTTAGTTGGATCAACATCAATACTAGCCTTAGATATTATGTGACCCAAATGATGGATCCCAGTTTGGAAGAAAGAACACTTTGACATATTACCATATATTTTATGTTGTCTTAGTCTTTGAAGCACTAAACACAAATGTTGTTCATGTTTAAATGCATTCTTAGAATAAAGCAGTATGTCATCAAGAAAAATTAAAACAAACTTAAAATAAAATCTCTAAATACACTATTCATTAGGTTCATAAATGAAGCATGTGTATTAGTTAGACCAAAGGGCACTATTATAGAATCGTAATGTTCATACCGAGTTCAGAAATTGGTCTTATGAATGTTCTCTTCCTTGATTCTCAACTAATGATAGCCTAATCTCAAGTCTATCTTAGAAATGACATATGCATCCTTCATTTTATCAAATAGATCATCTATCCTTGGTAAATGATAATGGTTTTTGATAGCAACCTTATTAAGTATGTGGTAGTCAACACATAATCATAAGGTTTAATCCTTATTTTTATAAAGATGGCAGGTGCACCCCAGGGTGACACAAATTGGCCTAATGCTACCATTTTCTAGAAGCTCTTGTAGTTGAGTTTTAATCTCCTATAGATCTACCACATTCGTGTGGTAGGGAGATTTTGATGCAGGATCTGTTCCTAGCATTATATCAATAGAAAAATAAAATTTCCTCCAAGGAAGTTGTCCAGTTAACTTTTTTGGAAACACATTAGAAACTTCTTTCAAAAAAGAAAACTCTATGTAAGCAGTTTCATTTTTAGGTGCGATATTATGCATCTGAACAATATACATTTTGCATCCTTTTCATACATCCTTCTTCAATTGTAAAGCTGACAGAAGCTTACATATTTTTGGCTTAAGCAAACCTTGAGTTTATGTTGCATTTCCTAAGTCATCGTAGAAATTTATAAGCTTATTAAAATAATCTAGGATAACATTATACTACTATAACTAGTCCATTCAAAAAATTAAATCGTAAGATCTAAGGGGAGCTAATAACATATTGGTTTTGGTCTAAAAATTTCCTAAGTCCATCACTACTTACTTGAGACATTTAGATACGAGTACCCTCTTAACTTTACTAAATTCAACCTCCCAACCTTCTCTTAATGTCATAAGATTCAAGTTACATTTAATTACAATTTTAGGGGAAATGAAACTATTTTTTGCACCCAAATCAACCATAATAGAAAGTAAAAATTCATTTATATTACCTCTTATATCTATAGGAGTGGTTTAGAAATATGCATTGTGATTGTCTATAGTCATTTATACTCTGTGGTTCACTAATTATCCCAATTGTAATTTTTGATCGTCTTTACAATAGTGATTATCACCATACTCCCATTACACTATAGTCCTTTGAGATGATATATGGACAATGTTTTCCCTTGTGTTTGGTGCATACTAATTTCTTTGGATCTAATTTTTCTTAAAGGTTACAGCCTTAGAAAAAAATTTATTTTTAAAAATTTTATTTTTCCCTTGAAATTTATTAAAATCAACAATACTCTTGGTAAATATATGGTTTTGATCAAGTTTATTAAATTTCTTGGGTGAAGGGGATAGATTCTTGATTTTAGACTGCTATCTATTTTGCTTAAAATCTTGCTTCACCTTTTGATGAGCTTTCTCCTTCTCTTCTACCTGATGAATAGATTCAATGGCAGTAATAAAAGTCTTAAGGATGGTTATGTTGACATCATGCATCAATATTTCCTTCAATCCTAACTTGAATTTAATCACTTTAGTTTCTTCATCATGCATGTAGTTAACATGATGCATCAAGTTCAAAAACTTATTTTCATATTCAGTTATTGTCATATTTTCTTGCTTAAATAGCTAAAAATCAATTATTTTTTTATTTAAATTTTAAACTAAGATACCTCTTCCTAAATTACCTTTCAAAATTAATCTAGGTAAGATTCATTGGCTAGTATCCCTCTAAGGCACAAAGATAATTCCACCATAGAGTTGTAGCTATAACTAATTGATAAGCAACCACTTTTGCCTTCACATTAGAGTGCATATTGTGTAGATTAAAGTACTTCTATAACTAAACAAGCATCAATTATGTCACCTAATTCTTCACCTGAAAAGGTTAGTGGGGGTAGACTTTTCAATTCTTTGATAATGGGGTCAACCACATTTACAGAGTTATCTTGGGGCTCCAACTCACCACTTTGTGCTTCTCTAAGAGGTACCTCATCAGGTGGAATTCCCTCTAAATTTTTCAATCTACATTCTTGTGTTTCTACCTTAATTTTAAGGTCATTTAATTTATTTAGTATTCCATTTAAAACTACCTCTTTGTTAACATTAGGATTGTTTTCAACATGGTTAGAGGCTCTAACATTACTACCAACATTGTTGATAGGAAACTCTTCTCTTTCAGGGATATTAGCCCTACAACCTCTACCTCTACCTCTACTAGAGTTAGCATCCCTTAGGTTATTATATACCATCATCAATCTTAATCTCACCATCCTATGGTGAAATAAATAACAACTCAATAGGAAAAACAATAAGCAACATTCCCCAAAGTTACCTAGTGCAAATAAAACTGGATCTGATACCATAATGTAATAGCAAAAAAAAAAATTATACACCAAGATAATCCACTAAAATACAAGGATTTAAAATAGATTTAGAATATAAAATGTAATGGGATCCATAATTATGTTATAGTTAACACAAAAACTAGACCAAGTCAATAAATTACCAATGACTTCATTAGGAAGCATTTAACCACATAGTATTTAGATAGAGGCGAGTTAGTGTATGAACACTCACACATTACTATCCACATACTTCCTATATGGCCTTCTTAACCAAGATATTACCAACTTATAAATTCAACGTAGAACCTGTCTAGACCATAAAATAGTATGCACCTCATTATGTAGACCAAAAGGGGTCCAGCAAACAAATGCGAAAGGATAACTAGATTTAACATAAGAATCATCATTCTAAGCTTGCATAAGTAAGATATAAAAATCTTTAGATAACATCAAATTATGATTAGAAAGACTATTTCTAAAAGTGATATAATATTAAGTAGTTTTTATCAAAACGCTTCATATAGTTTTAGTATCGGTAAGACTGTATACAAGTGTTATCTATGTGATCATTGTACCATGATCATCATAAGAATCATTTTACTCATGCCTTCATAGAATGGTCTAACATTAATTTAGGTTTTTATCTTTTATTCACTTGTTCAATCTTAGAGTTTAGGTTAGTCTTATTTAGGTTCACCTTGATGGATGTATCTACATAAATAGACATCACATCACTTAACATGCTCAAATTAAGTTCATGCATGTTGCTAATTAACCATATCATGACCCTTAGAATAGAGATTAAACCCTTACTTCCAATTTATATGCATCACTCAGTTAATGTGTGAACAATGTAAATGCATCAGATCATAATAATAAAATGTTCATTTTATCTTTATGTTTCAATAACCATGCTTAAGTTTTGCATGTGAACATTCATAAAGTTCACCTCAGTCTACAGTAAAATTTGAGATTAATTACCATTTTTGCCTTTGTGATAAGGTACCAAATAATATAGTTTGTTTTTAGTTAATTTATCAAGTTAGGTGATTTACACCAAGTCCATATGACCCCTAAGTGTTTACTTCATCTTAGTTATTTTATTAAGACATAATATTCTCGTTAATCTTGTAATAACTCATTTACTCAATACAATATGAATCATTTTCACATGGTTGATTGTGATCATAAATCTTATGTATTATTTCCATTAAATGTGTAATCTAAAAACAAACAATAACAAGGATTCCCTCTTGAAAATGAATATAAAATTGCTTTAACCTAATTACAGGTTCTTATTTTAAGAACTCGTTATAATTTTACCAATTAAGATTCAAGACTAAGGTATTCAATAGAATATATGAATCTAATATGTTTTTATCTTTTCAACATGTCAACTTAAGGTAGAGCCTTATACCACATTTAGCAAATCATGCTTTTGTATTAAGTCCATTAACGAGTGTTTACCTCTTTTAGTTAACTTTAATATTTAAATAGACTAAGGTAGATAATTAATTTAAAATAATACGTATGATCACTTTAATATTTTATATTTCCCATCTAAATATTTATACCAATAGTTAACACTTCAAAACTTCTAAATCTCTTTGTCATTTATAAATAAATAATTTTATAAAATAACTCAAGGTAATGTGGTCACATTAATTCCAATATTTAAACTTGGCAACAATAACCATTTACTTATTAAGAGATCACACTCTTATATTTTTAAATATGACAATAGTTAACTCACTAAAAATATTGACAAACAATTATTACAAATACAACTAACAAGTGATATTGCTTATTTCTTTATCACAGAAAAACACTAAATGAATATTCATAATTTTGTTTATAATAATACAATAAAATTCTCATCAAACACTTTACAGCTTAATTTATTCAACCACATAGATAATGGATTTGTAAAAACAACTTTCCATTATATACATCCTCTTAAAAATGGAACATCTTCTAAATGAAACCAGTAACACTACTTAAATAACTGTTATTGTAAAGTATTGACTTTCTTACTATCAACAAGGATATTAAATAATTTTTATTTTATGAATTATCTTAACACCAAATGAACCCTATTTATATAAGCCAACTTAAACATAATAATATCATTAAATAAGATAATTCAATAATAATTAATGGATATAATACAACATAAGAATCAAACCCATTTTATTTTTTTACAACATAGCCCACAAACAATATTTCTTCCAACTGCTTCACAAGATGCACATCCTAAATAAGTCAAATAATTAAATCATCTACTTTCAATTCCCACAAAGAAAACTCACTTCTATAGTCCCAATGAGCCCAACCATAAGTGGATCTAGACCACCCCAACCATCAGTTGGTTATAGATTTAGGCAACAAGGTAGGTGATAACAAAGGTTAGAGAGAGAGAGAGAGAGAGAGAGAGAGAGAGAGAGAGAGAGAGAGAGAGAGAGAGAGAGAGAGAGAGAGAGAGAGAGAGAGAGAGAGAGAGAGAGAGAGAGAGAGAGAGAGAGAGAGAGACTCTGAGCTTGACTCAATAGACATCTAATAAATAAAATAAAAGTAGAACTTTTTCATGTTCCAACTCACAAAGATTCATTTCCTTAGAATATAATCCAATGGATAAAACTCATCATACTGAGCTTCATAATTTAAGACTCACATTTTATCCAATGAATATAACTTGAACATCAACTATTTACTTTTTATAGTTTGTGCATTAAATGCCAAAACATCAAAATTAGGCAAGCTAGTATGGGAACACGTTTCCTCTTTTAAAAATTAATGACAATGAAAATATCCAAGCACATTCTAATGGCTATGAAATTAAAATTTAATCAATAATAATCATAAAACCTTCAACACTTATATCATAAGAATAACTTAAAAAATCCAAGTTCAATAACTAGGTAACCACCCAAAAGAGTCATGTATGTATTTCCAACAGTCAAGAATAAAACCCACAATCATAAAAAATTTGAAATATAATTACATTGCCAATAAAATTGAGTAAGAAATCAATAGTCAATATTGACCCAAAATCAAAATCATAAACAAAGGATAAAAGAAAATCAATATTTTAAGTCAAACCCCAGTGACCTATCCTTCATAAAACACCTATAGAATATTTTTATGTGTCTCATTACCTTTACTTCTCTCTTAGGAAAAAACTTCTAAAATCCTTCCTCCTAGTAATAGGTAGTGTTTATATTCCTAGTCCAATAGCATTTCTTGATGCTCTTCTATAAATTACTCTTCCTTTAATACTATATAGTAATTATTCCATGACTTTATTGTATGTGATCCTTCCACCTCATGAGTGTATCTCTAGATCTAGTTAATCCTATGATTTATAATTGAAGCCTTGCTATAGGTGATGATTGCACTATCCTCTTTTGAAATATAAATAAATGTGGCTTAATCCAAGGTAGAATGGGTGATACTTCAGATCCCTATGGGTCTCACTCAATATTGATCTAGTTATTGAGTAAGTAGTGTCACTTACATTGGTCCTTAGGATCTATTTCAACTCCCTTTTTGGTCCCACTCGATTATTATCTTAACTAGTTCTTACACAAATAATAACAAATATGTTGTTCCTTGGGTGTTATTTTCACTATACCCATGTTTATTTATATTACTCCAATTAATAGACCTAGTAAATTTACTTTTAATTCTTAATTATTTATTAATTTACATATTTGTATTAGTTATAATTATAAATTGATAGAAATAAATTTCCAAGATGTCTAGAGCATTGTATTTATTAAATAAAGTATTTTAAATTTCCATGCCTTCATAAATTGATGTAATTATAGTTTTGTTTACAAGAATTTAAATTTGTTTTATATATTGCTCATGGGAAAGAAGTCATGTACAATATGAATTGATCCTTTCATTGTTTTTTAAATGGATGGCTAATGTCATCTTATATGTGTTAACTAGAGTCCATTTTAAGCAATGTTTCAAACCACATGCATTATAATTTAGATTATGATCTGAACTATATAAAAGAGTATAATTGAATGATTTAATATTTGGTTATATATGTTTATTTTTTATTATATTAAAAAATAATATTCATCAAATAATTCCTTACAATGGCCCAAACAATCATAAATATAATTGAGAAAAATAAAACACCAAATGTTTACTTCTAAATTATACAAGATTTTAGAATTTGTAATTCTAAATCTAGAAACATAAGGAAACAATATGAAGAATTATTCCATAAAAAACCATCTTCAAGGATTTTTTCAAGATAAAATGTGATTTTTTGTACACATAATAGTCCATTAGTGACTTGTTTATTGGGGGCTTGGTGATTAAATTAATGTATTCTCAAATTTTAGTTGATAAACTACTTTTCAATGTTAAAATCAAGTAGAGGTTGGTGTATGTGTGTATATTGTAGAGAATTGGTTTAGTTTGAAGTGCATTGGCTAGTGTTTTATATATGTCATTTAATGAGATATCCTCCTTGTCCATTAGGGATTTAAATTCTTTCCTCAAAATAATTTTTTCCTTTATGAAATGGGACAATGAAAAAATTACTTTGAGGAAAGTGGCTCAATGACAATGGCTTCTTATATAACCTTATTTTTTTACAAGGCACTCATCCATATCTCTATTCATATCTAGTATTACATTATCCTTTTACGAAATATGAAAAATGTTTTCTAAATGAACTAACCATGACCCTTGAAAATATTTAACAACTAATTATTTAGCTTGTAAAATTCCACTAACTTATCCAAAAATAGATAGTAATAAATTGTATTCACTCTTTGGAGTCCTTTTTATTAGGGTAAAATGTGAGATTTGAGAGGCCCTCAAAAACTTTAAAAAATAAAAATATATAACAATTAAGACCATAAAATAAGTACCAACAATCAAATAATAGTCAACATAGGCCTCCAACCTATAACTAAAAGATCAACCTTTTGGTAACAACTAGTCAACACCCCAGTAAAAAACAACACATAATTCTTCTAGCTCCTTGGTGCCCTAAGTATTTGGATCTAGATCAATAAAGTTCCTTCCATTTTGTACTCTTATTTAAATCTATCACTTGTATGGATCATTTTCTTAGATTTTGATCTTATGTTAATTACCAAATTCCATTCATCATTATCCTCTCCCTCGTGGATGACTCCTATCTCATTTTCTGCCATTACTATTCTAGCATACTCCCTATACATGGCTCCCTCCCAAAAAGAATGAATAATTATATTAATAACATATGTTTTAGTTAGATCTTGATATTCAATTTGATTCTCTAACTTAAAGATATCTTTCTTTTTTGTTCTTTTCTATTGGCCTTGATTTTGGGCTTCCAAGGCAAGTATCTCTCCTTCATCAAAATTAAAATCTTGCTTCTTCTCCACATATAGAGTATCAAAACCACCTTTATTCTTCTCATCATGACCCTATTCCTAATTCCTCCTCCATAATCATCCCATCTTTAATGTATTTTAGTTATTTATCCATCTTTAACATTATTTCCTTAGTACAACCTCTATTTGCATCAAGTCTTCTTTCAACATGCATACTCTTGTGCCCACCTTTATCCATTTTCTTGGTTTCTTATTCATAATTATCAAATGGTGTTACAAACTTTAGTTCACCATCTTTATTGTTGACTATCTTTTCCTCTTCTCTTAATATTTGGTTTCTATATACCCTTGCATGTTAGATTTTATTGGGGTTATTAAGGCCCTCATTTCTTCTCCACTTAGGTTTTAATAGTTTGGGTAAAACCTTATCTTGGATTTAATGGCTAGATCCAAAATAAGAAATTCTCCAAACGAGTTTGAAATTTCCTTAAAAACCTCATCTTCTCAAAATTCTAAAGGATGACTAGGTAGTTTTACCCAAACTATAAATTGATTGATGTTTTCCTTATCAAGATCCATACCTAAAATCCATTATTTAAGGGACCAGTGAGTTCTCCTTAGGAACCAAAGGCCTCCTATTATAAATTTTAACAATTCTTTTTATTTGAAAAGGAAATAAGTAAAAAATATTTAATCAAGGTTGAAATTTCTACCTAACATTTGGGCTTCCACTTCATTTTAGCCCAATCTTTGAAGATATAAAATTTAGGCCTTCTCTAGAATTTTTTGATCAAAGATTTTTCCCAACTAAGTTGAGATTAATCTATCACAGTATCATGAATACATAAATAGACAACCTCCTCATCTACCATAGTAGTCAATTCTTGGGTTTCCACTGTGTATCCTACTAGTTCCTTACCAAACACTTTGTTATCCCAAGAGCTTGAATCAAATTCATATGATGTCACCTTCTTATATGGATATGGAATATCTATCTTTGATCCTCTATACTCCATGCTTGTTTCATTTTAGAACAATCCAAAACCATGGATTTGTTTTAGAGAAGCTAAAATCATACCCCTATAGGAGACTAAACTTGAAGCCTCTACATGGGCATGATTAGTGTCTAAATTTAGTTCAAATTTCTTAAAATTCCTCCTAGCTCTCATCCTTGATCTGATGTTCCAAAGTTTTTATGGTGTCTTTACTTCATGTTCCTCTCAAGTTTCCCTAGTAATAAAGGATCCCATATCTACCCAAGGCTCACTATTATTCTTATCTTACACATCCATAGTCTATGTTTGTGGTATATTTTATTGTTATCTATGTGTTTTGCCCTTATATGTATCAGATACAATGGGATTATCTAAATCTTCATTGTCTTATTCCCCTTCCAGCTTGTCCCGCTCAAATCCAAGTTTGAACTTCCAATTTCTACACATTCCTCCACTCCCATTCATCCTCCATTCACTTGAATCTATTTTAAGAAATGTTTATACTCACATATAAATTGAGATTTAATTTGAATTATAAATCATAGGAAAGTTTTAAAAAACTTCATTTCATTTATTGAATACTATGGATTAGTCTTTAATTCATAAAGAGAGGGTTAGAGGATCCCTCACCTATTTATTAATATCAAAAAACTTATTGCATGGATAATGTTTTAATATATAAAATTTCAATCATATACACCTAACACTACTCCCCCCACCCACTCCCCCAATACCTACTCCTTTTTTTAAACAACATAACATCCACATTTGTATTTTTAGTTATTACCACAATATCTAAAATAGAAAAGAACTCAAAATCCACCAATATATTTTGCATTCAGTACAATTATATCCATATAAAGGATAAAACCATATATGAATCACTACTTAATTTTTCATCCAAAGTAGAAGACAACTTCTTAACTTAGATCTAAACATATAAAAATACAATTAAAAATGAGAACAACTATATTTTTTCTAAACAACGTCCAACCATATTTCTCTCTTGTAACTATTATAATAACATATGCAGATAGAGGAAACAACACAACAACCATTTATCTTTTACAATTATTATAAAAAAATCTACAAAGAAGGAAAAAAATAACATCCACCACTTAAATTTTCAAAAAAAAATTGTAGCTAAAGAAAACTACACAACATCCATTTTTATCTTCTATTGTTATTACAACAACATCCATAAAAAAGAAAACAATACAACAACCACCTCTTTCTTTTATATCATCATCATCCATAAAAAAAAAACATCACAACATCCACCACTCTCTTTTGCAGTTATTACCATAGCTTATGTAGTAAAGTAAAACTACATAACATCCTTCACTTTGAGCTTCTTAGAATACCCATCCATATTATTTAATATCCTCCCTTTATTCACTCTCCATCCTTATTCTATAGATTTAAAATTGTAGTTAAACCTTCCCATTCATTTACTTCCATACTAAGTAGTGTAGTTATAAGGCTTTTACCCATACTTGCATTTTCCAAAATATATGCCACCTTATTGCATTCCTTTAAATAATGATATTACACTATTAAAGTGAATAATTTAGATAACACCCTCTCTTCACTCATAATACTTTAGAATTTATAAATTTAAGGTTTTCATTTATTCATCACATTTAATATCACCTAAGAATATCTTTCAATAAATACATTATGAAAGTCTTTATCTAAAACCAAATTTATTCCTTAAACCAATAGTATTTCCTCAACCTCATTATTTTTTGGCTTGAAATAAAAAATAATCCATCCCATTAGAATATACCATTATCATCATGAATCAAACAACCTACCTCTCACCATCCTAATATTATTATGTGAAGCTCCATAAATGTTAACATTAACAAATCTATATCTATGGGGATTCTATCTTGCATGTTGTCTATTACAAAACTTTACTTTTCCACCCATTTCAATCTTTAGCATTATTCTAGTCCATTTTCAAAAAAATAATCTTTGATTGTCTATGATATTGTTTTTTATAAATGAGTGATGACATGGAATTTGTGAACCACCAGTAACAGAAAGGAATTCAATTTCACACCCAACAATGATCTATAAAACTAGCCAAAATTTTGATATTAATCTCTGAAAGACATGAAACTATGCCTTTTTAACTTCCACGCAATCGATTCAAAACTTGTATTAACTTGGTATTGTATGAAGTTTTAAATGAAAAGGATAAATATTTTAATATTGTTTCGATAGTTTTATGATATATAAAATTAAAAAATTAATATTTTTTAAGTTTAGTAATTTTTTAAGTTATATATTTTTTTAAATTAGATTCATAAATTATTCAAATCATTCTAGATATTTTCTTACTTTTAATATATATGCTTAGACTAAAAAATTTTATATAGTTTGAACACATTTACACATGATGTGGACAATTGAAGCTATTATTCAAATATTTTAGTTTTTAAATTTGTAATGATGACTGAATGATGATATTTTCTATAGTTTAGTTTTCCATCATCTCTACTCTTAACTCATGGATTAAAACAATTTATGTAAGCATACACATATATAAAAATCTCCTTTAGTTATGCTACCTGTAATCACCTAAAAGTGGTAACTGGATTAAGAGTGTCACTTGAGTTAACCTACCCTTAGGCTACGCAAAGACCTATTCTAAAGCCTTAGACTTACATTTGTAATCATTCAGTAGAACTCGGTCACCTACAACCAATCAAGACATAATCCCAAAACTATCATCCCTGACTCAAATCCAAATTTCAAAGTAGTCTATAGAAAGGACATTAGAACCACATTTGGGACACTATAGCCACATGGTGCTAGTGCCCCTAACTAAGTGTTACTATCTTTAGCCTCAACTCTTCCCAACATATATTTTTTCAAATGTGTGCCCCTCCTAAGTTCATTCAAAGCTCATTTTCTTATCTACACAAGCAATATAACCCTATAAATAAAAATCTAATCCACCTCTATTTACTAAATGGAAAATAGATGCAAAACCTATTCAAACCAAAGACAAAGTTATGAAAAATCAAGGTACATTATCCCTATTTTTTCATAATTTCTATATACTACCATCTACAGCAACCCTAAGTCCAATTTTCAAGTATTTCAAATCTCAAGCACATTCAAGGCATCCAAGGCCACTCTCATTCTAGCATTCACTTGCACATACATAAAGCACTATGTAGAATAACTACATTAGACTTGATCCCTCTTTGAAGTATTGGTATGTAGGCAACTCTTTACATAGCAGGGTGTTGAGAATGTCCTATCCATCCTACTAACATAGACTCAATTATTGTTCATATCATACTTGTAAAGAAAAATAGGGGTTTCACGTCAAATCAATCTTTTTAGCTACAATACATAGCTACATGTTTTAGTCATGAAGGAATAGAACATACAGACATACGTGCAGGTGCTCCCTAGAAATAGGAACAATCCTTCAAAGGGGACATTAGTGCCACATTTGGGACAATACTACACCTAGATGGTGTTATTATCCAAACTAGGTGCTAATGTCCAGTGAATAGATGAATATCAAAATCCTATTGATGACACATAATACTGCTTAGATCTCAAATTCTATAGCTGAGATCATCTATGAAAATCAATTTTTAGCTAAGTCTCTATTTACCCCTATTTGTTATTATTTATAGAAAGTCAAACAAGGTCAAAATCATAAAAAATCAGTAGCTTAATTATTATAATTATTGGGTAAATATTTTGTCACCAACTAACTGATGGGAAAAATAGGTTGTTTCAACCACATCATAGGGAGATTGGTTGGCCAAATGTGCAGGTTTACCACATCAAAGGGGGACAAATCTCTCCTCTCATCAAGGGGAGGTTCCTTCTAAATATGAGGAGCTATACGCTATATATATAAGCAAAAAATAACACTCAAGGGTAGGATAACACCATCCATCTCTCTTTTTTTAGAGATGATGTTCACAGACAAAGGAGAAATCCTGGTGAAATGACAGAAGGCACTTCTCTTCTTTCAGAAGTGGTATATAGCAAACAACAAGAATTCTTTCTGGGTAGTAAAAGTAACTGGAATAGGGCGCAATAACTAGCAGAATGAGGTGTAACACAAAGTCTCCCCCTCAACTACCAAAGAGTGAAATATGAAGGATAATGGGGGCACAAAGTTGTCCCAAGATCCTTTACATAGAAATAGAAAAACAAACATGCTAAAGATAATTGTGGCAGCACAAAGTCTCTCCACAGTCAGCTTCAGGACACCTTCCTGATTACTTCCACTAGTTCTGCTTGTTAAACTAAATGGACAAAAATGATTCTAGGAAACAGACGTAAGAATAATTTCCTAAATAACACAAGATATTCCAGCATAAAGTCTGAAAGGCCACTTGTTTTCTCATTCAAATAAAGAAATATGATTAACAATCTGAGCTCAAAGTCTCAGGAAAATGTCTTTCAATTTGGACAGAGTTTTTCTTATATATCAGAGAGATCTCCTTTGCATAAAATAAGAGATTAAAATATATAGTATTCAATAAAGACTTGGCACTTTGTTTCATGGAAAGGCCCATGCTGCATTCAATGCCTTGAATGCATTTTCAGTTCTGTCAAAGGGGCCATGCTGAAATAGGGTGTTGGCCTTGACTTTGGTGTTCAGAAACATCTCGAATGTCTTCTCCTAGGCATGGGTCATCTGGTCTGTCTCTAGATATGTACATAATTTTTGACTCACTTTTATTCAAAGGGAGAAAAATAGGCCATGCCTTTTAATGTTTGCAAGCTCAGATGTCTACTTGGTGGACTATCCTACCTACTAGAAATAACTATTGCACAAATATTTCTAGTCTTTCTTTCTTTTCTTATTGCATTTTGTCTCTTCCTTATGATCTAAGCTCTTAGGCTATATTTTCCCTTTCTGGTGGCTCTTTCGGCTCCCTCTTTAGCTGGTCACTGAGTTTAGTTCTTCAGGTTCCACACCATATTTGAAAATAAATGGCCATTTCATTACCCTAAATTTGACATCCTCAGGGGGGTCATGGTCACTTAGTTGCTTAAACTACTTTGAACCTTGAACCTTTTAACCTTTGAGGTGCAGCAATTCAATGGTTCAATGGTTTGGGCAGTCTAATCACTTCTTTGGTTCAATCACTTCTTTGGTCTTTGGTTGAACCATCTCTTCGAATTGGTCTCTAGAACCTTCCGCTTCCTTCCTTCATTTGAAGCTTCTTTGAACCTTTGAACTTTGAACCATTTTGGTTCAAAGTTCAATGGTTCATTCTCTTCCTTAGAATTCTTTGGTCCTTCAATGTTTCTAGATCCTTTTCTTTTCTATTGAACTCATTGAACCTTGAACTTTGAACTCTTTTGGTTCAAGGTTCAATCAGTTCATTGGTTCATTCTTTGTTCTTCAAATCCTTTTTTTTCTAAGTCTTTCAATCTCCTTGAAGGGAAGGTGTCCCTTCGAGCCTTGAGAATGGTCCATTTCGTGGTCACCGAGAGTCCCTCGCAAGGGTACCTACCCTTCGAGGTCCTTCAGGTGGCCTTGTTCTTCAAATCCTTTGGATAAAATGTCCAAAGGAAATCCTTCAGACATTTTGTTTGAAGGAAATCTTTCCTATACCTTTTTTTTTGGGTCTTTCAACATTCCTTCAGATAAAATGTCTAAAGGAATTCCCTTGTGGAATTTTGCCACAAAAAATCTTTCTGAAAGGTATCCTTTTATTCCTTGCCCTCTGTAAGGGCACTTGTCCTTTGGGCTTTGGGATACTCCTTTGAACCTTCTGATTGAACCAACTGATTGAACCAACTATGGTTCAACAGTTCAATGGTTCAATACTATGTTCCTTCAAAGTCTTATTTTGTTTAAGTCTTTTGATTCTATTGAACTTGTTGAACCTTTGAACTCGTTGAACCATTTTGGTTCAAGGTTCAATGGTTCAACAGTTCAACCTTCAATCTTCAAAGCCTTCTTTTCTTTAGGTTTGCCAAAATTTTATTGAACTCGTTGAACCTTTGAACTCTTTTGGTTCAAGTTTCAATGGTTCAATGGTTCAATTTTTCTTCTTTGAAGTCTTCTTTTCATTAAGTCCTTCAAAGCCATTGAACTTTTCAAAGCAGTTGAACTTTAAACTTGTCAAAGTGCTTAACTCTTTTAAGTCTACTAATGGACCTTTTGGTTAAACCTTGATGTTGAACCAACCTTGAAATTTCCTAAGTGTTGGGAACTTGTTTCTTTGTGAGAGCTTGCCCGTTGAAGTCATTGAACCTGTTGAACCTGCGAGTCCCTTAGCTGAAAAATCTTGAATAATTAAATAACTTGGATGCTCAAAACTTTTTTTTTAATAAGGGAAGAGAGAATTTTAGCCTGTAAGACCAAAATAGTTGATATGTTGTCCCCAAATGAGTGACAGATTTTGGGAACAACAACAGGCTCTAGTTGGGAAAATTCCATCGATTGTAAAAATAATTAAAGGGAGTAGAAACAAGAATTTCTAGTGCCTTCAAGTATGCCATTGGGCTATGGAGTCATGCTACCCAAAAAAGAAAGCTACCAAAAAATGAAAATGAAAAGCACGAAATAGAACTAAAGAGTATACAAATATACATATGTATAATTGACGTCACCTGATACTTCAAAGATTAAAGTGCTTCAAATGCTACCCACTATGAGGCAGTAAAAAGGGTGTGCCATCTTGATACTTAAGCAAGAAACTATTTTCGCCATTGATCTGATGAATAGAAAACACGCCTCTCTAAAGGGAATCAAATTTCCCATGCATTACCTTTGGTTCTCTTCTCTTGTCCCATAACAGAACTTGATCACCAATCTTAAAATTATAGGCTTTTGTTTTCTAGTCAAAGAGCTTATTCACCAGACTTTGATGCGTAGTAATTCGATCCACCACCATAATTCACTGCTCATCTAGCTCAGTCAACTACATGATCCTCTTGTTGATGGAGCTTTTGTATGTCTGATATTCGATCGCCTTTACCAATTTTAGCACTGACAATTCCAGGGTGATTAGTATCTCTGCATTGAGACCATACAAAAGTTGGAAAGGTGACATACCTATTTCCCTCTTGGGCATAATTATGTCTACCCATAAAGCATCAAACAATGCTTTATGCCAGGGTTGTCATCTACCAGCTTCTTGATGATGGTCACCAGGTTTTTGTTGCTCGATTCTACTTGGCCATTCCCTTGTGTAAAATAATCAAAGGAGTGGGAGAGGGTAATCCCATAATAAAAATAGAATTGAGTAATCTCATGAGAAGAGAGATAGGTTGCATTATCTGTCACAATCTTGGTTGGGACCCCAAACTTGGAAATGATGTTTTCTTTGAAGAAATTGCATACTACTTCCAAAGTAGAATGTTTGGCTGGAATAGCTTCCACCCATTTGGTGAAGTAATCTGTGGCTGTAAGGGCATAATCATGTCCAACGCTTGAAGATGGGTTTACAGCACCAATGAAATCAATTCCCCATTATTGAAATGGCTCTTCTATTACCACTAGCTTAAGAGGCAAAGCAGCTAACTTGGGTCTTCCAATGAACTATTGGCACAGTTCACATCTTTGTACCCATTTGTATGCATCTTGAAATAGAGTAGCCTAATAATACCTAGCTCACAAAATCTTATGGGTAGCTACAGGTGCAAAAAAATGTCCTCCATAGGCCAGATTATGGAAGGACTCCAAAAGTTGGTTATGCTGCTCTTTATCCATGCAGCGAAGGAACACCCCATCAAGGTTCCTCTTATATAGCCCGTTGTCCCACAAGACAAAGTTGGCAGTTTTCAACTTGACAGTCCTCTTTTCTTTATGAGACGGGTGAGCAAGACACTCACCATAGGTAAGGAAATGAGCAATGTTTGAATACCACTCATTCATGGTGGTGACAAAGAGGATTATTGGCGTGTCTTCAATGTTTGCTTCTTCATACCCTATTTCTTCTAGTCTATTATCAGCAATCAATTATCAGAGACCCCTTCCCTGCACAAGCTTCATTGGTTTGATAAAAAGATCAAACTCCTAGATTTTAGAAATTTAATTGCCCCTTTTAGTTCCAAACTCCTATTGAGTTAATATGGATTTGACTGTGGTATCAAGAACTAGGGTAATGACGTGTGAATTTAGGATGTAAAAATGGAAGTGTTTTACTGCCTTTACCATTGCATAAGCATGCTTCTCTAGATTTGAATATTTTAGTTCTTGAGCTTTGAGAGGATAGCTCATAAAGGATATGGGAGATTCCATACCTTCTTTATTCTGTTGAACCAGAATTGCTGAAAGTGTGTGCTCAGAAGCATAACTATACATTGTGAAATCTTTGGTATAATTTGGACAAACTAGAATTGGGGCATGGGCGATAGCTATCTTGATGTCTTGAAATGCCAATTTGCTTTCTTCAGTCTAGTTGAAAGTGGCCTTTCCCTTCATCATGTCCACAATATGGCGAGTCTTCTCTTTGAACTTAGGGATGAACCTTTGTAAAAAAATCATTTTTTTGAAGAAAGAGTGAACTACAGTCTTACTTGTGGGTAGAGTAAGCTCCTAGATGGATTTGACTCTTTCTGAGTCAATCTTTATACCTTCTCGAGATACAATCTATCTAAGAAGTCTCCCTTCTATTACCCCAAAAATAGACTCTTTGGGATTTAGAGAAATGTCATTTTGGCAAAATTGTTCTAGCACTTGTTGCAAATGACACACATGATCAGGACAATGCTTGGAAAAGACTGTTAAATCATCAAGATAAACCACAATGAACTTACCCATTTTGTCTTTGAAAGTAAGGTCCATTTCTCTCTCAAAAGTGGTGCCAAAATTTATTACGCCAAATGGCATCCTTCGATATGCAAAGGTGCCCTAAGGTGTGGTGAATGCAGTCTTATGCTAGTCTGCTTTACCAACTTCAACTTGATTGTACTCTGATAAGCCATCTAACATTGATAACATCTCTCAACTAGTCACCATCTAAAGGACTTGATCCATGATGGGCAGAGGGTAATTATCTTTTAAAGAGGATTGATTCAAATTTTTGAAGTCCACACAGAGGCAAATTTCACCATTCTTTTTTCTCACAGGAACTATGTTGGCAATCCATGTAGAATGATGGATTGGGAAAATTATTCTAGCATTCAGCATTTTTTGTATTTCAAATAGGATAGTACCTGATATCTTTGGATTATACTGCCAAGATTTTTTCTTGTAAGGCACTAAATCACTCTTAAGAATAATTTCATGGCAAATTTCTTCAGGTCTGAGTGACTTCAAGTCATCATAAGAATACACCAAAACATCTGTGTAATGGTGAAGCAGGGTAGTAAATTTGAGCTTCTCCTCTGGAGTGCAGCACTTTCAAATGTTCACCATCTTGGGATTTTCTTTGGTGCCCAAATTTATCTGATCAAACTCCTAAGAGGAGTTTGAATCCATTTGTTACTGTTTGATGAACCTATCATGCTTGTCAAATAGTTTCTCAAGAGAAACTAATCCTTTAGGAATTTTATTCCCCTTTAGCTGTAGGAATTCCTCACCTGCATTTGAACTTGCTCCCTGAGGTTCACTACCTTTGAAGTGAAGCTATTTGAAACTATATTTTGGTTTTAAAAAGGTGATGATTTGATTGTCGCCATTAAACACTTGCCAATGATTGGCATTGTCAGGCACACTTGGCAAGAAAATTAGTTCAATAGTGTACCTATCTCCCTTAAAATCTGAGTGAGGAACCAAAAGAGTTACAAAAATAGCCAATACATCAACTCGATCATTGAATTCCCTGGGTGCTATAGAGATACTGAAAGCATCAAAGCTTTCAATTTGATCCCAAACTAGATTACAGTAATGGCACAATCTCTCATTTTTGGTTTGGTACAGGTTCCTAACCTGGCAAACCACTAGCTTAATATCTCTTTTGGCATGAAGGAGTTTGATGCCCTTGTCTTGAGTAGCCTTCAACCTGAGTAACAGAGATTTTTACTCGACAGTGTTGTTCGTGTTGTTGAACTGTAACTTGTATGAAGAAGGAAAAATATCTCCTTGAGGAGATATCAACACAATCCTAGCTCCAGAACCAGTAGAGGAATAGCTACCATCAAATTCTAGGATCTAGACATCATTAGAAATTGATTTTTCCTTATATTTCTCTTTAATTGGAAGGGATGATTCTTCTGGGCTTGCACTGTGTCTTGCCAATTCTTCTGTTGTTTGGTCTGAGTCAATTGTCAGGCTATCACATTTAGGAATTTCATCAAACACCACATGGACCTCATTCATGGATAAGAAGTAATTACCTACACCTGAAAACTCAAATAGAATTTGAGCTTTAAGTGTTGATGTTTGAGTGACAACATATTTTACCTCCTTCTCAAAGAGCAATTTCTGCATGACACCTTTGATTAGGATCCTTGCTTCAGACAGGTCCATACTTAACTCACCACCAACATCCTTACATAAATTTTGCACAAGAAGAATCTCATATGAGGCTAGGACGTTGGCCACCAGGACTATCATCTTAATTATTTTATCTGGGAATGCCACAAATGCAAATTGGGCATCCTTGATTTGTCCCAGTAGTGGCACTTATTTTTTTTTCATGGAAAAACATCTCCCAAATGTCTTGGTCAGTGTGAGACCAAGGGAATCAGCTACTTTGGTGAGCATGACATTGTCAGATTCTCCTAAGTCTATGATATAATTATTTAGTTGGTGTCCATTTATCAATAGGGAGACATAAAATGGTTATGTCTTCCCAGGGGTAGCTTGAGGAGTAATGATAAGGTTATTCTAGGTGGATGTGTTCTTGGGGGGACCAAGAGTTACTTTCAAAATTTCTTGTCCTACAGGGATAGATTTATCCTTCACACATTCTACCAATTTATCCAACTATTCAGGGTTGGATTTTAGGAATTCAAATTCAGACATTTGAATTTTGGTTTTCTTGACATGGTTGATTATGTCAAATGTCTGAAATAAATTAGGAATGAGGGAAGGTAGTTCATCCTTCTAGTTTTTAAGGGGGGGTACTGATCTAAGAAATTAAAGTTGAAGGTGAAGGTGTACTTGAGGTACTTAATCTTTTAGTGATCACTGGGTCCTTTGATTGAAAAGGCAGAGTGGTTCCCTACTTAGTAATTGAAATTGATGGTTGAGAATGCTCCTCTATTTTTTTTATTATCTTGCTGGGCTGACTGGTTCTAGGACTGGGTGAATACAGTGTATGATCCATCAACTACTTTACCTTCACTTCTAAGTTCATCTTGGTAATTCAGGAAACTAATGTTGGAGTCACCAGCTAATTCTTCTTCTCCTTCTATGAAGAGATTAGCGTCATCTTCTGGGTTCAACTCAGGCTGGAAGGAGAAATTAGATTCTGTTTCAAGATATCTAACTGTTGAATTGGTTGGAGGTGCTTCAATGGCAAGCTTCCCCTATGGGGGAGGAAGATGATTTGCCTACCCTTGATTCCTGGTAGCGTTGCCTTGATACAACTGATTGGGGAATGTCCTCCTTGGTATATCTCAGTATGAAGGAGCATAAGACATCCCTTGTGCCATTTGCTTTTTGAGAGCTAGTAACTCATTTGCCAGCTTCTACACCATTGGATCAGTGGTGCCTGTAGATGGATATTCAAAGGACGAATAAGATTTACCTCTGTTAGGATCTCTCCTTATCTTTCCTACCAAGATAAGGTCATCTTCCACCTCAGTAGCCAAATCATGTGCTGCAGCAAGGTCTATGTGGCCATTACGTCTCAACAAAAAACTCACTTCAGGCAGCTAAGAGTTGATGAAGAAGCATTTGAAATTCTCAGTTGTTGGCTGAGTAATTATAGGGATCCTATTCTTTAGCTTGTCAAATTTGGCAATGAAGTTCCTCATAGGTTCATGAGGCTCCTTATTCATTTGTGTGAGATGGGCTAGCAGGGCATGCACATCTTCTACAAGCTTGAACTTGGCTTCGAATTTAGCTTTGAGAGTGTTCCAGTCAGTCACTGACTAAGCCTACAAGTGGTAGAACTAGTCTGCAACAGCACTTTGTAATGTTTCTATAAATAACATGACTGCTACATCTTCATACTTCACGCCTATCACACTATAGGCTATATTGAAGGCTACAATATGTTCATCAGGATGAACTCTCCCATCACCAAAGAAATTGGGGAAATTATTCCTTGAACTGCATGGTAGCTCATGTAGAGGTGGAGTTAAGTTGAGTGGGCCAAAATATTTACCCCAGGGGCCTTGAACTACCATTATTTGACTATTGAAGGGAGGGATAACAAATGCTTGAGGGGTATATAGTGACAAAGCTATGCTAACCACAGAAATGGATGATTTTCTTGGTAATGGAGACCTAACTTTTGTAGGAGGAAAACTCTTAGTTTGTTGGAGGTGAGATGGTGAAGGAAACATATCAAAATCACTTTGTTGAGCCAACTGGAATACAAGGTCAACAATACCTTTGGATCTCTGGCTTCTTGTATACTGTGGAGCTGCCATATTGTAAAATTTGAAATGGAAAAGAACTGGAACTACTTCAGTTTGAAGCTTGAGGCTTCAATCTACTTGTTCTTTCCCAACAGAGTCACCAAAAACTATTGGCATGAAGTTGGCAGTGTTCTTTCCTACTTCATGTCATTCCCCAGTGATATGAAATGCTTCAATTTGAATAGATTGGAAAAGGATTGGAAATGCTCATTGATCCCTAGCGGAGTCACCAAAAACTATTAGGTGAATATTTTGTCACCAGCTAACTAATGGGCAAAATAGGTTGTTTCAACCACAACATAGGGAGATTGGTCAGCCAAATGTGCAAGTTTACCACATCAAAGGGGGACAAATCTCTCCTGTCATCAAGGGGAGGTTCCCTATAAATATGAGGAGCTATATACTATATATAAGCAAAAAATAACACTCAGGGGCAGGATAACACCATCCATCTCTCTTTTTTTAGAGATGATGTTCACAGACAAAGGAGAAATCCTGGTGAAATGACAAAAGGCACTTCTCTTCTTTCAGAAGTGGTCTACAACAAACAGCAAGAATTCTTTTTGGGTAGTAAAAGTAACTGAAACAAGGTGCAATAACCAGCAGAATGAGGTGTAGCACAAAGTCTCCCCCTCAACTTCCAAAGAGTGAAATATGAAGGATAATGGGGGCACAAAGTCATCCTGATCTAGAACTCAAAAGTTTTGGTTGGTGAATATTTCAATAACACAGAAATAACACAATAACAATGAATTCTCTGAGAAGAGACATCATATTACTTAACAATCACAATAAAAATATAGGCTTATCTCTGGAAAGAGATGTTTGCCTTCCCATTTTGGGTTACAATGCATTTATACATAGTTTTGTAAAAAACATCGAGAGATTGAGTGGCTTGAGGAATTAATTGTCCGATAATACAAAATGAAAACAATACAAAATTCAAGGAATTAATTGTCACTCAAATGGTCACCTCGAGGAATTAACTATCACCTGAATGGTCACCCAAATTGTTGCCCAAATCATTCCTCCCTCCTTGAAAAGCAATGGTCCCCATTGCATCAATATTCCCTGTCAGGTGGGGTAGTTGTGTCTTGATTTGATTCTCTATGAGCCACTCACCTTGGTGGATAAGCTGGCCTCTTCTGACCACTCGATACAGCAAAATAAATCATCCTCTTATTGTCTTCATCTAAGTATCCACAATCTAATCCTCTTCTACTAGAGCAAAACTCTGTGTATCAAGCTCATCAATGTCTAGTTGTTTTGCCACAACTGAAGTGTCCAATAGAGGTGGGTGATATGGTTTGAGGAGCTCCACATTGAATATTGGATGCAGACAAAGGTAGGCTAGTAGGTTCAACTCAAAAGCATTTTTTGCAACTTTTCTAGTGATGGTGTATGGACCATATCGCAGAGACCAAATCTTTCTGTGTGGGCCTGCAAGTCGTTCCTTCTGAAGCCGTAACCAAACCTTGTCACCCACAACAAAATGGTGTGAAATCCTATGTTTGTCATGGCATTGTTTATACTTCTGATTCATCTTCTCCAGGATGTCATGAACTTGTTTTTGGATATGTTGCATTTGTTTAATAAACTTTGTTGCTTTTGATGCCTCAGCTCTTCCATGAGGTGTGTATTCCATGGTGGAAAATGGAATAGCTATATCAATTGGTGCCATGGGTTGGAACCCAAAACATAATTGGAATGGACTATGTTTGGTCGAGATGTGCAGCACCTGATTGTATCCATTTTTTATGAAATGAAGTCCCTCATCCCATGTGTGTGGATGTTTGGAGTGATACATCTAAATCATGTCAACAATCAAGCAGTTTACCACCTCTATCTGGCCATCAGTCTATGGATGGAAGGTTGTGGACTTCATCATCTTAGTATCCATCATCTTCCATAGAGTGGACTATAAGATGCTCAGGAACCTGCTATCTCGATCTAAGATAATGGACTTGGGGAGACCAAAATGGAGCCATGCATGACTAAAATATAGTTGAGCAGTTTCCTCAGTAGATATATTTTTCTTACAAAGCAAGCATGATAGCCATTTTTGAAAAATGATCAACTACCACAAAAATACAATCCTTGCCATGTTTGGATGTGGGTAAACCTGAGAGAAAATCCATTGAGATAGATTCCTAAGGCCTGGTTGGTTCTGGCAATGGTGTGTACAATCCTTGATTCTTATTTGTTGGCTTGGATATTGCACATGGGGTGAAATATTTGAGATATCTTTCCACATATTTCCACATATGGGGCCAGTAGAAGTGTTTTTGAAGAACTACCAATGTTTTTATGATACCAAAGTGTTCAGCTGTCCTACTAAAGTGTGCTTCCCATATCATCTTTTATTGCTCTGCAACAGGAACACAAATGTGCCCCATATGGTAGAGGACATTATCTTGCAAATAGAAGTGAGAAACATGTTCACATTTTTGGATCACTTGATATGTGTCAGCAAAGGTAGGGTCAGCTTCATATAGAGCACCCCAAGTGGCAGTCTCATGTCTGCATAGGTCAAGAACTATTGTGAGTGCAGTAATTGGTGGGTGGCTTAGACAATCTGTAGCTGTATTTGAGCTCCCCTTTTTGTGTTTGATTATCAAGTGTAATTGTTGAATATATGTGGCCCACTTTTGGTGCCTCTCATTTTTTAGTTTGCTTTGTGTCTAGATGAATTCCAATGGTCTATGGTCAGTGTGGATGACCATCTTTTTCCCCAAGATGTAGTGTTTCTAGTGTTTGTAAGATTGTACAATAACATAGAGCTCATTATCATATGTTGGATATTTCCTGACTGTATCAATGAAAGTTTCACTATGGTATGCAATAGCATGGCCATGTTGTATGATGACAGCTCCCATGGCATATTCAGATGCATCTATCATCAACTCAAACGGTTGATGCAAATCTGGAAAGGCAAGAACAAGGGCTAAGCAAAGTCTATTCTTCAAATTATCAAATGCCCTTTGTTGTATTTCACCCCACTGAAATGTAGCTTTAGCTCCTCTTTTAATCACTTGGGTTAGTGACCAAGCAACATGTGAAAATCTAAGAACAAACCTGCGGTAGAAATTTGCAAGGCCCAAAAAGCTACAAAGCTCTGTGAGGGTTCTTGGTGTGGGCCATTCTCGAATAACCTAAATCTTTTCTAGATCAACATGGACCCCTTCCTCATTCACAATGTACCTAAGGTACTAAATTGTTGTCATTATGAATGTGCACTTGTCAAGATTTGCATACAACTTGTGCTCCCAAAGAGTTTGAAGCACCTTACAGACATGTTGCAAATGTTCTTCCCATGTTTTGCTATAGATGAGTATGTCATCTAAGTAGACAACCATGAATGAGTTGGTGAAGGGTCATAGGATGTCATCCATCATCCTCATGAAGGTTACAGGTGTGTTAGTTATGCCAAAAGGCATCACCAACCATTCAAAGAGCCCCTCCTTAGATTTGAATGCAATTTTCTAGACATCAGTGGGATCGATGGGAATTTGGTGATAACCAAATTTGAGATCAATTTTGGTGAAGAACTTCACACCATGGAGTTGGTCCAGTAGGTCATCGATTATGGTGAGAGGGTAGCGATTCCTCAGAGATTTTATTCAAGGCTCGGTAGTCAATGCAAAGCCTCCATGTTCCATCTTTCTTCAGTGCCAAGACAATTGGGCTACCACAAGGTGAAGAGCTTGGCCTGATGTGACCCCTTTGGATCAATTCTTGAATCTATATTTTTATCTCATCATTCTCCAAAATTGATTTGCGATACATAGGACTGTTAGGCAAAGGTGATCCTAGGATTAAATTGATAGAATGTTTTACCTGGCAATGTAGTGGAACTCTTGTGGGTGACTTGAAGTCATCATATTCTCCTATGATTCATCCTATCTAATTTTGTTATTGTGTTGATTATTTAGTTAGGACCACAACATCAGCCTCCTTGGATTTCTATGGTTTGACTAACATGAGAACAAATTGCTTTGTCTTCTCCACCAATCTCTTGCATTGCTTAGCACTTATCAGGGAGACATATGTGTGAGGTGGTACCTCTGGTACCCTATAGCACCATGTTCCAAGAGTGAGGGTGATCCTTTGGGTTCAAGATTCATATATGCCATGTTGCTCATACATGAATGACTAACCAAGGAGTACATCACAAACATCTAGATTAACCACATCACACAAGACTTCATCTCGAAATGGTTTTATAGCATATGAAAGAAGACACTAATGGGTGACACAAAGGTCTCTACCTGGGCTCAACCACCCAATACTATAGGGCTTTGGATGAGGCTTCATGGATAGATCAAGACTTTTCAAAAATTTAGCAGAGATTAAATTCATTTGACTCCCACTATCAAGAATGAAATGTAGAGGCTTACCTTTTACCCATAATTTGGAGTGAAACAATCTTTCTTTGTCATCTGGTCTTTCCTCATAGGTCTGTGATGAAGTGACGATGGTGTCAGGCTCAGCATCTATGATTTCTTCCTCATCCTCTTTGATTGTGGGTTATGTATGAGGCAGAGTAGTAGACGTCGAGTATTGTGACTCAAAGAGTAGTGACTTGATGGCTCAACATTCTTCTTTGGAGTGAGTTCCAGTTTTTTGGTAATCACACCATTTTCCAACCTTCCCCTTCTGGGATTTCTTATCCTGAAACTCCTTCTGCTTCCAATTTTGGCCTCGTGTTTGACCTTCCTTATCACTTTTCCATTTTGAAAGTTGACTCTTCGTATTCTTCCTGCCAAGCTTCTGTTTAATCTTCACTACAAATTTATATGCCTCACCGAGGGTTTCCAGATTGAAGAGTTCCATTTCCCCTGTATGTACCATTGTAGTCCACCACAATATTTAAGAGTTTTATGTTTCTCACTTTCTTGAATGCCCAGTCTTGCAGACCAAGAATGAGAAGTGTTTGTGTAATCTTGAACAAATTGGTCCTTGCCTTGGCGAAGTTGTTGCCACTATATGTACAGATCATCATATGCTCCGATGGGATAGTATTCTTCTTTTACTACTTCCATAAAATCATCCCAGGTAGGTTCCACCCCAAAGCCAATGATATCCATACTGAACCTCTTTTTGTACACTTCCCACCAATTTTTCATGGGCAATGATGATTTCAAAAGAGCAAAAGTGATCTTTTTTCCATCAGTGAACTTATTTACAGAGAAGTAGGAAGACAGTTGATCCAACCAATTTTCCACTGCATCAGCATTGATTTTGCCTTCAAATGTGGGAATATCAAAATTTACCTGAACCTTGAAGGGTGTTGGGGCACTGAAAGGAAGTTCCCTTGATGAGGAGCTAGGATGTGTAGCTACGGAGCCATAATTCCCCATCGAAAGTGTTTTAAGAATTTGAGCAAATTGTTGGAGCATCTACGCTTGTTGTCGTTGGAGGGCTTCATTCACCATTTATTTGAAAAGATCAGATGTCTTAATGTTGTCTACCATTTGAAGTCATTTGGGGTGCACAGGTGGAACATTTGGAAGCTCTATCACTTCCCACCCAAGTTTCCTGTATCCTAACCTCATCCTTGGGATCATACACTCTCAAGACAAACCGCTCTGATACCACTGATCCAAAACTCAGAAGTTCTGGTTGGAAAATATTTGAATAGCACATAAATAACATAATAATAATGAATTCTCTGAGAAGAGATGTATTACTTAACAATCACAATACAAATATAGGCTTATCTCTGGAAAGAGATGTTTGCCTTCCCATTTTGGGTTACAATGCATTTATACATATTTTTGAAAAAAACATCAGGAGATTGAGTGGCTCAAGGAATTAACTGTCCAACAATACAAAATGAAAAAAATACAAAATTTGAGGAATTAACTGTCACCCGAATGGTCACCCAAATTATTGCTTGGATCACATCCCAAGATCCTTTACACAGAAACAAAAAAACAAATACACTAAAGACAATTGTGGCAACACAAAGTCTCTCCACAGTCGGCTTTAGGACACCTTCCTGATTACTTCCACTAGTTATGCTTGTTAAATTAAATAGACAAGAATGCTTCTAAGAAATACACATAAGAACAATTTCTTAAATAACACAAGTTATTCCAGCACAAAGTCTGAAAGGTCACTTATTTTCTCATTCAAATAAATAAATATGATTAACAATCTGAGCTCAAAGTCTTAAGAAAATGTCTTTCAATTTGGATAGAGTTTTACTTCTATATTAGAGAGATCTCCTTTGCATAAAATAAGAGATTACAATATATAGCAGCCAAGAAAGACTTGGCACTTTGTTTCATGGAAAGTCCCATGTTGCATTTAATGCCTTGAATGCATTTCTAGTTCTATCAAAGGGGTCATGCTGAAACAGGGTGTTGGCCTTGACTTTGGTGTACAGAAAGATCTCAAATGTCTTCTCCTAGGCATGGGTCATCTGGTCTATCTCTAGATATGTATGTGGATGTCCACTCACTTTTATTCAAAGGGAGAAAAATAGGCCATGCCTTTTAATGTTTGTGAGCTTAGATGTCTACTTGGTGGACTGTCCCACCTACTGGAAATAACTCCTACATAGATATTTCTGGTCTTTCTTTCTTTCTTTGTTGCATTTTGTCTCTTCCTCATGATCTCAGCTCTCAGGGTATCTTTTCCATTTCTACTGGCTCTTTCAGCGCCCTCTTCAGCTGGTCACTAAGTTTGGTTCTTCAGGTTCCATGCCATATTTAAAAATAAATGAGCATTTCATTACCCTAAATTTGACATCCTAGGGGGGGTCATGGTCACTTATTTTCTTGAACTACTTTGAACATTGAACCTTTAAACCTTTGAGGTGCATCGGTTTAATGGTTTAATGGTTTGGGCGGTCCAATCGCTTCTTTGGTTCAATGGCTTCTTCGGTCTTCGATTGAACCATCTCTTTAAACTGGTCTCTAGAATCTTCTACTTCCTTCCTTCATTTGAAGCTTCTTTAAACCTTTGAACTTTGAACCATTTTGGTTCAAAGTTCAACAATTCATTCTCTTCCTTATGATCCTTTGGTCCTTCGAAGTTTATGGATCCTTTTCTTTTTTGTTAAACTCGTTGAACCTTGAACTTTGAACTCTTTTGGTTCAAGGTTCAATCAGTTCATTGGTTCATTCTTTGTTCTTCAAATCCTTTGTTTTTCTAAGTCTTTTGAACTCCCTGAAGGGAAGGTGTCCCTTCAAGCCTTGAGAATGGTCCATTTCATGGTCACCAAGAGTCCCCTGCAAGGGTACCTACCCTTCAGGGTCCTTCGAGCGGCCTTGTTCTTCAAATCCTTCAAATAAAATGTCTGAAGGAAATCCTTCAGACATTTTATCTAAAGGAAATCTTTCCTCTACCTTTTTCTGTGGAGCCTTTCAACATTCCTTTGGACAAAATGTCCAAAGGAATTCCCTTGTGTAATTTTGCTGTAAAAAACCTTTTCAAAAGATATCCTTTTGTTCCTTGCCCTTCGCAAGGGCACTTGTCCTTCAGGCTTTGGGAGACTCCTTTGAACCTTCAGATTGAACCGACTAATTGAACCAACTATGGTTCAGTGGTTCAATGGTTCAATACTATGTTCCTTCAAAGTCTTCTTTTGTTTAAGTCTTTTGATCTTATTGAACTTGTTGAACCATTTTGGTTCAAGGTTCAATGGTTCAACAGTTCAACCTTCAATCTTTGAAGCCTTCTTTTCTTTAGGTCCACTGAACTTTTATTAAACTCGTTGAACCTTTGAACTCTTTTGGTTCAAGCTTCAATGGTTCAAACGGTTCAATATTTCTTCTTCGAAGTCTTCTTTTCGTTAAGTCCTTCGAAGCCATTGAACTTTTTGAAGCGGTTAAACTTTGAACTTGCCGAAGCGCTTAACTCTTTTAAGTCTGCCAATGGACCTTTTGGTTGAACCTCGACGTTGAACCAACCTTGAAATTGCCTAAGTGTTGGGAACTTGTTTCTTTGATAGAGCTCACTCGTTGAAGTCATTGAACTTGTTGAACCTGCAAGTCCCTTAGCTGAAAAAGCTTAAATAATTGAATAACTTGGATTCTCAAAACATTTTTTTTAGAAGGGAAGAGAGAATTTTGGCCTGTAGGACCAAAATAGTTGATATGTTGTCCCCAAAAATGAGTGACAGATTTTGGGAACAACAATAATTTTTTTAAATAATTTAGGTATCTCATCCCTTTAACCAAATATAGATAATTACACTTATAAAACCCTAAAAATATTAAATCATTTGGTGAACACATACTACTTTGAGCATTGCATACATCCCTAGATTGCATAAATTCCTATTTTTGTGTAATAATTTTAGGGCTGCATACTTCTAATTTTATGATTTTATTTAGACAACCTAGCTAATTAAAATCATTTTACATTAGGGTTTCAATTTATTTTACATCTAATTTTATTTTTTACAAAGAAACCCTAGCTTCCAAAACCCTAACCCTATACAACCTTAGGGTTCACATTTTTAGCCATCACTAAATCTAAATTTATAGCTTGTTACCATTATTATCATGAGATAATCCATATTTTATTTCATGTTGCAAAACTTTTCACTTTTCTTAGCTTGTTTATTGCCAAATATTTGTAGAAGCATACACATGTATGTTACTCCTATCTTGAATTCAATTCGAGATAAGCTTATTTTGCATATTGGTCATCCATCATATGAGCCCCATTTTCCTATATATCATTGATATATGGCTCACTTTGAGCTACCTCCAGTTACTAATAGATGGCAAAGGGATTAGAAGACACTTTTTGTTCCACATCCACCTAGATCACTTGATTATCTATGTTCCCATCCCACCTCTACTACTCATCCCAATTAAATAGTAAATCCCATAGTTTGAGCTATCACTAGGTGGATCAGGGTGCCTCCTCAGCCTATATAGGAGCAACATAACCCTACCATCCCTCCTCATTCCTAGTAAACTACAAAATTACATAGAAATCAACAAAGAGAATTTGATATTATGGATCAGTTGAGGAATACACCAACTAAAATATCTATCTTGGAATTACTTCAAAAAGAAATAATCTTTAAAGATATTCTATTTCATACACTTAGTTACACATATGTGCCTCATGATACTGAGCCATCATATTTTGCATCTATCATGAATAATATAAAATATGTGGAGGATGTGATATATTTTTCCAATGAGGATTTACCTACACAATCAGTCATTGATCAAAACTTGCCACTTTTTATTCAAGATCAAATTAACAACATAGATATTAAATGAGTTCTCATCAACAATGGTTCAAGACTCAATATATGTAAACTCACATTTTTGTAAACCATGGGGGTTAATATAGCGTTTATTTAATAAACATATAAGAACATTCAAGGGTTTGATGACATTCCTAGATAGGCATTAAGATCAATCACATTAGATATTACAATGGGACCAAAGACTTTATCTACACACTTTCAGGTCATGCTAAACCATTTACATTATAATTTGTTACTTGGGAGACCCTGTATACATGTTATGGAGGTAGTAACTTCCACTCTTCATAGATGTGTTAAATTTTTATATGATGGTTACCTATACACATGTTTAATAGATAATCAACCATTTAGATATTATAGACTTATTGAGCCTCTTACACCGAGTACATCATCTGATGGGATACCTCATGTTCTCATCAAAACCCTACCTCACTAGATTCTTATTGAGCATATGCATACTTATGAGGTGGTCAAGTCTAGTAAGACTATTCATGTACCACCTTCAGAGTATCCTATAACACAATCACCTTCATTGATGGTAGGGGACTAGCCTATCCGATCACAACTCCCTTATCTAATGATAGAGGACTAGCCTTTTTAAGCATGATTACCTTCATCGAGTATAGAGGAATAGCCTCTCATAGTATATACATCTTCATCTAGGGTAGATGATGATATTGTCATAGCCCAATTACCACTACTTATCAATTTAGAGGAAACTTATATTCATAATTCTAACACAGATTCATAGGCCACTAGAGAGAATGATCAACCACCTATCAACATCAATTATTATTAATGTGGATTGAGTTTTACACTAGTGGGCCTAAGGGAATATAGACATAATTCAAAGGCACTTATACCTCAGCCTACACTAGTAGCATCACTTATTCAAGATTCTACAGCTACAGGATCCCATTCTTAGCCATAGTCAATAGCAGATCCCTTGATCCATTTAGTACATATGGTCACATTCATGGATATTGATTCTATCATATAGATTCATATAGGGAGATAACATGATAGACCACACCATATATTATAGTTATTACTTGATAGAGGATTGATTTTATAACCCACAGTCTAACATAGATCATCTAATAGATTATCACCATAAAAAAGGGAACCATTTTATCATTTCCATAGACTCATAGTATATGATATAGACACATGTGCAACACTACAACATAATCTAAATAAATATAAGGCTAAGGGCACTATCTATATTATATAGCCTATAGATCTAAAAGAACCACCACCACCAGTGATATGAACTATTACATAGATATAAGCATTTTGATAGAGTCATCATTGATATAGATATCCACAACATGATCCCTTAACTATATATATGTTTGTATCAGACATATATCTTCCACATGTGGCTATAGATGAGGCTTATGATCCTAATACTTGCACTTTTGTTTTTTTACACCACATCAGTTATCAAGAGAGTGAGCTACAGCATGTTATACACTGTTAGGACTCCATTGAACATATTACATTACCATTTGCATGTGGCCCCAAGGTGGCTAATACATTATTATTCATTTTGATCAGAGACACATATTCAAGTTACACTTGTTAGTACATGGATATAGGTGATGGATGATACAATTGATTAGTTAGAGAGATGTTTGACATTCACTCATGATGGATACTGGTTTGTATTTTACATAATTACATCAAAGAGAACCACAAGTTTCACATAGATAATTTGTGATCTAATGTGGTTTACCCTAGGACCATGTGAGAGGCATCCTACATAGTTGAGTAGCATGCCATTTGGATGCACAGGCTAAAGGCTCATGCTAAGGATAAGGCCCCACTAATACATATATATTGGTATGATAATTGAAATGATGATGACTTATTTAAGTTTGAATAGGCTCAATTTTTGATACTGGATGATCTTCTACTAATCCACCATTTGATTATCCACATCCCATGGATGTGATCTTGGATATATAGAAACATTACACTTTACTTTTATTTTGTTTCATTTACATTTCCATTATTTACTTTCCCTCTCTCATTCCTTATACATAGTTTATTTTCATATGATTGTACATAACTTATACTTAGCAACACAAAAATAATAAAATATGTCAAAATACAAAAACATTAAAATATTAAAAAAATATAAAATTTTATAGATTATATGCATTTCTTTGTTTACATTAATACTACTTTCTAGATATTACATATTATTAGTTATCCTAGTATAGTTGGTTTTATCATACATATATGCTTCACTTGTTCTTGTTGAGTGCTTTCAAATTCTAGATAGGAATCCAGTCCACTACATTGATCTAAACTAGCTATCATCTACCCATTATGGGCATTTACACTGATCTAGGTTTATACATTGCTACATTTGCCCACTTGGGAGCATCTCCTACACAGTTGCTATAAACAAGTTTTATCTTTACATTTTATACATTTTAGTTACACATTGATTTATCTTGATGTTGATCATTACTCCTCATTGCTCAATTTTTTTACTATCACTAGTCAAAATTAGTATATATGCACCCCTATAATCTACATAGATTTGTATTATATACATATATATATATATATATATATATATATATATATATATATATATATATATATATATATGTTTTCCTTTCTAGTTCCTAGATTAGACTTGATTGTGTTCCTATGATTCTTACATCTTCGAGTGTATTTGAATATGCCATTGTTCCTTGGCTTCTGTGCCAATTATATGTTTTTATTCCTTGGACATGTGACCGTGTTCCTTATGGTGCACTTTCATCTTCTATATGTGGACATTTAAACATGTCCTTCTCTATGGCCCTATGTCAAATTGCTTGTTGTTTACATATGTGGACATTTGAACATGTCCTTGTATGCTTTCATTATTAGATTTAGTGGCATGTACCCATGTCCCTTGTATTGTGGCCCCTTGACCTACCTTTTGTGTGCTTTGTATGCTTGTATTTTTCCTTATTTTTATACTTATACATCAAAAAACTTGTATTTACTTGCTACACATACACATTATATTTTGATGCCATTAGGGACCTCATGCATCTTCCCTTCCTACTTAGGAGCCTTGATGGACATCATGACCCATCCCCCTAAGTATTTACTCATATTTATTATTTTTATACATTATTGACATCTATTTAGACACCTTTGTGTAATGTTATATTACAACATACATCTTACATTTCCTACTTATGTGTAGATACATTTACAATCTAATGTTATGTTGGTATATCATATTGGAATACCATACACATGGTTTGGCTAATACATTTTATAGAGATACTTATTTAGAGGGTAGTTCTTTCACATATTTTAAAACTAACCTCAAAAGAGGGGAATTTATAGGGGTTTTCATAGAGATCAAGATCCTATTTTGCATTTCACAGATACATTTCAACACACAAGCTCAGTTTTAGATATCAGACTCAAGGCAAACATAAAATAGAATAGAGACTTAGTAGTCATTTTAGACCACATAAAGATCAAACTAGGCAGTCATTAGATCCTAGATTGGGACACTAGCACTATAGGGAACTACTATCCACTATAGGGCACTATTGTCCAATGTCCCCAGATTCAAGACAGTCTAGATCATTTAGACCAGTACACCATGTACAATATAGTTTGCAAAGATATAGTCATAGGTTTGGTAGTTATATTTAGATTTATTCATTTAGTTTAAATTCATACTAATTACTCATATTTTGGGGCATCATGTGTGTCATGATCACTCATACATTCAGATCAATTACACATGTTCAACTATTACATACTTGATTCAGATTCAATATACTCATATACTAGATTGGGGCCATGTGTGTGGCACATAGTTTCCATATACTTAGCTTTAGATAGGTTGATCAGATGGAATGTCAAATTCCATGTCATTCTCTACATTGTATACACTTGCTATCACATTCTAAGTTTTCACCAAATTTATGTCTTACTATTCTGAAATTCCTCCCAGACTTCTTGTCCTTGTTGAAGGAAGTGATGTTAGATAATGAGCTGAATAAGGCTACGATGCCTAAGAGCAGCATTAGAGGTTGTAGACATAACTTGTAGAGCACCATATAAGAAAGATGGGAGGTTAATTTTGTACTAAAGGTTTTGTCTCCCATACTTAAGATGTATTAACATTTTCATGGCGTCTCCCCCTAAAAGACTATGTTGCCCTTCACAAATGATATATTTGAATACCCACTTGGCTACAGATTTCCAAGGTTTAGGAAGTGAATTTCTACTAATCCCTTTTGATTTTCCCTTGAAATATACTAGACATGAAGTTCCTGTCTACTCATTACCATTAAACTGACTAATTAAATCACTAAATAAAATTCTGCTTGTATCTCTCATTCCCTCTTCTGGAACTTGTATAATTTGGCTTATAATATGAGTTGTAATAGGAATAACAATGCCTTTCACAATTGAAAATTTAGGGGTGAGATTGGTAATAAATTCACTTACCATTGTTTTGTCAAAACCCTAGAACTTTTCAATGAAAGGTAGCCAACCATTGGCTCTAAACACTACTACAAAAGGTTTGTCCTTATGAAACTTTGTTGTATTCTTTAGCTCTAATATTATCTTCTATCCCATTTCTATGTGGAGTTATAGTCAACTTGGTTCCTTTAACTCTAATTGAGGTGTAGACCAGTCTTTTGTTGAAGTTGATAGGCAACAGTCACTGAGGATTGGTAGACCAACTTCTATTGAAATCTATAGAAATGAAATGGTTCATATGAAATGCCACAGCTGCATGAGTCTATAGTTTGGTATGATGACTTGATACAGTGAAGTGTCACATGTTTCTACAGAGTGTGCCAACCATTTTGTCCATTATTAGACATTGGGTGAAGTGATGACATGTCACTTTGATGGTGACAATGATTCATTACTTCATTTAAAACTTATTTTTATGACATCTTGTTATTATCATAATTGATGACTCAATTGATGATATCAAAGCTGCACACTTATCTATACACCTTTGGTAGCTCAGTTGCATACTTTTTCATTATGGCATATGTTATTCCATTTTGGAAGATTCAAATTTAGGTCATCTCCATAAAATAGTGTCTTAGTCAAATCGAAGATAATTAGTTAACTAAACATAGATAAATAAAATATATGTCTTACTTACTTTAACCTTACATGTATCCTTTGCTCACCATGTGTCCTACATAAATAAGTTTGCATGGATTAGTTTATTGCATGGAGATGACCAATCATAGTGACATGATGTGATTCTCTATTTCTTTCCTTATAAATTTTATTTTTGCCCTTTGGCCAGCCATTGCTGGTTTTCTAGCCAAAGCCCTTTTTGGCAATGCATAGCCAGCCAGCAAGTTGGTTTTCTAGGTATGCATTGTCAATAGTGTCCTTGGAAGGATTTTCACTATTGATTTTTGGAATTATCAAGGAGCATGTTCTCTAGAACAAGCAAATCTCTCCAAAACAACTACTTGATCCTTTAATTTTTGAATAAATTCTTCTTTATCGAGAGGTTTTTGATAGAGCTTCAATCTATGTCCATTGACTAACAGAGCTCTTCTACTATCATCAATAGGTATTAGCTTAATAGAACCATTTTCATAGACCTCCTCAATCTGATAAGGTCCCAACCACCTTGTTTGTAGTTTCCCTTTAAACTGCTAAAATTTAGAATCAAACAATAGTGTCCAATCTCCTTTCTAAAACTTCTATTACTTGATTTGTGAATCATGTCAAATTTTTATTTGATGTTGTACCAATTCAGTTCTTTTTAGTTCTTCCATCTTCATTTCATCAATTTGATTAAGTTGTAGGAGTCTTTCTTTCTATATTTCTTCTAATTCAATTCCTACTTCTACAACGATTTTCAAAGTTTTTAATTCAAATTCAACAGAGAATAAAGGATTCTTACCATACACCAATTCATAAGGTAAAAATTTAGTTGTTGTTTTCCAAGTATTATAATAGGCCCAAATAGATTTTGGTACCTTATCTACCTAATCTTTTCTACTGGAATTAACAACTTTGGTTAAAATAGTTTCCAGTTCTCTGTTGGTGACTTCAACTTGCCCATTAGCCTGTGGATGGTATGGAGATGTTTTTTTTTGTGATGACTTTGATATACTTACATGAAGTGATTTATCATGTTTTACATGAATAGTGGTCCTTGATCTGAGACTATTTCCCTTGGAGCACCAAATCTTTGCATGATTTTGAAATATAAGAAATCAGCTACCATCTCTTCTATATCATGAGTTAATGCTTCCACTTCTGTCCACTTGGTCATGTAGTCTGTACATACTAGGAGATATTCTTTTCCTATGGAAGGAGGATCTATAGGACCTATAAAATCAATTCCCTATTTCTTAAATGGTTATAAAACCAATTGAGGATGAGGGTGCAGATACATTTTTATTGAAAGAGTAGGTTGTCTAATTTGTTGAAAAGCATCACAATGTCTGACATATCTTTTTATTTGTTGATGAAGATGAGGCCAATATTATCCTGCTCTCAAGATTTTATGTATGGTTCTTTGAGATGAGTAATGACCTCCTCCTGGTTCATCATGACAAGCTCTGATGATATCATAAGCTTCACCATTTGTCACACACCTGTGAAACACATGGTCAAGTCCAAGTTTAAATAGAATTCCATTAATCCATTTAAAAGAAGAACTTTCTTTGATTAAACGTTTCTTTTCTTTTTGTGAAAATTGAAGAGGAAACTTCCTTGTGGTGAGGTAATTGGCTATATCAGCAAACCATGGAGATTTTGTTGAAATAGAAAATAGTTATTCATCTAGAAAGTCATTTTCCACTAGTTCTTCTTCACCTATACTGTTCATTCTTGACAATAAATCAGCAACCACATTAGACTTCCCTAGTTTGTCTATAATAATAACATCAAATTATTTTAAGAGCAACAACCATCTAATAATCCTACCTCCCACAATTGGTTTGTTGGTAAGATATCTAATATCTGAATGGTCTATATAGACAAATACCTTGTAGCCTATTATGTAGTGTCTGAATTTGTTAATTTCTTAGATTACAGCTAGGAATTCCCTCTCAGTTGTGGTGTAATTTATTTTAGTAGGTGTCATGTTTTTTCTAATGTAATATATCACATACATGTTACCCTCTTCATCCTTTTTTCCAAGGATTGCTCCTAGTGTTGTATTGGAAGCATCCATGTATATATGGAATAGCTTAGTCCAATCTGGTCCTCTCAATACTAGAGTAGTAATAAGTTTAGCTTTAATGGTCTCAAAGGCCTGTTGGCAACTATCACTCCATTCGAATATACTATCTTTTGTAAACAAAGAAAACATAGGGGTAGCTATTTGGCTAAACTTATTTATGAAGTGTTTGTAGTAACTACCATGTCCTAGAAAACTCTTAACCTCAGTTTGTGTTTGTGGAATGGGTAATTTGGAAATTATTTCAACTTTATTTGGATCAACTTGAATGCCTTTTGTAGAAATATGGTGTCCCAAGACTATTCCTTCATGCATCATCAAAAAACATTTCTCATAGCTCAAAGATAATTGTCACATCTAATCAATACTCTTTCTAAGTTAGTAAGAGCTTCTTCATAAGTTTCACAATAAATAGTGAAATCATCCATATATACATCAACATAATCATTTGTAAGGTTAGAGAATATTGCTAAAACTACTCTTTGGAAGATTGTTGGAGCATTACAGAGTCCAAATGGAAGTACTTAGTAAGCAAAAGTTCCCCAAGGGTAGGTAAATATGGTTTTATCTTGATCTTTAGCTGCTACCATTATCTGGTTATACCTACTAAACCCATCTAAGAAATAAAAATATCTCTTTCCTACCAAGTTGTCAAGAACTTGATCAATGAAAGGTAAAGGAAAATAATCTCTTAATGTTATTTTATTTAGTTCTCTATAATATACACATACTCTTAACTTTTTATTTTTCTTAGGCATAATTATCAGAGGTGAAACCCACTAGTTGTCTGAGATGGGGTAAATAAACCCAACTTCTAAAAACTTTTGGATTTCTATTTTGACTATTTCCTTTAATGTTGGGTTTATTCTTCTTTGTGGTTGTTTGACCGGTTTGACAGATTATGTGTAAATGTGATGAGTGCATATGCTAGGAAGAATTACCTTCATGTCGGTATAATCCCAATCAAAAGCCTTGGTATGTCTTTCCAATACTTTAAAGAGTTGATCTTCCTCTTCATTTGTTAACAAACTATTGATGTTTAAAATCTTTCCAGGTAATACCATGATTGGTTTTGTACTTGGGTAGTTGGATTCTATTTGATTAAACTCACTAATCAATGAGTTTAGAGGACATGGATGAGGAAGTAGCTTATGAAACATGGTTACATTATCAACAAACTCTTTTCCAAGAGGAATCAGTCTTGGTAAAGAATAATGGAATGCATCTAAGAAATGAGTTTGCTGTTGTTTTGCAAATTTTCACACACTTTCTTGAATTGATCTACGATAATATGATGAAGAAGTACTAGAAGAAGTGGGAGTGGAGGTTTTAGAATTTTCTATCTGACCTAAGAATCCTAAACTAAGTCAGTTCACATTTTTTGGACTGGTTGAGTCCATAGCTTTCAGACTGGCAGAGTCCATAGCTTCTAGCTTGGCAAAGTCTACAGTTTCTAGACTGGCATAGTCCATAGATTTTGGGTATATGTCTCCATTCAATTCTTCCAAATGTTTTTTAACTATGATCATGGCTAAAGAGGAAATGTTATTTAATGTGTTGTCTGATTCATCCACCCAAAGTTCTTATATGCAATTTGTTGATGGTTTTATAGGAGGATACAAGGAGATGCATTTAAATTTTAATCCATTAGAAATAGTCATGTCTCCTGACCTACAATCAATTAATTCTACTATAGTAGCCAACCATGGTCTACCTAGGATTATATAATATCCTAGATTCTTTGTTTTATGTTACAAGACCATGAAATCGACTAGATACTCCAAAAATTCTATTAACACTTCAACAATTTATATAGTCCCTTCTGGTTTAGTTACAGACTAGTCCGTTATTTGAAGAATGGTAGTTGTGGGTTATATTTTCATAAGAGATAATGCATTGAGAGTATCAATTGTCATAACATTAATTTCTACTCCTAAATCTACCAAGATGTTAGGAATTTCTTTACCTCTAATTGTGACTATGATCACTGGGCTTCTCGGATCTGCATATTTTAGAACTAATAGTTTTCCTGCTAATAAATCAACAATTTTTCTATCAACATGAATGGTTCTTGAATATTTTTCTTTCCTCCCAGGTGTCTTGATTCAAAGTTTTTTGATGATCTTATTTAATTTAGGTATATCCCTAATAGCTTGTAGAAGGGGTACCTCAATATTGATCTTTTGCAACTCATGGACCAAGTTTGATTCTGGTTTAATATCAGTTTTTCTTAATCTTTCTAGAAAAGGAAATACTGGTGTAGTAGTGTTTCCTTTGTTTACTTTAGGGTGCATTTTGATTTTGGCTTCTCCAGTGTTTATTTGAGATGATTCTATTTTTTTGTTATCATCAGGTATCTCAAAAATGAGAATTGAAGGTTTTTGTATAGTTTTCCTTGATCTTAAATGTATGTCTAAACACTCAATAGCTCCAACATTAATTATTTCTTCCTATTCATTAACAAAAATAGGTGTTGATTATTTATTTTTTAGATTTGCTATTGGTTGTGCAGGCATTGAGGGCTAATTGATTTGTCCTTGTTGCTAAATAATTGGGGGTGGCATAATAGTTTGCTATTGAAGTGGTCTTCTTGGTTGGGTGAATTGTAGATGTGGGTTCCACTACTGATTCCATTATTTATATGATTGTGGCATCCATTGTTTTTGTGGTACCCATTGTTGTTATGGCTACGACACCATCCATGGAGGTGTTGGCATCCAATCTTGTCCTACCCATAGATTTTGAATTGATGAAATTTGGGGTTGATTCCAAAATAGTGAAGGAACTAAAACATTCCATGGTGCCATCCATGGATCAACTAGATTTATTACATTAAATTATCCTTGAGACTAGTTTTGTGGGGCAAAGTTTTATCTCTGAATATGATTTAATTCTTCAGTGGACTGGACTTATGTTTTTATTTGATTCTTTAAAATAGGTAGAAGGGTGTAATATTTGGTATCAAGATATGTTGCATCGTATATTCCACATGATGAAATATTGGTTCTATCTAGGGGGAAATCTCTAAGGGTGTGTTTCTATCTACACTTAGGATAGTGATTGTTAAGGGTTTTATTAAATTTGCCTTAGCTTGATGGCCATCCAAAGTACTATTTAGTGTAACTAGGATATCTATCTTTAGATTAGTAAATTCTTCCATTAACTTACCCACTTAACTAGATTTCCCAAACTTTCCTTTCCTAATTCTAGGTTTCATTCGAGAATAATTGGTACAAAGCTCAAAAATTTGATCACAAGCCAACTTATTTATATCTCCACTCCCATCAAATTTAAGGCATCTCTATTGTCTTCATCTAATCCTTTTAAGAAAACCAATTTCTAAATGTCTTCAGTGAGTGGATAATTGCTTCTTTTATGAGTGAACTTAAATCTATCCAATTAATCCTCTAAAGATTCATCCTCATTCTGTTTGATTTTGAAGAAATCCTCTTTTCTTTCTCGTACTCAGAAATAATCTTGGTATTTGATTAAGAATTCTATTTCTATGTCATCCCATGTTCTAATAGAATTTCTAGGTAAACCCATGAACCATATCATAGCTACATCTTTAAGTTTAGAGGGAAATAGTTTTAATTTCTGGCTATCAGTTGTGTAATCATAAGTTTGACATAGCACCTTAAACTCAAACAAGAATTGATCAGGATCTTCTATAGATCATCCCAAAAAATTTGGTAGATTAGCTGGTGAAATATTTTTCATGGGTGTTTGATCATTAGGATCTAAAACAATAGGAAAGGAAAAAGTCCTTCCTAGTTGTGCGAGTTGTTGATTTTATTGGAGAGCCATTTCTTCTTCTGATGATATTTCAAATCTGGGTTGATCTTCACATTGAATATGTGTGGTATCAGTTATGGGTTGTTCAAAGTTCTCAAAATTTTCTTTAGCTATGGATCTTTGAAATGCTTCTTCTAAGTCTTTGGAAATCTCTAAATAATGTCTTCCTGCAAGAGATTGATCATGAGGAATTTGTCTTATGGGGCTTGCTTGAGGCAATGACCTACTTTCTATCCAAGTTTTAGAAGATTCATGTAGATAGGTTTCACTTATAACTTTTGGTTTACTAAGAGATGTTGGAGGAGTGTCAACTTGTGTTTTTGGTAGAAAATTTGCAATGAATCATCCATTAGAATCTCTAGGATGGTACCTCAATTTATTGACTATTTTGGGATTTTTATGATTTTTATAATTTTTCTATTTTTCACTCTAGACCAATAATTATTACCTTACTAACACCTTGTGTTCCCTGGCAATGGTGCCAAAAATGACGAGTGTCATCTAACTCCTCATTTAATCAATATTTAATTGATGTCTTATCAACTAGGGCTAGTGTCCAAAGCTATCTACAGTAAGGTATATGATGGTGGATCTAGAAGGCTACTTATGGGGGTGCTTGATGATCCTATTCTAACTTTGACTAAAGAAAGGAATGTGTCCTAAACTACATGATTCATGCTTTTGCTGAAAAATAAATAAATCAAATCAATCTAATCTTTTGCTTGAAAATACAAATCACACTCCTATTTACGTTTGCATGGAAAATAAATTCACACTCTTACTTACGAAAGGAAATTTTCTTCACACATCTGCTATAAAAGAAAACACACTTTGCTTAGAAAACAAATGAAATAAGAAAATGCTTTTTAAACTATGAATTTGTTTTGATGTTTTTATGAATAAATGCAAATAGTAACAAGATTCTAATTAATTATAACAATGAATTAATAAAACATAACATAAATACCGCACATATTTCTTGGTTCTAAGGAGAGTGGGCCCTTGCTCCTCTTAGACTCAGGAACAAAGATTAATCAGTGTTGAAAACTAAAGTATTAATTTATAAAAATGAAATGATTACAATCTGGCTGAAACCTGTATGCTTGTACAAATCTTTTATATAATATCTGATTTCTGATTCTTGATTCTCTATTACTTTCAATGACGAAAGTATTACACTTTATAATAATACAATCAACTCAAAATAGGATGCAAATAAATAGGATTCCTTGGTCGATCCATTCATCCAAAGATAGGAGATTGGATTTCCAAGAGATCCAATTATTATGATGAAATAATATACTATCCTATAATAGTCCTAAAATCTAATTACATACAATTTTATCAAAAGCAAGTCCTTCAAAATAGTAGGTAGTTATTTTCCTTATTTGATTCCAGCTAGAATGGTTCTCTCTTATCCTATCTGGCTGCCAACTTCCCATTTGTAGTTTTATCCTTACAAAATTTTTGGAATTGACCCTGCAGAGTAAGGAGGAATGAGCCTGCAGAGTCCATAGAAATGAGTCTACGGAGTCTGTAGAAATGAGCCTACAAAGTCTATAGAAACAATCTTGTGGATTTCGTAGAAACAAGCCTATAGAGTCTATAGAAATAAGCCTATAGAATCTGTAGAAACAAGCCTATAGAGTCCGTAGAAACAAGCTAGAAGGAGATCAAAATGGAACATTCATTATACATCACCTATGTCTTCTTCTTGATCATTCTTCACAAATTTCTATGGTATAAGTTTTAGGTCATACAAGTGAGTAGAGAAAAATATATAACTGTGCAAAGTTGGCTTCCTAGGTAGTTTGCAATGTTTTCCCATACTTAGCCAAATTTGCAAGGGAGATCTAATAGTGCACATTTAATCACATCATAGATAGATAGTGTGAAATGTATATAATCCTAATGTCTATGTTCAAGAAGAGTTGAGTAAGTAGTTTAATAACATTATATTTCACACATGTGAAGGTTCGAGGAGTAGTTTGTTGCATATATGGATTCCCCTATATGAAAAGATCACATGGTTAAAACTTTAGGACATGTGATTAAGCATTAAAAAAGTTATTAAGGTTCAAATTTGGCATTCCAGGTAGATTGTAGTGGTTCCCATACTTAGCCAAATTTTCACAAAGTTAAATACCAAGACCAAATAAGGATCAATGGTGAGCAGGTGTTTATACATACAGATCTATGATGCATATTAAGTCAAAGAGGTCAAAGTGTCTGATGTTTAAGAAGGTTAAATTCTAGGATACTCTCAAAGAGATCGATGGAGTGCATTTGTTCTAAATTTTTAGGAAGTAGTGAGATGATGACAAGTGCTCGATGTTTAAAAGTGAACAAAGGTAAAGACCGAGCTAATTCATAGAGATCGATGGTGTGTATTTAGTCAAACTGACAGATGTTTAGCATAGTTAAATATCAAAATATATTGATGGTGTGTACTTGATCTAATATGCAAGGACAAGAGATGATCGTAAAGTGTTACTCAGTGACTGTTGGAATTTAAATATTTAAATTTATAAGGGAAGATCAATATGTGGTTTTTGAGCCATTTATTTTGATCTATGAGAATTTGATGTTGCAGTAAAAAATAAATTTGTAGAGGACTTCAAGGCACATATATAAATATTCATTTGAAGGTCTAAATGTTTGTACATTCAAATTTATTGAGTTCCAAAGTTGACTATGTGTTTGTTCATGTTCTATAAGTAACTTGAAAAGGGTAATTGAGTTGTTTTTTTATGGTATTTCAATGTTTCAAGATGAGATAACTATTAGAGAGTGTTCTATAATCCATGAGGACCATCTATGTGGTTTATGAAGGTTTTATCAGTCATATTCAGTATGATCAAAGGCTTAGAAGGTGATTGTATAATCATTCATAGTGGTTATGTGCACAAAATGTTGTTTGAGTGAGTTGAGATTTAGCAGAAGGGTGATGTGATGGTTGTTATAAATTAAGGATGACCTATAGATTATGTGTCATGGGTCCATGTATTTTAAAGTGTTCCTATGTTTTTATTTTGCTTAGAGAAGTGTCAAAGAGGTGAATGGGTCCTCATACGACCTAAAAGGTGACTTAGGCCTATTTGAAAGAGGATTGTACTTAAAGGTGACCCATGTTAGATGCCTTGAGGATAAAGGCATGTGTTGTGGCTGAAAAGGAAGGTTGTGATCATAATAATCATGAAGACTCTATGAAAGGTGAAACCATATGTGATGGTTTCTAGGCTTGTTGAATAGAAGTGAGAGACCTAGGAGAATAAGTATGTGTGAGAGTTATGGATTGAAGGAAAGAGTGTGTGCCTAGTGGATTGGTTTCAAAGTAAATTAGGTTGATGACTATATATATTACCTATAGGTCATATTTTTATTTCAATAATAGTGCTCTTATAGGTTTGAAGATTGAGGATGAGCGAAGAGGTCTAGAGTGATCCAAAAGGATGTTTTGGATGTCTTAAGTATGAGCAAAGGATAGATGATCACTGTATAAGATTAGTGGTTGATTTGAGAGGTAGATCAGAGTGTGGATTATGTGTATGACCATTTGGTCATGTTGAGGTTGTGATAGAGTTGTTGATGATAAGTGTAGAGTGATCCAAAAGGTGGATTTGGATGTTTATAACTATGTGAAGAAGTGAAGAGGGCTGATATACATTGTATCTCCATTATATTGGCAAGCAATCAGTGATCAAGAGATGTTCATTTCAAGGTGTTGGGAGAGTGCTCAACATCTAGGTCATAAGGACTTGATCATCTTAGGGGTAAGTGCTCCTTGTGAATTATGTATTTCACTAAAGCTGGTCAGAAAGACTTGACCATGAGGTGGTCATTGTAGACACCTAAATTTGGCCACCAATAACCTCTAATTAGGCTTTTGGCCAATTTTCATCCAAAATGCACAATTTGGCCTAAAAACATTAAAACACGTTAAATGATGTGAAACTAACATATTCAAGTGCCAATTTTAGCCAGGGTATCCCTAAATGGGGTAATGCAATTTATAGGCCAGTTAACTTTGATCAGATCAATTTGAGTCAAAATGCCAAATTTACACTTGGATGCTTTGGATTGATCTTTCCTATCAAATATTCTAAATAATACATGTGCCTTCATTATTTGTTGTTGGTAACAACCTAAATGGGATAATGGATCCAATGCATTTGATATTTCCTTTCAATTCCAATCCAATCAAATTTTGGACCAATAACAAGGCATTCTGATCAATTTGAGTAATTTGTTCACAAAGTGCTTAAACATGCTTAAGAGCTAATTAACCCAAATCAAGGCATAATTAATAATTCCATGTAAACTTGTTGAATACTTATTTTTGGAAATGAATATTGAATATCTACATCAAAAGGTGACCTCATTTTTTAGGAAGACATCTCTAGGCCATAAATGTCATAAATATCAAAGATTCATGCCCTCCATGCCTCATCAATGCCTTCCATGATGCCCTCCATACCTCTTAATTTCCCCTTATTCTAATTTCATGATGAGAATAATTACAGTCTTAATTCTAAAAATTGAATTAATTCTCAACCACACATCTCAATGTTGAGATGGATGGTTGAGGTTGATTCTGATCAAATTCAAAAATCTATAAATAGAGAGGCCAAGAACATCATTTCTAAGATATTTTGGTGCAAAGTTATTATGCTCAAATATATTCAAAGGACTTGATAATTCAAATTTATAATTCCAAATTGATTCCAAGCCAAGCCAATCCAAGCCAAAGCTATAAGGTGCCAAGGAGAGATGGAGGTAGCCAAGCTTCTATTGTCAAGGACTTCATGAGCACAAGCTGAGCAAGCCATTACTATAAAGGCATTTAGAGCATCCAAAGAAGGTGAAGGAATTATTGTGTTTTCATTCCTTACTTTTTATTTGTGTTTGTCATTTGATTTTGTTAACTAAGCTCTCTCTAGTGTCTAGGCCTAAAGATGTTATGTTATTAGTGTGTTTATTTTATTTTGTTTGTTATTTTATAACTAACACCATACTAACCATCCTCTCTTGAGTCAAATTCTTAGATCACATAATGTCAAGCTTGGTGGGACTAGATGCATCCTACACATGAAGATCATTTTGTAACTCTAAAATATTTATTTGAGCCTTTAAAACTCTTGCAAATTGATTTTCTAACTTTATTTTGTCATTTTTATTTGCAATGGTTTTACACAGTAACTAATGTCGACAAGTAATAACAATATCGATTACCTAATTAACTGACATTAGTTAGTAAAATTGACATCAGTTAGATCTCAGTTAGCTAAAGTAACAAATGTTAATGGTAATAACTAACGTCGATCACTATGTTTTTCCAAAAACATAGACTCGAGACCTACTTTTTCAAAGTTCATTATGTCAAGCTAAAAAGAGCTTCAAAGCTAAAGGAAATGCTAACAATTTTGTTATAGGACCAAGCTTGATATTTGTTCAAAACATGTTTAAATCACCTTTGTATGCTTAAAAAATCAATTAGGAACCTTGTTTTGGTGTTTAACAAAGGACTTAGATGTTTTGGTGAATGTTTTAAAAGTTTAAAACTAAGACTAAGGGGTCAAATGAATACCACCAAATCTTTCATTTTGGGCTTAAAATTAAACACACTTGTCAATTCTTGTTTGCAATAGTTGCTTAATCAAATTTTTGTTTAGAAAAAAGAGGAATGTTGCATGTATGCTCTTCCATTTATCCCCTATAGGAAACCCTTGGAATCAAAATCACCATTCATATTGCAAATAGCCTAGTCCAAGGCTTAGAAAGAAATTCATCTAAAGCACTCCCCAAAAACTCGTCAAATTTTGGGTGACCTTGAAAATGACCCTAAAGTCTTTCTAATTTCATTCTTTCTTTATTTTTTATGCATCTTGGCTTACAAGGGGGACTTCATCACCTCCTGCAAGTTCTTTAGGGAAGATTTGACCTGGGTTTTCATCTCCCAACATTGACTTTATTTTGATCCTTTGGAGTTTCACACGGGACATAGTGGCACTTTGGACATCACACTACACTGAGTGAATAGCAAGATGTAGTGGTTATGAAAAGGACTAGACCTTTTTGTAATAATTCAAGTGATATGGACCCAAATCCATGCTTTTATTTTATATTATTTAGCATGAAAGTCATTGTGTAATTGATTCCCCTAGAGCGTTTAAAAACTTGTTAGATCTTAGATAAATCCCCACTTGCCATGGAAGTATTATTGGTGCAAGGTGTGCCTCAAGGTCCATGTCACAGTACTATCATTTGAGAGAAGGGGGAGTGTAGAAACCCTACTATATAATGCACATTTACTTTTATATGAACACTTAAAATCCTTTCAAATGATGTATATTAATAGATTACAACAATACCAAGCAACCTTATCAGTTTAGGATCTAATAATGATTAATTAGTTGGTCTTATCCTAGATTAAAGTCTTTTTTGGAGTCAAAACTTGGTGTAAACAAACAATACAAACCAAATACATAGTCCACATTTTCCTTTGAACAAAGAGGTGTTATGCTGCCCATGTGAGATCACCGATTTTCCTTGTTCAAAATTTCATCAAAAGCTTGAGAGCCATATCATCCACTTTGGCACAATTATGCTGCCCAATTGAGTCTAGACCTTTACCAAAGTTATTTAAAGTCCTTCACTTATAACCTAAATTTAGAATTGCACCTTTATAAGTTTGTAAGGTTGATGTGTTAAGTGGGATCTCCATTCGTGCTAAACTTGAGGTAACTTAGGTTTAATTTCCAATTTGGGTTGAAGGCCATTTAAGACTCATAATCATTATCAACATTTGATAGACTTAAGCCATTTTTTGCTAAACACTTACACTTTAAGTCTATGCACCACAACATTTTGAGTCAAGAGAGGTAGTGGTATGTTATCAAAATTGTAGGAAAACATCTTTGCCTTAGAGAGTTTTTGAAACAAACCTTTTTATCACACCTTTTTGGGTAGTATAACATCGTTACACTACCCAAAACATTTTGAATATTGTTTCATAGACCTTCTTTCATAGGGTTCAAATTTGTTCCTACATTTTTAGACCAATCCAAGTGTACTTTTGTGATATTTTGTCTAAAATAGTTATACTATTCACTTTTGTCTATATTATTTGTTAAAAAAACCCAATTTTATACCATTTTTTGTGAGAAAATGAACTATTACTAAAGTGCCTTTTATTTCATATATTATACCTAATTGATCAAGTTCATGTCTAAGAATGAAATGCCTAGTTTTTATTATAGTTGTTTCAAATCCATTAGATTAAAAATTTCATCTATTTTCAAAGTCTAGATTTGGACACCATTTTACCAAGAGTCTTAGCACATGCCTTGTTTGCGCCTAGATTTTGATGCCACATTTGGCCAAAAGACCTAGCAATTTTTAAATTCCTAGATTAGACTGCTTTGAAACACTTTAACCATAGAGCTTAGCATTTTTATTTTTAGGACCATTTACTTGCTTATCTTTGTGTGAACAGTGAAATTTTAGATACTTCACACTAGCATTTTTACTCATAAATCTTTGCATAAACCTTTTTGATCCTTTTGACAAAATCTTGACCAAGTTGTAACATCATCTGTTTAAGATTCTATCCTTTTTAGATTTTTTATAAATCTTTAACCTTTTATCACAAAAGCATTGACTATGGATCCCAACATGTATTCCTACACTCGTAGTGGACTCATGTACAATCTAGGGATTAGTAATGTGGTTACGCAGGAAGAACTAGTATAAGACCCATATGCAAATGATATTACCTATAAAATGGATTCTTATCCATTTTATAATACTCAATCAAGGGCACAAAGCCAATATCAATTAGCCAAATATCTGGTTAACACACCTCTTTATTCATAACAAGACTAAGAGCAAACCATGAAATACCTAGCTATAATACCTGTAGTAGACGAGCCAGTACTTTAACAGTCATATTCTACTAATACAGCTTCCATGTTTGATCCATTTTTGTTTGAGTAACATTTGTTAGAGAATAAAGATGAGATTTTGGTTAGAGCCATAGAGGTAGGGGCCATGTTTTTGGCAGACTTCCCTCATGAAAATTTACCAAGTCTAGTAAGAGTGCCCCACAATATCATTTACGATCAATAGGCTTCTTCCAGAAATCATATGGCTCTAGTCCAAACAACATACCAAAATCCTAATATATCTGATCGAGATAAAAACATCATGGAAGATCACTTTAACCAAATGCAGACAACATATCAAACTTACCTAAATATAACATGTGATTTCAATCAGATGAACATGTTAAGTAAGCCTCTCATTGACCTAGTTCCTTCAACAAGAGTGTTGATAGAGTTAACTATACAAGAGAATCCAAATTTTTACCCATTCATACAAACTAATTCGATAGATAACTTGATGCATATGCTCATTATTGAAGAAGTGTCTTCAGTTTATACACGAAATTGTGAGCCAAATGTAGTAGATAATGTGCAAACAACATCCAATCCCAATCAAAGTGGTACTAATGTACAAATAATTAGCCAACAACATGTGTCTATAGTTAATCCTATGAATAAGTCAACATACCAAGGAATAAGAGTTTCTACACCCCAACCTCAACCGGTTGCTTCTTCAAGTGTGCAACCTATGGGATTAGGTAATCAAACAATGGCCAATATCATGCCTTAATGATAGAATATGATGAATCCTACTCCTCCTCAATAAGTAACATGTAGTATTCCATAATAACAGGCACAATCTAGTGTATTAATGCAATAAGGGACAAATACATTGCCACCTCAATCAAAGGCAACAAATGTTCCACCTCATCAAGTAACAATGAACATACCTCTTCAGTCATAGACTAATATGCCAATCCAAAACCAACTAATGACTAGTCAACAATGTGTAAATATTGGTCAACAACAGATGCTAAATCTATAACCTACTTTCACTTCTTCATAGGGATTCATGCAACAAGGAGGTCCCCATATTTCTCAAGTACCTACTAGACAACCGTTAGTTCAAAATGTGCCACAAATCTAGAGACAGGGTCTTGGTCCACAAGTTCCCACTCAACAGCAAGGTTTGATTAGTTAGTATCATATCCCTTTTTAACCATAGTAGGCACAATATAGTTATATCCCTCCATCCCAACCACAAAATCCTCTAAGTCAAACCTTTATCGCCAACCCAAACTAGAATATCACACAACCATGTGTGAAATTTCAAGTACATCATAATCCACATATGCATATTCTTGGTCCATTCCCCAATTAAGATAATGTATCCAAATACGTAGCTCCATCATACCTTGGTCAAAGTATTCCAATTGTGACATCCCAACCATCTATCCAAACCCAAATTCTACCTCAAACCAATATTCCTTCTAGTTTCCTATCCCAAAAATTGCAAAAAATGAAGGATACAATTGTTTTTGTTCAAGCTGGTAAACAAACTAAAAAGTTTAAATTAGATGATGTATGTTCCTATCCATTCAACATGGAGTATTTTCATATACCATTTCCTCTAGGATACGAACCACTAAAATTTGATAAATACAAAGGGAAAGGTGACCCTAAGGCTCATTTGACCAAATTCTTCATCGCATGTCAACCAGTGGCATATCATGACATATACCTTTTGTTGTTGTTTCCAAGAAGCTTGGCTAGACAAGCCTTAGAGTGGTTTTGAATTTGTCTAAAAATTTAGTAATGGATTTTGATGATCTTTCTAATAAGTTTGTGCATCACTTTTCCTATAATCTCGAGCATGAGATTTCATAAGTGGACTTAACACAAGCAAAGAAAAAATATGGTGAGTGGTGTTTACCAAAAATTTACATAGTGAGATAGCTTACTATCTGGAACTATAATGTGTGCATACTTTCAAGGAGATCATTGATAAAGGTTTGTTGATCGAGAGGGTGCTCATCAATAAAGGAGTCATCAAGCTTAATTAAACTAATCAAAATCAAGGTACCAATCATGGAAATGACCAATATTCCATCCAATCACAAGCATCACAACTAGCACATGCCAATAACAATGAACGACCAAAGTAATCTAACCATAATAGGAATGTTGTGGGAAATGGAGTAATCAAATCCTATCATGTGAAAATGATGAAAACATCATTTGCACCACCTTTTCAACTTACTTCTACTCAACTAGTACCATAAGTACAACATCCAAAACTTGCACAATAAATATAGCAATCGTTACCATTACAAACCCCTCCTCCTAAAAGAACTGTGCCTGCATATCATGTCTTTAGTGACCTAGGGGAACCTATTGAGTCTGTATTTCACAATCTTGCTACCTCTAATCTGATTAGTTAGCCTATACCAAAGCATTACCCATAAGGCATTCCTTATCCTGATTAGCATCGTGAAAATGAATTTTATGACTATCATCGAATCAATGGGCATAATCGATGAAGATGTGTCCAAATCAAGCATTTAATTGAGAATATGTTGGAGAATGGGGAGTTAAAATTGGATAATGGTGCTTCCACTTCTAATCAAACTCTTAGGATCTATCAAAACCCCTTTCCCTAACATAACAATCAACAACAGCAAAACAATCAGCAACAACAACAATAACCAGTGCAATATCAAAATCAAAGGCCAAACTAGAAGAATCAACAAAATCAGTAGTAAAACCCACAATGATAGAACAATGGACAAAACCAAGGTCAGAACAGTAACAACTAACAACCTACCATGTAGTTGCACATGACTACAATAGGGTTGTAGGTCATATTGCATGGGGTAGCATTAATACCATCTCCATTAATCCTAGACCAAATAGTAATCAGTTTAGACCATTGCTAAACAATAACATTCAACCAAATTACATGGATAATCCTTCTTCGACCTAGGTATGCATACAGGCAAACTAGCAAACTAGGACTTCCCCTTTTAGACCTTATATCGATAACTCATTATTACCACGTGACCACATGCAAGTGCACTGGCAATCGAGACTTGTCCTTTCTAGTCCCACACCATTTCCAACATCAGTTAGCAATAATGTTCTAGTATTTAATCTTGATTGTGAAATCACAACTTGGAGGTCAAAGATTACTATCTCAAGCCCATAACCATGCACCACTTTACCTATCATCCAACCAACCATTCAGCCTTGAAATAAACCATTCAATACTAACCAAGATAGGAAATTTGATATTATGGAACAATTACAGAAGACACCAACACAAATTTCTATTTGAGATTTGTTACGAATGTCAATAATCCATAAAAACATCTTGAATGAGTTTTTGACTCAATCCACAATTGCTAGTGACATATCCCTTGATCAATTTCAAGCTTTGGTTGGACACGTAGCTCCAACCTAATAAGTCACATTCAACTAAAGTGATATGTCTTCCCTTGGTTCGCTCCATAATAATCCATTATATATAAAAGTTTATATAAAGTGACATAAAGTGAAATGTGTCCTTATAGACAATGGATCTGACCTAAATATAGTGTCTCTAAAGCTCATCAAGCTTTTTGGGTACATAATGGTAGATCTCTAGCCAGAATCAATAACCAACAAAGCTTATGATAATTAGGAAAGAAAATCACAAAGCACCATTAATTTTCTAATTATCATTGGGCCTTTAACCCATGATACACTTTGTCATGTGTTTGATCTTGAGTTATCATACAACATGCTTCTAGGCAGGCCTTGGTTACATGAGATTCATGCAGTCCTATCAACACTGCACCAATGTATCAAGTTTTCCCACTCAAGGATGGAAGTGAATATTATAGGATATTTACACCCATATGAGCACTGTAAGCATCTTGAGGCTAAATTTCAAAGCTATGATTGTCAGTATAGTATGAATCCAAGTTTCAAATAAGATAAATTAAAACCTATACTTATTGATCCTTCACCGAATAATTGCATAGATCCTAATACCTTGGATTCTCTTTCCCACATGCCACCTCTTGAAGATTCTAATCATTTCACCATTTCAAATAATGGATCAGGAGAGTATGTGACCCATGATACATTTCATATTGCCAATCTTCTTCAAAAAATGAAAACCTTTGGGCGACCTAAAATCACCCCACATATGCATTAGCAATAAAAGAATAAAGATAAGGGACCTTTCACATTTGTACCAGCATCTGGTCTAAGACCTAACCCTATTAAAGGGGATGAATCATGGTTATACAATGATAACCAAGCTAATTGTTATAAAAATGCCAAGTATCCTAATCCTAATAGGATCATCGAGCATCACAATTATGAAGGAAGAAGCCTCAGACCAAATTAATAAGGAACCATCGAGCCAATTTCCATGACTAAGTATAAAAGACCTTATGGACTTGGATTTAAACCACCTGGGGGTGACCCCACATACCTTATTCAAACTCCATCACCAATGACTAGTGATGATGATGCTGAAAGTGAAACAGAGTCTGATCATAGTCTCACCTTTGATGACCTAGTTAAAACTAACATATTTGATAACAATGCCATTTATACCCTTACCTTGGCCATTCATTGAAACCATTTACCATTATATTATCTCCAACTGATAGATTAGGACCAACAAGAATCTAGTCTATCGATTGATGAGTTCTAGAATGATGAGGTATTCTATGATTTTTTAGGCCTTAGAGACAACATTCTATTGGGAGATCACAAATAAGGGTTCTCAATCATATTGGATCTTGTAGCCTATTTTGGAGAGCGAGTGAACACCCTTAGCCAAAAATAAATAAGTAAAACATTGAGGTCCCAAAATGAAAACCTCTTTGAGGCACTTTTTAACTAGGGAAAAAGTAAAGTTAAAGGCCAGTCTAGTGGTGAAAAACTATTTCATGCACAATTAGATGGGGGTGTTTATTCTTCTTCGAATTTAGACCAAGAAACCACCAATGATGAACTTGCCTATGGATCTAAGTTCAGATTTGAGCAAAAATAAGTATTTGATCAAATTCTCCAAGAATTTTTGACTATTTTCATTACATGACCAGATCTCCCATTAGGGGACTTAGATTCATCATGCCTAGGAGAAGTTGAAGAGCAAGTCCTAATAGAGGACCCTGGCATAATCCAATAATTCAAGTCATTGCCTACTATCCTAGAAGATGGTTCAACCCTTGTAGTGAAAGATACAACAAATTTAAATATTGGGACTCCATCAAACTTGAAATGGATTGATCCTGGCAGCAATTTAGGTGACAATTCGGGTGACAGTTCCACCCCAATTGATGACGAAACTTTTGGGAGCCATAAATTTTGTACCGTAGCTCCAATTGACTCATCGTTTAAACCGTTGAAAATCTAAGAATGAGAAGAATGCTTTGAGATGGCATTTATATTTGATCAATGAATTTTGACCCTTGGAAACCCAATGTAAGTGCCCTAAATTTTAATTTTAGTAGTGCAGTCTAAAAATAGTAATTCCTCAAATTTTGTATTATTTTAAAGTGTGGAAGTTGAACCACTTAATCTCCCTCAAGATTGGTGACCTTCCACATCCTCCCCCTACTTTCAAAATAGGTATAAATGAATATGTAACCTAAAATGGAAAATTAGACATCTCTTCCCAAAGATAAGCATATAGTTGTATTGTGATCTTGAGTAATAATACATCTCTTTTTAGAGAATTCATTGTTACTATGTTATTTCTATGTTCTTGAAATATTTATCAACTAGAACTTCTAATTTTTGGATCATGGATAAAATTAGGAGTGTCCCTCACTGAGGAGGAACGTGATGTCTTTACAACTCTGTTGAGAGAATTTTTAGATATCTTTACATGGGCCTATCTAACATGCCAGGCTTAGACCCCACCTTGGTTCTGCACCATCTTGTGGTTAATCCTAATGCCAAATCGATAAAACAAAATCTACATAATATGCATCCTCACATTGTTATATTGGTAAAGAAAGAGTTGGAAAAACTCTTAGAAGTAGGATGTATCTGATCCATTGACTACTCAGAATGGTTCTTTAATGTGGTACATGCTAATAAAAAGCTTGAAAGGATCAAAATATGTACTAATTTTTGAGACATCAACAAATATTGTCCTAAAGATGATTTTTTCTTGCCTAATATTGACATGATCATCAACTCCATGGCCAGTTATGAAATGTTTTCACTCATGGATGGATTTCCAGGATATAACCAGATCAAAATAACACCAGAAGACCAACATAAAATAGCATTCACCACTTCATGGAGAACATTTTATTATCAATTAATTTCATTTAGCCTTAAGAATGATAGAGCTACATATCAAAGGGCCATGACTATCATATTCCATGATATGATGCATGATATTGTTGAAGACTATGTCGATGACATATTAGGAAAATCCAAAACTAGGGCCAACCATCTAATAGTTTTGCATAAGATATTTAAAATATTGTGGGAGTATAAAGTCAGACTCAATCTAAATAAATGTTTATTTGGTGTATCTTCAGGCAAACTACTTGGCTTCATTATGTCTTGTAGAGGTATTAAAGTTTATCTAGCTAAATTCCATGCTATAACTGAGATGCCACCACTAACCAATTAGAAGTAACTCCATAGTTTGTAGGGTAAGATCCAGTTAATTTGACACTTCATCTCTTAGTTAGAAGATAATTACCACCCATTCACACACCTCTTGAAGAAGTTAGTTGCATTTCACTAGGATGATCACTGCCAAACAGCTTTTCAACAACTCAAATATTATCTTGTTAATCCACCTATTTTATTACCTCCTATACTAGGAAAGCCATTCTTGTTATACCTATCAGCTACTGGCCATGATATGGGAGCACTCTTAGCTCAACATGATGACAATGGAAAGGAGCACACCATATACTACCTAAGCCATATCTTGGTTACATATGAACATAACTATACACCTATTAAAAAAGCTTGTCTGGCCATGGTTTTCGTAGCTCAAAAATTGTGCCATTACATGTTGAATAATAAGACCATGGTCATTTCAAAAGTAGATCCGCTCAAGTATCTACTATCTAAAATAGATTTGTAAGGTAGAATGGCTAAATGGATCGTGATTCTCAATGATTTTGGCATAGAGTATATTAATTGGAAGGTAATTAAGGGACAATATCTTACAGATCAACTTATTGAAGCAACTCTCATAGACACATAGCCACTCACATTTAATTTCTTGATGAATCTATCATGACCATCATTGACACACCCCTTAAAGACCAATCTTATGAACTATATTTTTATGGTTCATTTACTGCACATAGATTGGGGGCAAGCTTATTGTTTATCACACCATAGGGGAATCTAATCCCTAACTCATTCAAAATCAGCTTTCCTTATACAAACAACATGGCTGAGTATGAAGCACTTGTTGTAGGACTTTGAAAAGTAGTCCATTAGAATATATCTCATCTCTAATTTTATGGTGATTCTTAGTTAATCATCAATCAGGTCATAGATCATTTTCATACCAAAGATGACAAGTTGGTTCTATATAAAGCCATAATCAACACTCTTAAGCAACAAATTGCCAATATTTAGTTTGAGCACATACTGAGGGCTAGTAACAAAACTATAGATGCCATGGTTACTATTAGATCTTTGATTCAACAAATATATAAAACTAGAGAGTATCAGTTACCCATCAAGAATTTATTAGTACCAGCTCATGAACCTTTAACTGTTGCCCTGATTTGTGATATTGTTGGTCCTAATTCTATCTAGTACTTTGACCTTTACAACTACCTTTATGACCAAGTTCTACCACCTAACCTATCTCAAAAATAAACCAAAGCCTTCATTCATCATTCCACTCATTATACTCTACTTAGATCCACCCTTTACTATCATAGTTTTGATGGAACTCTACTTCATTGTTTAAAATCAATAGAGTCTACACTAACATTAAGAGAAGTTCACGAAGGAGTGTGTGGTGCTCATTCTAGTGAGGCAGTCCTATCCAAAAATATTTTGTGTATTAGTTATTATTGGCCCATAATAGACATAGATGCCACTGCCTACATAAAAAAGTGTGATGAATGTCAATGGCATGCTAATATGATTCATGCCCCAACAAAAACTCTAAAACCAATGTTGACACCATGGCTATTTTCTACATGGGGACTTGACCTCATTGAGAAGATTAACCCCACTTCATCCAATAGCCATAAACATATCCTTACCACCACTGAGTATTTCACTAAGTGAGTTAAAGCTATACCCCTCACTTACATGACTTGAAAGCAAATTTCCAAATTCATTTTCAACCACATCATTTACCGTTAAGGTATCCCCTCTGACATTATATCTGATAATGGAAGATCATTCAAGAACAAGGATGTAGAACAACTATGTACTAAATTCAACATCATAAAACATTTTTCTACAACATATTAGCCTCAAAGTAATGGCTAAGTTGAGGCATCCAATAAAACAATTGGTAACATCCTCAAAAGCATTTTCAATGATGTCAGTCATGATTGACACCTCTAGATATTCCTTGCCCTTTGGGTATACCATACCAATAATCATACCCCCATAGAAGCCACTCCATACTCACTTGTTTATGGTACTAAATCCATCCTTCCCATTGAGGTCAAATTACCTTCACTATGCATCTCTTTCAAGCATGTCCTAGATGATCATGACTATCAAGTAGCTCACCTGCAAGAGCTAGATCTACTTGATGAAAAATGCATAGTTGCACTCAACAATCTTCAAGCATATCAAAACCATCTCAAAGGCTACTATAATTAGCAAGTTAATTATAAGCATAAAGTGAAATTTAAACCAAACTAGATAAGGCCTTTCATCATCACTATAGATTATGGATCAGGAGCATACAGGATCATCACACTAGATGGAGATGAACTTCCTGAGATAATGAATATTATTCATCTCAAGCGATACTATGCTTGAGTGTTAAGGTGTGTTGTCTATAAGTATTGTTTTAGTTATGCCATTTTATCACTATTTTTATATGTACAAATGCCATCCTTATCCATCCTCTTCATCAAATCCACTTTCTGCTTTCATTCTATCAACCTAATGTGTTCTAAAGCCTAGCCTATTTGATTTTGGTTTTTACAATTCATTATGTAGTTTCAGCATCGAGGTATCTGATCAATTTCATCAGCTAGTTCAAGTAATTTAGATAGAGATTATATTTTGGAATAGTGTGATAAAAGTTTCAGTAGTTACATCCCTCATTTGTTATACCTTTCTTACCACTGGTCTTGCTACTAATTATAATTGCCTTTGTGAAAATTAGTACCATTGATCTATGCCATTATGTCCTAGTTATAACCACCTATGGGCAAACTAGGGGAAACATTAAGCTTTGACGTACCCACTCACCACTTTCTATACCATGATGTGCCTTTTTACCAATTGTGCTTGTTTTGTTTAAATTGATTAATACACTAGTCAAGTTCCTCTATTGTAAGGGCAGAACTACATTGACTTGAGGTCATACTCTGGGACTATGTAGGTAGCACTCAATACTTGTTGAGGTTAGCTCAGTCACCTTTTTCCAAATAAGCCATGCTCTCACCATTTTATGAACAACCTAAGCCATGCTCTCACCATTTTGTGAGCAACCTAAGACACTAGCTATTTTGTGAGTAACCAAAGACACACTCTCACCATTTTGTGAGCAACCTAATCCATACTCTCACCATTTTTCAAGAAACCTAAGCCACACTCTCACTATTTTGTGAGCAACTTAAGCCACGCTCTCACCATTTTGTGAACAACCTTCATTTAAATGCTCTAACCATTTTGTGAGTAACCTAAGCCATGCTCTTGCCATTTTTCAAGCAACCTAAGCCACGCTCTCACCATTTTGTGCACAACCTTCATTTAAATGCTCTCACCATTTTGTGAGTAACCTAAGCCATGCTCTTGCCATTTTTCAAGCAACCTAAGCCACACTCTCACCATTTTGTGTACAACCTTCATTTAAACACTCTCACCATTTTGTGAGCTTGAACCATTTAGTGTCTCATAATTCTTGATTGAGTTGAGACACTCCAAAATAATTCCAAAAACATTTGCAAAATCATTAGAAAAAACCAAAATTATTTGACCATTTCTTTGCCTTAAGGATTTTGAGAAACCTTACTAAGTTGCAAGCAAACCACTTGTCACTAAGTTTCCCCATCCTTTTTGGCCTTTTTTCTCATGCACTTGCCTTTTTTCAAGACCATTCCTATTCTTCTATCACATCCATTCTATTTGTTTTACTTAGTTATCATATTCTTCTTATTTCCTGGGAGAACTACATTTGACCTAAAGTTTTTTATTGGATATTACATCCATAGAACTATGTAGGTAGTGTCCACTTGCCTAGTGCATATGGAGATAGCTCAGCCACCCCCTTCCTTTTCTTTTATTCCCCCATTTTGTTTGTTTATTAAGTTGTTTCTTATTTTTTAGGGGCAATGTTTTTAGGGTTTCTATTGCTTTGTTTATTTATTTGTTTTTGCTTATTTTTATTTGTTTGTCTGCCTATTTGTTTGCTTTCAGCATGGTTACCTTGATTCAGTTTATGTGTGTTCATTGGGTAATTCCTTGCCCACACTTATACTTGAATCCATCCATATTCATATGTTTACATTGTCATCATGGTCTCTATCATTGGTGCATTATTTTCTATTGAGTATTGGATTACGGGAGTCAGTCCTCATGCATATTTTGTCTAAGTCCTCATGATGTTATACCATGATGCCTATCGACACATGCTATAATAAACCTCAGCTTCAAGAATTCTATTCATTAATGGTGGCATCTCTTTGGCATTGACATCTTGATTCCATCCTAATCATATCCCAAATAGAATAATTAAACATGAAATAATTTCAATCTTTATTAGTTTAGAAGAGCATCTCCCTACTAGTAGGTTGTTTCACTTAATCATTACTCTTTGTATTAATTTATCATCATCCTTGGCCAAGTTTATCATGTTTTATATATTCGATGTCCAATGATTATAACCACTTATGGGAAAATCATTTCACACCATCCCACCTACATTTATCAATGATTATAACCACTTTTGGGCAAATTATTGTGTTGTCACTACTTTACTTTTTCTACCTATACAGGGGCATGTTATTATCTTGTTTGTCTATTCTAACTGGGGTAGCTCCATCTTCTCAATTATTATAACCACTTTTGGGCAAATCATTGTGTTATCATACTACATTGCCACTATCAGGGTATAATGTTTATAATCGCCTTTGGACAAACCATTGTACATCATCCCACTTGTATTCTCAATGATTTTGACTATTTTTTCAATATCATTGTGTTTTCACCCCATCATCTTTCCTTTCTTTGGTCTCCTCATGTTGCTTCTTTCTTTTTGAGGGACCATTTATCGACCTACTTGTGCCAACCATTCCCTCAATGGGACATCATATAGTTAGTTTATCATCATTGCAGTTGTAGGCATATAAGAACTTTTCATTCTTTGAGAAGATGTTACTATACTTATATCTTGTAATGCCTTGTCAAATAGGGGGAAACTATAGACACCTAAATCTGGCCACTAATAACCTCCAATCAAGCTTTTGGCCAATTTCCACTCAAAATACACAATTTGGCCTAAAAATATTAAAACACATTAAATAATGTAAAACTGACATATTCAAGTGCCGATTTTGGCTAAGGTATCCCTAAATGGGGTAATGCAATTTATGGGCTAGCTAACTTTGATCAAATCATTTCGAGTCAAAATGCCAAATTTTCAATTGGGTGCTCTAAATTGATTTTTTCTATCAAATATTTTGCATAAGACATGTTGATTCGTTATTTTTTGTTGGTAAAAACCTAAATGGAATAATGGATCTAATGCATCTGACATTACTTTTTAATTCTAATCCAATAAAATTTTGGACCAATAACAAGGCATTCTGATCAATTTGAGTAATTTGTGCACAAAGTGCTTAAACATGCTTAAGAGATAATTAACCCAAATCAAGGAATAATTAATAATTTCATGTAAACTTGTTGAATACTTATTTTTTGAAATGAATATTGAATATCTACATCAGCAGGTGACCCCATTTCTTGGGAAGACATCCATAGGCCATAAATGCCACACATATCAGGATGCATGCCCTCCATGCCTCATCAATGCCTTCCATGATGCCCTCCATGCCTCTTAATTTCCCTTTCTTTCAATTTCATGATGAGGATAATTACAAACTTAATTGAAAAAATTGAATTAATCCTTAACCACACATCTCAATCTTGAGATGGATGGTTGAGTTTGATTCTGATCAAATCCAAAAATCTATAAATAGAGAGGCCAAGAACATCATTTCTAAGCTATTTTGGTGAAAATTTATTATTCTCAAATATCTTAAAAGGACTTGATAATGCAAAGTTATAATTCCAAATTGATTCCAAGCCAAGCCAAGCCAAAGCCACAAGTTGCAAGGAGAGATGGAGGTAGCCAAGCTTCCATTGCCAAGGACTTCATGAGCACAAGCCGAGCAAGCCACTACTACAAAGGCATTTAGAGCATCCAATGAAGGTGAAGGAATTTTTTTGTTTTATTTTCTTACTTTTTAATTGTGTTTATCATTTTATTTTGTTAACTAAGCTCACCCTAGTGTCTAGACCTAGATATTTTATGTTATTAGTGTGTTTATTTCATTTTTTTTGTTATTTTGGAACTAACACCATACTAACCATCCTCTCTTGAGTCAAATTCATAGATCACAATCATAAGTACTTGATCATCCTAGGGCCGGGTGCTCCTTGTGAAATAGGTATCTCATGAAATTATGGTAAAATAGACTTGACCAATCTCATGGTTTTAATACCTTATAGGACAAGTATTTCATGTTTTTGTACGCTTGAGAGTGGGTTTTATTCCCCAAGAGGGTTTTCCACATAATCTTGTGTTGTGTGTATGATCTGCATTATTTATTGTTCATTATTATGAATGACTTGTATATTCTATGAATGCTTGTGGTAATTTAATAAGGGTTTGAAAGGATTGGAATTAAAATTTAAATATCTTACATCACTGATTCACCCCCCTCTCAGTGATTGTACCTCTAATAATTGGTATCAAATTCAGTCCTTTGGTAAAGGCTTGATATCTAGAAGTAGATCTAAGGTACAGTATGGGTAGCCATCAAATACAAGGAGGTTTTTCCACTAAGAAATTACCTATGTTCCATAGATCCAATTATGATTTTTATAGTGCAAGGATGAAGACCTAAATCATGTCCCTGAGGTTTGACACTTGGAAATCTGTTATGGATTGTTATTCTACACCTACTATTCCTCCATCTAGTGTTGTAGATAAGAATTTTGAGAACAACTCTAACATAATGAATACTATCACTTATGGTCTTTCAGAGATTGAATACACTAAGGTAATATTTTTCATATCTACCAAAGAAATGTGGGGTAAATTGAATACTATTTATTAAGGATATTCAAAGGTTAAGTTGGTAAAATTGTAGACTCACTGAAGATAATTTGAGTCTTAAGATGAAGGAACAAGATTTTGTGGCATCCTTTCTATAGAGAGTTGATGAGATTATGAACATCATCAGAGGTTTGGGAGATAATATTGAATAATCTACTATAGGTTAAAAGGTATTAAGGTCTCTCTCTCTCTCAAGTTTGATTCTAAAGTATCTATTGTAGAAGAAAGTCATGATCTTACTCAGTTGAAGATGGATGAATTACATGGCATTCTTACTGCCTATGAGATGAGATTCAATGATGATAAACCACCAAAGAAGGAAGTAGCATTTAAGATACAAATAAATCCAAAGAAGAAGTTCCAAGGTAAAAAACTCAAGGAGGATGACATGTCTGATATTAATGAAGATGAACTAATTACTTTGTTTACAAGGAAATTAAAAATAGGTTCAGGCAAGTATAAGGGTAAGCTACCCTTCAAATTCTTCAATTGTGTAGAAGTAAGACATTTTTCTAATAAGTTCCCTCATTTTAAGGTCTAAATGTTTATACATTAAAATTTATTGAGCTCCAAAGTTTACTGTGTGTTTGTTCATGCTCTACAAGTAACCTGAGAAGGGTAATTGAGTTATTCTTGATGGTATTTTGATGTTTCAAGATGAGATAACTATCAGATAGTATTATAGACTCCATGAGGATAATTTGTGTGGTTTATTAAGGTTTGATCAATCATATTTAGTATGATTAAAGGCTTAGAAGGTGATTGTGTGTTTGTTCATGGTGGATGTGTGCACAAAATGTTGTTTGATAAAATTGAACATTAGTAGAAGGGTGTTGTGATGGTTATCACATAAGGAGGACTTATATATTGTGTGGCATGGGTCCATGTATTTGAAATTTTTCTCATGTTATTATTTAGTTTGAAGAAGTGTCAAACAAGTGAATGGGTCTTCATAGGACCTAAAAGGTGACTTAGGCCTTTTTTAAAGAGGGTTGTGCTCAAAGGTGACCCATGTTAGATTCCTTAAGGGTGAAGTCATGTGTTTTGGCTGAAAAGGAAGGTTGCAATCATGATAATCATGAAGACTCTATAAAAGGTGAAACCAAATGTGATGGTTTCTAGGCTTGTTGAATGGAACTGAGAGACCTGATAGAAGAGGTGTGTGAGAGAGTTATGGAGTGAAGGAAAGAGTGTGTGCCTAGTGGATGGATTTTATATTAGATCAATTTGATGCCTATGTGTATGACCTGTAGGTCATATTTATGATGTCAATAATATTTATCTTGCAGGTTTAAAGATTGAGGATTAGTGAATAGGTCTGTAGTGATCCAAAATGATGTTTTGGATGTGTTGAGTGTGAGAAAAGGATAGGTGATGACTTTGTAATCTTGGTGTTTGATTTGAGAGGTAGATCAGAGTGTAGATTATGTGTATAACCATTTAGTCATGTTGTTGAGTTTGTGACAGGGTTATTGCTGAGAAGTATAGAGTGATCCAAAAAGTAGATTTAGATGTTTGTGGCTGTGTGAAGAATTGAATGGGGATTATATACATTATCTCTCCATCAGATTGGTAGGTAATCAGTGATCAAGAGATGTTCATTTCATAGGTTTTGGGAGGGTGCTCAACATCTAGGTCAGAAGTAATTGACCAACATGTGGTCAGAAGGACTTGATTATCTTAGGGGTAGGTGCTCCTTGTAAAATAGGGGATTTACTAAAGCTGGTTAGAAGGACTTAACCATTAGGTGGTTAGAAGTACTTGATAATCCTAGGAGTAGGTGCTCCTTATCAAATAGGTCTTTCACTAAATTATGGTTACAAGTAATTTACCAATCTCATATGTGTAACACCTTCTAGGACAAGTAGTCCATGTGTTTTTAGGCTTGAGAATGGGTTTTATTCCCCAAGAGGATTTCCCATATAGATCTTGTGTTGTGTGTATGATATTGCATTATCTATTGTTCATTGTTATGAATGACTTGTATATTCTATGAATGCTTGTGGTAATTGAATAAGGGTTTGAAAGGATTAGAATTGAAGTTGAATTATCTTGCATCGCTAATTCACCCCCCTCTCTTAGTGATTATAACTCTAAAATTATTCTCCATGCTCTACTCCCCTTAGCATGTACTAGAAATTATTCCTCCTACTAATTATCTCAATGTTTGGTACTCTACTAGCCTTCATCATACTCCTTTCTTTTTTTGGTACATCCACTAACTTTCACCTTGATAGCTACATCAAAGTATGGTGACCATCTTTCTTTAATTAAACTTAGCTCAACTCTTCCTTATTTTTCCTTAGCACATGTTATGATATGAATTCTCACTAGTGACCTCAAATTTAAACACTTTGATAGCCTTAGTTTTACTCATTGTAAGTCTAATTATTTATGGATCTTTTTCTAGCTACCTCAAATTTCAACAATTTGGTAGCCTTTACTTACACTCTCTTCTTCATATTCCCTTTGTGCCTCTTGACTATTGTGATACTATACTAGTTGTATTAAATTTTAGTGATATTATATCCTTTAGCTACATGTGAGATAACTCCTCATTCTCAGAATTCTCCTATAGCACCTCTATCTACTCTATCTTCTCTACTCTTCCTTCCATACCAAGCACATCTATGTGACTCCTTTCAAAAAGTAATTATGCTTGCATGTTATTCCATGACCTTTTATCCCTTTGGAATTTTTGTTCTCTTCCCATTGTTATGTACCTCATCCCACACATCTGGACACTTATTTATTTTAGTCCATCTCTATCATATAATTTACTACTCTTCTTATAGTTCCTTTCTTCCTTCTCAATGACTCTTCCACTCATGCACCTTGCATTCTTGCATGTTCTAGGTTTTGCTTTAGGATGACCTCTTCACCTCCATCATGTTATATTTAGCTCCTCATCCTAAGGTGTTTTCATTTCACCCTACCCCTTATTACACTTGGAAACTACTTATTTCATTCTTGGAAACTCCTCTTTGATGCATCCTCTACGTTTCACATAAGAATACTTTTGATCTCTTTATCCATTCCTATTTATGCACTTTCATGTAGCATTCACTTAAACACCTTTATCCTTTGACATCATCCCCCATGTGACACCTAGGCATATTTTCAAGGTTGAATCTATGGTCACCCCTTCCAACTCTATGGTCACCTCCACTAGATCTAAGGTCACCTCTTTTGTCTCCGCATCCTTCTTCTTTGAATAGGTACCCTAGATACTTCCTTCTAGTTAGAGGTGGATCTCTGTCTACACTAATTAGTATAATTGTATGAAAACCACATGGTTCCTTTCCTTGCCTTACTATCTCTTCTTCTCCTTGAAGTCTATCCATTTACTTGGTGCATCATTCCACATCATTCTTCATGCACTTTTCACCCTTGTTTATTCCCATACACTCTATAGCATGAAATTACACTCAAAATCCATGACCCACTTCATATTCTTCTTTGTGTATTTTCCTCCTTGTGTTGTTATTCCTTGAAGTGTATGTTTCTTTCTTTGTGTTTTTCATTATCTACCCATTTGTGCTTCATGGAAAACCTTTTTATTCAGCACCTTCTACCCAATACTCTAATTGGAAGATGTTCATTCATACTATGACTACCTTAGATCACTAATTTGATTGACACCCCTTATCTCTTCATCTCTTCTCACTCCAAATATCTCTTATCAATGATTTTTTTGTGCTTTACTTTCATTCACTCATTTTCCTCTAATCAAATATTTTATTAGCCTCTTATTTCTTGATTAATTACCTTTGATTAGTTATTTTTTTGGCATCTTGATCTCAAATTAATTATGTGTTGGTTACCTTTGATTGGTGATTTTGTCATGTTCTAATTTTCTACTAAAAACCTCTATTGGATATTTTACATGTATATATTTTATCATGATTCTACCATGCTCTTATATTTTAATTATGCACATGAACTGTCTCAAATCAGAGTTTATGTCTATGTTTCTTCTTTCCTTTTCTCTAATTTTGACTATCTCATGATCAACACTCAATATTTTATTCCACCACTATTATGCTTCATGGTAACAATCCTACATAGGTTATCTAGGACTCTTTTAACTGTTGCCACAAATATTTGTCATAATATTATACATCTTGTCTACTCTTGGCTGGTACCTAATGATTAAATGATCTACTAGTCATTGTCTTCAAAAATATTCACTAGCTACCTCAAGGGTTAGTTATTTGTTAGTCTACACAAAATATCACTCTTCTCATTGGTTACCTCATACTCTGGTATTCTACTAGTTCTATCTAAACATCTTCTCTTCACTTTATGTTCTTTTACTAGTTACCTCACTATATGGCGGTCTATTATCCATATCTCATGTTGGTTGGATCATGATTAGTAATGTACCAATCTTCCCTTCTATATCACTCTACATTATTTCACTCATAGGATATTATCCTCCTTCATTCTCCCAAGGTTCTATACCTTACTCTTATACCAAATTGATCTAATGCCATGGTGGAGGTTCCTAGTGAAGGGATGCCTCACCACACAGCCATCAACTATACATAAAAAATTCTCAACATAGTTCCATTAATAATAGAACCATTCATATTTTTTTGTGTAATCTCTTATATGGAAATAAGGATCCCCACTTCCATTAAATTCATAAAATGTTTGTATCTTAAAATCACATGGTAATGGTGAATACAAGATATTGCACACTATAAGGTTACTATATATTACGTTTGAATTAACCCAAGAATGATATTCATTAATTTTAAAGGTGATATGATGTAATTTATATTTTAAATCACCAACATCATGAATTAAATAAAGAAACTCTTTTTAAGGTTTATCAATATCTTTAAGGGACTCATTTGATAATAGAATTTTATTATTAATTATATCCATTAATACATTATTTTGAATAGGAGAAGAAGGCCTAAGAATAAATTTTTCCTTAATAATGATAGACTTGGGATATTCATTGGAAATATATCATTAGTTTACAAAGGAATATTATATTCTATTAAAATAGAATAAATAACACTATTTTTCTCATCACTAAATTCAACATGTTCACACATTTTAGCTTTTAAATGGAAACTAGAAATGTCATCACAATATGCACTAACATTGTCATTAAGTGAACTATCATTTTATTTATCATGTAACATATAATCATCATCAACATGAGGGTAAGGTAAATAAGAAACTATACTAGGGTTAGTGTAAATGTTTTCCTATTCACTATACACATAATAATCATTATCATTCCCATTTTTTGTGTCCAACACCTCCCTTTTTCATATAATAAAAGGGGACCCCATTTAATCCATATAAATTAGAAAAAAATAAGTTATCAAGCCCCTTTTAATCATATGTTAATCCTAAAAGAATTGGGCCCATTCTTGATAAGTTGGCTTTAATCAAGTCTTAATATGTTAGTTGCACTAAATCATTTAAAGCCTCATTTGATTAATGTATTACCTTTTTATCTTTCATGGGTCTCTTCTTATATTTAAATTTAGTCCCTTTACAATTTTAAAAGTTTTAAACTTAATTTTTTTTAACACTAACTTTTATTTAAGAAAATCATTGTTGATGTGGCAAGTCCTAGAATCAAACTCCCAAAGTCTTGGATTCCAACTAGTAAACTCTAGGAATCCATTTATGACAAGTAAGCACATCTTTATCTATAAAATTAATTTAAATGACTTGGTATTTTTATACATTTCATAGGTCTAGAACCTCCAAAAGGTATTTTATATTTGTATCATGTGATAAGCATCATCCAACCATAGTTTTCCACCTATCAGACCTACTCTTAGAGACTCGAAGCCATACTCTTAGGGCCCTATTACATGTTAGAATATTATACAAACCTAGGATTCAGTAAGCCAATCATAAAATGCCATATGATACTAAAATGTTACTAGAGATCTCAGGAAAGGTATTGTGTAGGATCATCATCCAATCAACATTAGCCACATATCCATTTTTTACACATAGAGGTTAGTACACCCAGAAGACTAAAACTATCCATAATTAACATAAGTGCCCTTAGGGTCCACTTCAGCATGTAGGTGATACTTGGATAATATCAGGTACCCACCAGGGGTAAAATGAAATAATGGGATGGGTATGTAACCAACACACTCTCATTATTCAATGACCATATTTAAAATAGTAAAGTATGCTAGATATCGACACTTAGATGGGTTGCATCACTGCAAGAGCTCAAATCTAATTTAAAGATATAAAACTAGATTAAAAGCAAAAATGACTAATTTGAAATATCACCATCAAATCAAAGTTTAATACACATGATATGAACTCCCATTGCCATTATTGTGAGCCTAATTCAAATACTATATGGTCCAATCTAAGTTGATCCCATAGCTATCATTTTTGTAAATCTATATAATCAAAGTTCATAGTGTTGAGTAATCAAGAACTTCTAAACCTTTATCTATATATTTTCATGTGTCTTATAGCCAATTCATTAGTATTCTCTAAGTTAACATAAATAATGATATCTTTGTCACGTAACCCTAAATTAGTTAAGGAATTTAAAGATGCCACTTTCATATAGGGAATTATTAGGTATAAACATTATAATGAGGTATTTAAAGTGATGGAAGATATGCAAAAGCAAAAAAGTGATTATGACCCCATAGAAGTTGAAATTGAGTTCTCAAATGACCTATTGGTTATCTAAAAGTTAGGGTTCTACAAGGTTGCCACCAAACATGAGGTATTTCTTGTGGTGATCTCTTCTACAATATTCTCATGTTTTTCAAATGTCTTAATGACATCATCCAGCCACAAAAACATTGACTAGAAGATATCTTTGGGACTTCCTATAAGAAGTATTACCACCTTATTGAGTTTGATATCCCATATACTAAGGATGTTATAGATGAGTTGTTGAATTCCCAAGATGTTTTGAAGTTCTTAAAATATTAGGCTAAGGACTTAAACCATTAGGTCAATAAGACAGCATGTTATTTCTAAATTAACTATTTAGGGCTAGTGACATAATCCATGTCAAAAAATTCTAGGTCCCCCTATTAAGCATAATCCTTGAAGGGAAACAAATCCTAGCCTTGGGATATCTCATCATGTTTAACATGTCACAAAAAGTGATGACAGTAAGAGTTGGGAGATAATTTTATATGATGGTTTACTTGGTTGATTCATGTTTTGACATAATGCAATTTAAAATCACTACCTTTACTCCATGGATACCTATAATCCCCCAAGTTCATGTGTTCTTCTCCAAAAATTTCATCCATCACTTTATGGCTCACATTAAATACATTTTCAACCACTTCTACCCCCATTGTATTTTTAAATCAATGAGAATAACATGCCTACATTTTCTAAAGAAATGAGAGCCTTCATCACATAAATTAGATCCTACTACTATTCAAAACTTTCACTATGTTCAAGGTTTAAGGAATTATGGGGCCCCCACTCAAGCAGCCCTATTACATCCTTGATAAGATGGCAGAACAAGATATAGCATTTCAATGTGTTAATAATGTGGTAGGCTTATATTCTAAAAGGAGGTAAAAATTTTACCCAAATCTACCCATTATCATTAGGTGTCATTATTACATACATATGGCATTAATATTATCAATCAAAACACACAAGGCATCCTTCAACCTACCACTTCATGAGGATAGGAAATGGGACCCTTATGGTAACATCCATGGGCATGTCAAGGCATTGAGATTCAAAATCAACATTAATTACCATCATGAAGCCCATAAATATGATGAGTGTCATATGAACCCATCCAATAGATAATGAATTGATTGAGAAGCTGAACATTACAAAATCATTATGGGATCAACAACCAAGTAAGCAAGTCATGGAGGAAAGGTTTGGTAATGCCCAACTAGTTGATGACACTCATAGTACAAGAAAGAGACTTAAATAGATGATATTATAAGGTATCCATTTTATATCCCCTCTATCTTTGTCACCTACTATTGGTTCAATTGAAACAACCACTTAGGTAAATGAACTTTCCTCTAGGCAAGAATTGTATTTATCTAGCAACTTTGAGTTCTAACATAGTTCCTCAAAAGCCCATCCTTTTATTTCTCCTAAGATATTAACTCCAAATTCAAGCACACTTATGTAAAAATAATTTTTCTCCCTATTTGGGTCCACCCATAATCTACCTTCATTGGGATCCCCCTTTTTTTTGGTACCCATGTTCATGCAGTCACCATTATGCCAACTCAACCACTCTAAAAATTCTAGTCCCATAGTTTCTACTAGGTCAACCCCAATAATCAGTGTTTTAGTATATAGTGTCTCAACTCTTATCCAAACAATTATTTTGGTCCCTATAATACTATTTTATCCTAGTTCTCCAGCTACCTCTGAAATCCTTGTGGCCTCAAGTCCAATCACTCCAAGTGCCCAAGCTTTCCCTACTCCCACAGACTATAGTACCCATTCCATCTCAATTATTTCCATTCTCATTGGAAACCCACTAAATTTAGTCATTTTTGGATTAAATTTAATACATGGTGTAGTGGGTTAGCTTTTGTCAATATCCCCTCTTCATAGTGCCACTACCCATGTATCTATCTCCTATTCTAGACCTACTCAGCACCCTAATTTTATTACTTCAAAGCCCCACTATAAGGTTCCTAATTGTTTTTGGATCTTCTCAGTAATTTGGTCCCACATCAATGACAACTCTCTCTTTGGATCCTATTTCACATGATCATGGTTCCTTAGGATTCACATCTATCATACATATCTCATCTCTGAGGATGACAAGCAATATCTCAAGTGTCAATGGTCATTCTATCTACATGACCTAGGATCAACTCAAATCTCACATGTTTCCTTAGGAAGCTTCCTTCACCATTCTTATTTTTTCTCCCACTTTTCTTCCTCCATATTCCATCCCCACTCAAGCCCCTCTTCTATTCATGCCACCTCCCCCCTTGCCTCCACTATCCACTTCTATAGTGACCCCTTAGACTGCCTCAAGATACATTAGACCAATGAAAGGTGGATGTTGGATTGATCCCTGATAAACTAATAGGTTTAAAATTCCATATATGCTTTATCATGGGGACCTTGACATCTAATTCAAATTTGATAAAGAGATGGATCACATGAAAATGGTGATGACTCAAAAGTTCACTCAAAAAGGTAACCCAGTGGTCTAATAGATTGAAGAAGACTTTTTATCCCTAACTAGGAAGAAGAGAAAAAATGGGGAAGAGATAAATGTTGAAGACTTGCTCTCAATGGTTAGAACTTCTAATTAAATTATTGAAAATATCATGGAGGAACTAAAATAGTAGATAAAGACTTTAGTCATAGGTGAGGAGCACTTTACCTATTTAGTTGATTGGTATGGTGGAGTGAGGTTTGTCTAAATTATTCACTACCTTGGGAGAGGTGATTAAATCCCATGTGAAAGGAAGTGTGCTCTATAAAATGGAAGAGGAATGCCTACAAAGGATAATCAGAATGGATACAAAGTGTAAAAATTTTGAAGTTGTGATCAACAAGGGCATGTTTCTTTGGTTAGAGATCATGTCATTAATGAACCTTAACTTATATCAGACCTTTGTAGGAATTAAGAGGACTTCACTAGAAGAGTGGATGAGATATATGAAGGCATAAATTGTGCCTTTAAAGAATAATAGGGATAGTATTATGGCCTACTTTAAGGAATTCAGAATCACTATACTCTTCTAACCAAATGGCACAATCATTAGTAAAGATTAATTTGGGGTCCACATCCAAAGGTTTAGGTATGCCATGAAGAATAAAGTCACAAATTCCAACAAGGCTAGATCTCAATCCATATTGGATCTTTCCACATAGGTCACATGTATCATAAACAAGGTCAATGCAATCAAAGTCTCATTAGAGGTACCTCAAAAGGCCCTCATGGAACTATTGACTCATGGAGAGATCCTATTTTAGGAGCCACTTATCAACCTGCCTAAGATAGAACAAGAGTCCAACCTCATTTCTCAAGCACTGATAGCCCAACAAGAAGCCCAAAAATATTTAGGTGGTGGTCCCCCCATAGGTCCTAACTGACTGTAATCATTGTAGCCAAATGGTCATAAATTAGGAATGTTTTATCCTAACTTTAGGATCCATGTCTATTTTTCCATTTTTGTCCAGAATGTATGAAAAAAATCAAGATATATATATATATATATATATATATATATATATAACTTATTTTACTATTAAATCCAATATCAAATAAGTTAATCAACTAACATTGATTACAATACTTTTTATATCAAGAGCATGACCAAATTGGATGCGTTGAACCTAACTAATGGAAAACTTATCACATAACACTAAAGGAAAGGGTTATAAAGCCTCTAGGAAAATAATATCCCACAATAACCCTAGCTAGGTTTTCCAGTGCATAAAATTAAATTTAATATAGTGTTATCAAAGCTTATAACACAAAAAGGGGATGGTTTGAAACAAACAAAATAAACAAGGGATCATGGTAGGCAAATAGTGGCCTAGATCATCTAAGGTGGAAGATGGAAAGCAAATAAAACCCTATAAATATACTAAGTTTAAGTATAGATTTAATATAATAAAGGATTTATACATTCAAAACCTACTAATTTTTCAAATATATATCTATCAAATGCAATAACAAAAGTCAGAGATACTTACCTGTTGACCAAATTTAACCCTAGGTGAAATTAGGTCAAACCCCCTATATAGTCAAAATTTATATAGGGTATTTTTAAGTCATAGCATGGTTAGAAAGGTCATAAATAATGTTTATTCATGTTTTGAAGGTCATTTAATAGGTTTTAACCTTATCATTTTTGTCATTTGATCTTAATGTTATTTTATCCACCTTTTATCCATTATAATGAACTTGTATGGTTTTAAACCAAAGACAAAGGTTTCAAGAAGGAATACAATGTACAATATGTTACAGGATGTTAGGGAGCTATTTGAAACTAAAATAAATGTAGGTTCAATGTGGAAACAAGAAGATCACTATAAAAAAGTAAGTTTCAGTTGTTGTAAGAACTGATGTAACCCACCTGGCACATGTGACCACTTCATAAGGGTCCCTTTAGATCCCCACAATTCAATTTTAGGCTTGGGAATATTTTAAATGTCTAAAAATGGCAAAAATTGACCTCTCTCTCTTTCTCATCACTCTCTTGGATAGGTTAAAGAAGTCAACCATTTTTCCTTTGGTATGGACAGGAAGAGTAGAGTTCAATCAAGTTCACTTGGTGGGTGATAGTATACTTTATTTCCTTAATTTCCATGGTAATAGTTTATATTTTAGTGTTATATAATTCATGAACCATCATTAATAATTTTAGCATCTTAAAACTACCTACACATCCCCAACACCTTAGTTTTCCTTCTCTATTTGTATTGATCTGATTAAACCAAGTGTTGTGTGTGTACTTACATAGTATGATCATATTTTTAATGGGGTTTTCAATTTTTTTTTCATGTGTGTTCATGGAGAGATGATGATAATCACTCCTTGTACTAGGAAGTGAAAACAATGATGGTCTGTAAAGCATGTTTTGATTATTACAAGTTAAGGTATGAAGTTGAAATTTGAAGAACAACTTGAAATGAATAATCCTCAGTATAGTGTGTCTTATAAACCTCATTTTATCATGTATTCATATAGTTTGAGGTCATAATGGACCTAGTTTATTATTTTCATCTATGGGAAGTATGCATTTTGAGTGTGTATACGTCCAAAGTTACATGTTAATTATTTAAGATAAATTCAAGTTATACTCTGAGCTCTATAATAAGTATCCACCATATTTAAGTCCTATAACTTATTTAAATTTTCCATCATCTCCAAAAGAGGACTAGGTTTCCAAAATAGTGAAATTATTTACCATAGTCAGATCTAGATTAAACTTACAAAAATGAAGACACCACAAAGATTTGAGGTATTGAGAAAATGAGAAGAGGTTTCAAGGTTTTGAGAGGTTTCTCAGGATGAAAACCATAGGACTAAGTCATTGAAAAGGACTTGAATGGATTTCTCAAGTCATAAACATAATTATGGCCACTTCAAGTAAACCTACAGGTGTAGATTTGAAGAAAGTGGCTTAAATGGAAGACTTACCTTAACTTCTCTAAAAGACATTTTTATTCCAAATAGTGTCATCTATTGGTTGAAGACCATGAGGTCTATGTGAGACTAATGTTTTAAATCTTATAGCTTAACCTTAAAGGTAATGTCTAAACATGAGAGGAGGTTTCCATCTTAGAATAATATGATGGTAGAATGGGTTTTAACTTGGTCAAAATCCTATTAGAGACACTTAGTAACTATAGTGCCAAATAGATCAAAAGTGAACCTAGAACTTGTAGACTCCTAGTGTATTGCTAGTAAGGCATGAGAACATGATCTTAAAGTAGAAAAGAGTTCACCCATAGTGTGTAATGGTCTTAGTGACCTCAATATGAACTTAGGTCATGAAACATTATGTTCAAGCATTAATAGACACCTATAGGAATCCCATTTTCCTAAGATGAGTATCTATAGTATGTTATAGTCATGGATTAACTCATGCTAGTGAAAGGTCTTGGATAACATACTGAGATTTAAAATGGATGAACATGTTTATAACACTCTCAAAATGGTAATATAAAATTCATATGATTCTCAGAGAAAGGAAGCAAAGTAAAGACAAGTTTTTAACTTCATACTCAGCTTAAGGTTTTGCTATCCTACAAATAGTCATCAGAACTAAAAGATAGTCTTAAGGGTTTGTGATCTTAAGAGCTCCATAAAGGTAAAAAAGCATTGAAATTTGTAAAAAAGGTCATTATAACCTAATCTAGCCTCCCATGGTCTCAGTTTGTCTAGGTAAATAGGGGAAGTGTCCTATGTTCCATCTCAGGCAGAGGGCACACCACACTCAAGGTAAGTTTATAGGTTTGGTACATGAAGATTGAAAGGATAAAGGATAGATATTTGGATGATTTTTGGACATTTTATATAATTTTTTTGGAGGTGAATAGAGATGGAGAAGTCCCTATAGTTAAAATGAATATTCAGAGGTGGTCATGGGCATAGAAACACAGTTTAGGCCTGCTAAGCCTAGAACTAGGCCTAAACCCTCATGGCCTTTAGTTTGATTCATATAACCAGTATAAATTTCCAAAAACTTTCAAAAAACTTATAAAGGACTGACATGAATGTTTTATTTATAGAGAGAATCTCAAGATTGACCATTTTGGTCTAATTTGCTCTCATGCCTACTCAGAATGCATTGCAAGAGCTTGAGAACCATCTTCTTCTAGTAATATATCTATGGAGGGTGTGCATGGTGCCTAAATAAGTTAGGGATAGTTAAGGGGGGTCCTTAACTTATTCTTAGTGGAATTTTTTTGGAGGTTCAGTGGTCTGAATTTGCTAAATAACTCAAAACCCTCCTATAACCCTCATTTAAACTTGATGGAGAAGATATGGATATTTATGCATCTATAAGTCATAAATTTGAATTTTAAATGATTTAAACCTATTTATAACTCTCCTAGGCTCCTTGACACCCAATCTTTCCATACCATCACTTGTACGTACAAGCCTAATTCACTATATTTTGTATGATTTGACATGTTTCATAGGTGAAAAAAGGAATGGATAGATTAAATTCACTATATAAGGTGTGTATATACTTAATATAACCCATAATACTCAAATATCACTATGTTTGTGCATGGAAACACCTCTTATAAACCATTCAGTGTAGGCAGTGTGATCTAACATAGTGAGAAGATAAAGTGACTACATATGGGGAAGATGATAAGTGTTGTATTGAGTTTCATTATATTCCATATGCTATAATATAAGGCAAATATGTTTTGATGAGATTTATAACACCTTTTAAACTAACTTTATTTGATCAACTGCAATTCAATTGAGTGATAGATGTGAATACAAGCCTATAAGGGCTAGTGAATGGCTGATAGAGAGTGAATAACAAATGTCCATGAATATTTCATAAGTTCAAGAGTATTTTATAAATATCACAATCATTTTTTTACCTTATCAATATAGTTCATATGTTTTAATTAATTTTAAGGGGTTTAAAATGGTCTAGTAGACTCATCACTAAAAGACAATTTCAAAGAAGAACCATGGAGTGTTTCTACACCCCTAAAGGATATGTCATGTTTGTGATGGGAATTTGTCAAAGATTACATTCATGACTTGTTTCCCACTTCATTATATTGAACTATAACTAGTTTCCAAGTATTGACACTTGGCCTTGTGACCTTTCCACTTCTCTTCTTTTTTCTCCTCTCCTATGCTTTATATATGCAAGCTTTTTTTACTTTATAATGGATCCAAAATTGGTATGGAAAAGCCCTACTAGTTTTACATCTTGATTTTCCTTTAATAAAGTTTTTTGAATTTTATTTTATTCTTAAAATATCTTTCCTAAGTGTGTCAAGTAGTGTACTTGGATGTTAAATGATGAATATGTTCTCCTTGCTTCCATTCTAGTCTTGCATGTTGTGTGTGAGTGATATCTCTTCTAAAAAGTCTCATAAAGTATATGTGTTTTTTAAGTGTGTCTTTAAGTGTGAGAGAGACTATTAGTGTCTAGTATAATACCTTATTTTCATCCACATCTAGATATACACAGCAATCTACCTCTATGATAAATACTTATGCTAGAAGAATAATGAGTGAAGGTCAGTTTTAGGAGTCTTATTTCTAAGTGCAAATGCAATTATGTTGTGTTTAAATATATTTTATGTATCACCTCATTATCATAGGTTAATTTAATGTCTTTTATATCTATTTCCATCCAAAAAATCAAGTAGTATAGGTGATAGTCTATCAAATACTAATCTAGGGAGCTAGCCCTTAAACCTAAAGGTTTACCTCTACTATAGGAAACCCATAGGCCTATAGGTAATCCAATGTTCCACTCAATCTAGATAAGGATTGAAAAACCTCTCTAGGTTGAAATATTAAGTGACAATATTATTGGCATGTTAGGTAGGACTATTATCTCAATTACATCTTGTTAAGATGAATGTTGGTCTTGATAACATACGTGTGTTCTAATTAGAATTTGGTGAATCCATTGAAGGTAATATCTAGTTTTAAAAAAAATATATCATTCCTTTTTTTCATACTTGATGTTCCTTACTAGGTCAACTACTAGTAGAGGTAATAATCCCATAAACCCATTCATTCAACCTCAACTTCCTTTTGAAGTTTAACATCCTCAACCTATCTTGACATTTGAATAACAAGAAGACTTTACAATCCAATAAGATCAAGAGAGTGAAGAGGAACTTGAGGACAACATGGCTAGGTAGCATGCTTTCTTATTCTTTGACACTAAAAATCCTATACACCTCAATGCATATGATGATATCCCTCCCAATGCCACCAAGAGTATTCACACTTTCAATGGGGAAGGTCATATCACCCCAAGTGAGCACATTAAGGGCATTAATAACTTATACAATTTCACTAAAGTTAACATTAAAGTTAGAATAATAACTATGTCTCTTAGGTGAAAAACCCTTGATTGGTATAGGACATTACTAGGAGTATGTATCACCACTTGGGAGGAGTTTGGAGAGTTGTTGACCCAAAAATTTGAAGACAAAAGTGATCACGCATCACTCATTCATCATCTAAATGTGATTCAAAGAGGTACTAAAGAAACTATGCATGACTTTAATGAGAGTTTCAAAGAACATGGTATAGGCTGCCACCTTCCATGAGAGTCCCTAAAATTTTTATCTTCCCTACATAACTAAGGGCTATTGGGACTGATATAACCATCATTTTATATTCCATGGGTGGTTACACTTTTCTTGAATCCTATGACATAGCCATTAGAGCTGAGAATGGTTTAATACAATATGGTAAACTCTATCTAAAAATTTTTATGCCCATTATGCCTAGTAATCTTCTAATTCTCCAATATTTCCTCCAATTTAAGGTTTAAACAACAAGCCTAGGGCTTCCCCAAACAAGTCATAAGATACCATTAATTGGGAGGCAAGATCTAAGGCCTTAGAGGCTTAAGTTAGGTAGCTAAATATATAATATAGAGTTAACCAAAATCCCTATTCCTATCCTTCACAACTAATTAGGTAACCACCTCAATAATATGGTCAAGGTAAGGGACAAGGTCAGTCTAACTTCAATGGGACACTCAATGCCTATAATCTAACCCCTACTCCCAATACAAGAGCCGTGATTCTAATCCATAGTAACTTGGCTCAAGGAGAGGAATGGCATCCTGAATGGAAGTATATGGATGCCAATTAAGGTGATTTTCAAGCTTTGTTAGCTCAAGGATGACCTAATCCTCAATTGATACTAGAAGATGAGAACTTCATACAAGTAGAAACAAATGAAGGATGACAGCCCCAAAGAGTGATCTTGACAAAATTTCAAGTGGAAGACACATTTTTAATAAACCAAAGAACCTAAGTTTTATACAATACATTATAAAAGAGGAAAAATTTGGGATATGTTCATGGTGTTGACTTAAGTCTAAATAACCCTCCTACAAGGTAAAAAGGTGTGAATGCAAGTGTGGTAGTCCCTACAACTTATACACCTATTCAAAATTAGAATGTAGGAAGGGTGATCAAATTGATCCATTACCTAAATTTTAAGGCACTTATTTTCCTTAAATGATACAAGAAAAGGTGATTTTTATTTCTTTTAATACCATTTATTCCTTGAATAATGCTAAGACTAGTCACTCTCTTTGGGAAGTGTTCCACATGCCTGATCAAAAGGAGCTACTTCAAGATTAGCTATACCAAATCCACATCAACCCTAAAACATCAATACATGGTGATATATCCCTCACTAATTATCCTACTCACATTTTTAAACCCTCCACCAAATTTGAAAATCCCCCACCCTTCTACCTCACTCTAATTATGGGAGACAAGCTTGTTCATAATTGCATTATGGATAGTGGGGTAAGTACCTCAGTTATGCCCAAACTTATGGCAGATAAGTTGGGCTTGAAATATGATACATATATAAAGGGAGTGTTTCAAATTTATGGGACACTATCTTAGTGAGTGGGGTTCATCAAAGGTTTGATATTTTTCTTTCATGACTGTTCAATTTTCCCAATTCTTTAAGACATAGTGGTGGTTAATCTGCCTATTCACTTTGATATCTGCCTATGAAGGGACTTCATTATCAATATACAAGGATATCTCTGAGTTTATTTTTCCTTCTTAGCCTTTAAAACAAGTATGTAGAAAAGGTAACTATTATAACACAACCATTGGCTAAGTTTCATATTAAGTCATATGTAGAGGCAAGTTCTAATCTGAATTGTACCATTAATGTTCAAGAAGAACGTGATATGGATGATGGAGAATTCTCTAAACTTGAAGGTATATCTAACCTTTTTATAGATTATTATGGTGCTAACATTTATGGACATGATCCATATACTTTCATTGAAGAGACTAACCTTGGCACATACATCATCTATGAGAAAGGTGATGAACATTTTGAAGTAAGCATTGATAATTGTTTTTAACAAGTTATTGAGGGTAATTACCTTATTCATATGCATGATAATTATGGTTTTAAAATTATGGTAAATCAAGATAATGAGGAAGATAATTCCATTCTATCTACTCAATATTTGGGATTCCATGAATGTGATAGCCATGAAGAAGAAGATGATCTATGGCAGCAATTCCATGCCATAGTTCAAGAGGTTGAATAGCTGAGTAAGTCAAATCACCTTCCTAAGAAGTATGAAATTGATGGTAAGGTTGTTAATTGAACTTATAAGTATGAAGTAGAGTGTCCTAATAAGCATGAGAATGAGTTTCATACCACTATCAAGACGACTACAATCATGAAGAAGTACGATGAGGCTAAGGCAAAAAAAATTGTGGTTGAGAAGCAGTCCAAACCTTGGCCTGATGTTGAATCACTTTCAAACATGTTGTATCAGAAATGAGATAATATTGATGGTTCTATAAATAAAGTGCATCATATTCTATAAGAGGGTGAAGTTGAGACAACTTTAATGATTCCCAAGATTCAATTTGAGAGGTGTCAATTGAACATGATAGAGTTCAAGCAAGTTGTGAAGCTAAACAAGACTCTTGGAGGGATATATGGAGTATTCATGAGAGATCCAAGTGACAAACCTGCTACTAGAAGAAGATCCAAATATGGTAAATCACTTAACTATCTATATAAGCAAGTGTTTATTGACAATTATTCCTCATATGATGGATTGCTTTCATGGAGCAGTAGTGATGCAAGAAGCATTATATTTGACCCTGGTTGAATCAATGATGAATTTGTTCTTCACCTCAAGTGTTTTAGGTCTTTTACATACTAGGATAGGTGTGTGTTTTTATTATGTTGTGTGCATTTTCCATAAGTGTTCATGAGAGCACAAGTGTGTGTTTTGTGTCTTATTATGAGTGTTTATTTCCTATTTTCTATTTTATGTGGTTTTGTGTCCTTTTAGAGGCATTTTAATGTTAAGTATAGTGTATAGGTGACTCCATATCCCAATGGATAGGAGAAGGCAATTGGTTCTTAGCATAGTAGGCATGCTACCCCTAGGAAATCTATAAAATATTAACAAAATTTGACCCTAGGTCAAATTAGGACAAGCCCCCTATATATTCAAACTTTCTATAAAGTCTTGATAAGTCATAGCATGGTCATAAAGGTAATAAATAATGTCTAGTCATGTTTTAAATGTCACTTAATAGGTTCTACCTTATCAGTTTTGTCATTTGATCTTAATGTTATTTTGGACACCTTTTGACCTAATGAACTTGTATAGTTTTACACCAAAGATAAAGGTTTCAATAAGGAATATAATGTACAATATTCATAGGATGTCAAGGATCTATTTGAAATTGAAAGAGATGCAAGTTCAATGTGGAAACAAGAAGATCGCTAAAAAAAATTAGTTTTAGTTATTATACAAACTAATTGGATTGAAGTGAAGGTTATATTTATAGTAATGGATTAAGTCCTAACCCTTCCAAATTTTTAGTTACCAAGGTTAGCTTGCACAATGTCATTTAGAAAATAATTTCATTATGCCTCAAACTAGGTCAACTAGGTCAACTTAATTTTGTAACATGTATGATAACTTTCATATCAAGTTTGACTAGGCTAACCTAGTACGAAAAGTGTTTATCTTAGTGGGAAAAGTGGTTAACCTAGTTAGGCACTATTGGGAAGGGAGATTGCTTAGGGTATCAAGGCATGAAAGGTGTTAAAATAGGTAGTATATATATAAAATGAACATTTAAATTGGCATTTAGGTAAAGACATATAGCTTATTATAATTTGAGTTGTATTTTATATGTATAGTTTCAATATGTTTGTGAGTGGTTTCGAACCTCTATGAGACATTATGTAAATTCTAGATTTTGGAGAGTCCTATTGGATTTAAAACTTAGTTATATTTTATAATTTTAATATTTTAGACTTAGTCATATGTCATGGTTTCAAGATTTTAGGTAGACATCATAGGAGGTAAATTTATGGACACTCTATGGAAGTTGTACTAAGAGTGGGAATGATATGATAGAGCAATAATCTTTTGAAACACCTATGGTCTACCCACATCTTTGTTGGTACACCCTTTAAGGCATACATTTTTAGAAATTGAAACTTGACAAGTTCCTACAACAGGTAAAGCATCATTAAATCATATATTTTTAAAATATTATGTATATAAATATACCCCACTCAAAGCTCATCAAGTGTCACAATAGTGTAACATGGGATGGTGTTTTAGGAAATAACATAGTAGCACAATAACTAAGCTAATTCAAAAGAAGTAAATAAATAAATGTTGAAAGTAACTAAAATTACCATAAACATACCTTGACTTACCTTAATATTTAATGACTTCATAAACATATCATTGTCTTGATCGTGGAGGGTGCAATACCTGTATTTAAGAAACCTAAGGGATACATGGCTAAAATAGAATTAACGTGTGCGTACATAGGATGGTTAAAGTATTAATGAAAAAATATTAAAATTATAAAATCACTTGGAAAATTATCAATCAAAGATCATAAAGGCTAGGTTAGAACCAAAATACCAAGCATGTAAATGATAAAATGATGACAAATGAATGTAGAACACACTAAATCATGTGAAAAACATGTAAAACATTGTAAGTAAGTTAAATATCCAAGTGATCAAATAAATATATGTAACTTCATGTATGATAAGAATATTGAATGAAGCATTAATAAAACATAAATGACAAAAAATGAAATGTAATCCAAACTATAAAACAAGCATGTCAAGTCAAACACAAAGAAAACATAAATAACTTAAAAATCAAAATGTAAGACAAGAATGTCAAGTCAAACATAAATAAAAACATGCAAGAATTTCAAATGTATGATTTAATATAAGTGAATTAAATAAAATTCAAACAAGAATATGATGGATAGATGAAAATTCAAAAGCTTTAAAGAATGACAACTCAAACTTAGTGCTTGTTCTAGGAAATGATGTAAGAAAGCACAACCACCTAATGACATGATTGGGATGACAATAAGATGGTGTGGAAATTAGATGGTATATGGGAATTTTTGAGGAATGTATGTTCCTATCTAAGGTATTACAATGCAACTCATAAGCTAATCCAAAATATGTGTAAAAAGGAAAATTTGATCTAGTATGTGATCAACTAAAATCAATATCCAACAAGGGGATAACGGGAATAATGTGATTTAGATAAGGACTGTGAGGGTCCACATAGATTATGTGAACATACTTAACAATAATTAAACACACTAATCAAGTGAAAAAGGCTATAAACTATCAACATCAAGCACCTAGGATACTCCAACTAGTGAACACAAATCTTGGGCTAACAATTGAAGTACATAGATCATCCCATGAAATCTATATGCATGAAAATAAAAATGGATTCTACCTTCCCATAACATGTTTCCCACTCCTTAATACCCCTTTAAAATTCATTTATCTATTACTAATATTGGGAACTTGTATGATAAATTAGGTGGCACTAGATATATATATATATATATATATATATATATATATATATATATATATATATATATATATATATATATATATATATATATATATATATATATATATATATATATATATATATATATATATATATATATATATATATATATATATATATATATATATAATTATGAGAACTCCTACCCCAGTCTACTAGCCTACCATACCCCAATGGACCTCATCTCTATCATGAGGCCAACTATGTATTTTGATATTCAAATAGGATAGTATATTTTACAAATAAATATCACATATTTGGTAGTGATATGAATTTTAATATTGTATTTGCCTTTTAATCATTGCATTTTTATTGTATGATATGGTGTTTATATCTTTTATATTTTTCTATTCCTCCTCCATACATATTCAGAGAACCAATCATGAGTGAAATATGAAAAACATAAGATATCTTACACTTGGTCATGAGAGAAAAGTATCTAAATACCATGGTATCTAAAGATTCATGGACTTGCCCATAAGTAAGTGTGCAATCTCAAAACTGACATGTGTGCCTCAAATGAAATGAAGTAATAGAAATATGGGGATAATAATATATCCATCCATGTAATAAGTGATACAATGATTAACATGGTCATAACTAATCACAAGGAGGTAAAATAGTGTTATGATAGGGATAGAGCTATGCTATGATAGTCACGTCACTAGGAAGTTATACTAAACTACAAAGGATCTAGCATAAGGGATAATGAAATTAGTAGTCATCCCACAAGAGAGGGAAAGTAAATGGTCATCCCAAAAGAGGGGGGATGAACATAATGACCAAATAATCATAAGGATACTAAGGGAAATAATGAAATAAATATGATAAAATGAAAATCAACTAAAAACTTGAAGATGCTACCTAGGAACCACAAGGGAAATAAATGTCGAGCATAATGTGACATAAAACTAAAGAACCAAAAAGGAAATGAAGGTGTAAGTAATTGAAACAAAATCAAGGAAACTAAAGGAAATAATGGTGTAAGTAAAGTGAAAATAAATGAAATAAAACACACAAAACCAAAGAAACATGATTAAAAAAAAAATGATCAAAACATATGATAACATCTATATCAAAATGATCATGTGAAATAAAACCCTATGTGTCTCATAAGGTTTCTTGAATTTGAATGTGTTTTTATTATGTAATGTAGAAGAAGAGTGGGCATCATAGGATGTCTTAAACAATAATTTTATATAGGGATGGGCATCACAAGATGCCCCAAAGTATAAAGTGACATGTGGATAGGAATCACAAGATGTCCCAAAGTCTAAAGCTACATGGATGGGCATCACAAGATGTCCTAGCATGTGATATGATGTGAAGTGAATCTAAAATGTTAGAATGAACTGCATTGGGTTGGATGATGTAGTTTGAGTAAGGTAAATGTTTTTATATGTTGGATTTTAAGGATGTTAAAATTGACATAGGACATGTAGGAAAGGTATGAATAGGTATATAAGGTAAAGGAGGACCATTTATGATGTCCTTTTGAGTAAACATTTGAACTAGGTGCTCCTTGGGTTTGTGTGATCTAAGAGGTTGAGGTTTGATTAATGCAACCACCTATTTAAAAAAATTCATATTAGCTATCATTTCCTTATTTTTGAAGGAAAAAGGATCAACTATGGTTTTGATAACATTAATGGATGATTTGGGATTAGGAGGGTTTTGACATTGATTATTAGTTAGTTTATGTTGATGTGATTATGATTCTTTAGATTGGGCTTGTGAGGCTTGGAGATAGTAGTGATAATGTTGTTTTTTAAGAGCATTAATATTTAAATGTAGGCCAAGCAATAAGTAAGGAGGAATTGGTGAATATCATGAAAATTCTCATGAGAATGACCTATCATAGCATTCCATCAACAAAATTTATCAATATTGTACCATTTTGGAGGAGGTTTGTACGGATCAAGGCTCATGGATTTAGAGGGTGGAAATTTATTCTTAAGATATTCTAGACTCAAGGGAGGGTGGGTTGGTTTAAAATTAGTGGCTAAGGCTATTCTTAGGTAGATAAAAGTGTTGAAATTCTTTAACTATAGAATTAACTGAATTCTCTAGTTGTAAGAAGGAATGTTGAGGGAGTTGATTATACCATTCTAAATCATCTCTCATTAATGTTTTGAAAATAAGTTTAGTAGTATCAAAAGTTTTAGTTTTGACCCATTCCTTATAGATATTATCAAAATATTTAATAATGATAGTGGATTCCTTAGTTCCATTATATGTAATAGTTGGAGAAGTTTTTCTGATATCTACGGATATGGTGAATGTAGCTAAAGCTTCATTTTGGAGGTGTTGAAGCATTGTTTATGCATGAGAGGTTGAGGGATGATATTCCCATTGGAATCTCTAAGAGGAGGGATAAAATTATGATTTGGATTATTTTTGATGACTTGAGATGGTTGACTATCCATTTGTAATATGTGATATTGCATTTACATCATTTGACTACTATGAATGATTTTTATATTGGTCATCTGTTGAGTTTTTTGATCAAGGAGTTGAGTAGTATCAATGGGAGGAGTAGGATTTTTAGGTGGATGAGGATTCATAACATTGGTTTTAGGAGGAGAACTAGAGTGAGTAACTTCAACCATATTACAAAAAAAATCTTTAAGGATGCAAAATTTAGGCTGCATGATGCAGTAATTAATTTGGGATTTAAGAAGACATGAAGGAATGAATCAAATAGATTCATCTTAAGTGATAATATAATTGAGGTTTTGATATAAATCCTTGATTATGTAGTATTATTTACTATTAAAATCTGAAATTATGACATCATTATGGGATAAAACTAGGTTGGCCACACATTAAACTAGGCCATCCACCTACTAAACTAATTCAACCACCTACTAAACTAGGTTAGATAGCTATTGAACTATGTTGACTTAGTTTATTCTATAAAGTAATAATAGATATTTGGAAACCTATTAGGTTGACCTGGTCAAATTAATTGAATAAATATGTAAAAATATAAATATAAAAACCTACAAGATTGACTTGGTAGACTTAGTTAGATCTAGAAAAAAATGTAATATAAATTAGATGATTCAGTATGAAAATAAAGACAAATAAGCATAAAATAAAAGAATGAGTTGAGCTTATTTGAATTAGTCTATTCAAACACAGTCAACTAGATCAATTAAAATTGATCTAGTTGAATCACACAATATAGAACTATGTGGACATTGGTCAACACAATCTACAATACCAAAGAAAGAAGCAAGAAATAAGCATAAATGAATGTGTACAACTAACTAACTGTTTAACTATTTATCCAAAAATAAGATCGAGAAGATGTACTAAATGATTTGATTAATTTTTATGATTTCAAGGATGATCAAGGTCTTAAGTTAGGGGGTGTGATGAACCCTAGAATATCATGTTTTTTTCCTCATCTTTCATGCTCATCCTTCTTTTTTATCATGCTTCTAAACCACTTTCCCATAAATTTTTATCCTTAAACAACCATACTCTTGAAAATAGCATTACGTGCTCATAATCTTTGAATAGTTAAAAAATTGTCTTGGAATCAATTATATAATAGTTATCTTCTAATATAGGATGCTTTTCTCTATAATGTTTTTTAAAGATGTTTTGAAGCAATAGGTATATAGCACAAACCATCCTACAATAAAAAGATCTCGTCACGTGGACACATCATGTAGCCACTACATAACCAAAGATGTGGACAAACATAATTTGATTCCTAATTCAACCAAATTTTAGAAATGATGACAACCTCCATGGATCATAATAAGGATACGGTTGAAGATTGAAATAGCTTTGTTTGTCTTAAGGCAGTATTACAAGATTCACATGACGGTGACCTTAGTAGAAGGAACCAATTTATGTTATCCTATAGCTAAATGTTTCTCAATTTGGAATGTATATTATTTTGTATAAAACAATCTCCCCTATATATATATATATATATATATAAAGGTAATAGTGGGTTTAGAGGTAGGTAAAGATCAATTAAAGAAATATATCAGAAGTACATTTTGTAAGATAGTTTTTATTATAATTTTCTTGTAGCAATTCTTTGTTGTATTTTGATTAATATGAATAATCATTTTTGAGTTTATTTCATTTTTGTAAGAGGAATGATTGAAGCTGGATTTAGAAGGAGGAAAGGCCCCCTTTAGAAGTCTTGTAGAAACAATTGTTAAGGTGTGGAGCCTAAAAGCTTCACCAAGGAGCGCATTACCAAAGTTGCAGGTTTAGACAGTCACCGACGTCGGTCAGGAGTGACTGACGTCGGTCAGGTGTAGTTCAAGAGACGCCGGCATCGGTAGGAGATCGGCTGACGTTAGTCACAGGCAAGCAGGTAGGAACTGGCGTCAGTTACCTGTGTGTCCAGAAAGCTATTTCTGAGGATAGAACCGAGTGTTTACATGATGAGTTTAAGTCTTAGTCTTAAGTCCGCATCTCTATTATTAGTAAGACTATTTTTAGAGCCCTTGTTTAAGGGGCTTAACTATTGGTTGTAAGTGCATGCTCAAGTCTCCTAATTCTATATGTAGAATTAGATCTTCTTAGCTTAGGGTAGTTCATTGTAATGTGAATGTTGAAGAACAGTACAGAATTGAATCATTCCAGGTTGTTGGAGTTGATTGTACTTGAGAGAGAGAGAGCTCTTGAGGGAAAGAGATCTAGAGAGAGATCTGTACATCTGAGAGAGGTGTGGAAGAAAGAAGTTTCTTCAATTGTATTCCTTCTGTAAAGAGTTTAATACAAGTTTTCAGGGTGGTTTCTTGTATCTCTTGTTCTTGTTATTTATCATTCTAGTTACTTATCATTCTAATTTAATTCTACGTTTATTGCTTTCATAAGTGTAATCAAATTTTTGGTTGATCCCCAACAAGTGGTATCAGAGCTCAGGTTCACTAACAGGTGGTTCAGATCTGTGTAGTGTGTATTGATTACAGGTTACTCATAGGGGTTTCTGCAGGGATTTTTGTTTGAGTGGGAGAAGCAATGGTAGAAGAAAGTAAACTGAGAATGGAGAAGTTCAATGGCAAAAATTATCAACATTGGAGAATGCAGATAGAGGACTATCTGTATCAGAAAGATCTATACTTACCGTTAGGTGGGATTGCTAAGAATCCCACAGACATGGATGATGAAGAATGGGAAGTTCTTGATAGAAAGGCTCTGGGGTCTATAAGACTGAGTCTAGCATCTACTATGATATCTAATTTATCACAGGCAAAGTCTATGGTAGAGTTAATGACTACTTTAGAAAATTTGTATGAAAAACCCTCAGCTTCTAATAAGGTATATCTTATGAAGCAGTTATTTAATTTGCGTATGCAGGAAGGTGGATCTATATCTAATCACCTGAATGATTTCCATGGAATTGTAAATCAATTAAGTTTGGTCAAAATTGTATTTGATGATGAAACAAAAGCTCTTTTAATATTATGTTCTTTGCCTGAAAGCTGGCATAGCTTAGCAATGGCAGTTAGTAATACTGCATCTGCATTAAACATTTTAAAAGTAGAGGATGTTGTTAGTGTTATCTTGAATGAGGAAATTCACAGGAAAAGCACAAAGGAAACATCAGGGAATGCTTTAAGTTTTGAGAGCAGGGGAAGGCAAAAAGAGAAGAGCAAGAGGAGATCAAGATCTAAGTCTAAGGTGAGAGGTAGATCCAAATCTAGAAATGGCAAGAAGCCACAATGCTGGAATTGTGGAAAGATTGGGCACATAAGCAGAGATTGATGGTCAAAGCCTAAGGAGGATAATCAGCACGAAGGAAAGGATGAAGCAAAGGTTGCAGGTATTGCACAAGATGCTTTAATATTCTCTTTGCATAATAATATAGAATCTTGGGTGTTAGCTTCTGGTGCATCTTTTCATGCTACCCCTAATAGAGAATATTTTAGTGACTATATCCATGAAGATTTTGGAATAGTGTATCTAGGGGATGATGAGCCTTGTAAAATTATTGGCAAAGGTAAAGTGCAGCTGAAAATGTAGAATGGCAACACATGGATGTTGAGAGATGTTATGCATGTTCCTAGCTTGAAGAGGAATTTGATTTTTGCAGGAAAGTTAGGGGATGAGGGTTGTACAGTAACTCTCACAATAGAATCTTGGAAGGTGACCAAGGGTGCACTTGTAATGGCTAGAGGTAAGAGAGTAAGTACTCTCTATTTATGTAATTGTGTTACTAACAATTCTTCTTCTGTATTATCTACTTCAGATGTGGATGCAAAATTGTGGCACTCAAGGCTTGGCCACATGAGTGAGAAGGGTATGTCAATTCTTAAGTCTAAAGGTATGCTTTCAGATTTAAAAAGCATAGATCTAGATTTTTGTGAGCACTGTATTTTTTGGGAAACAGAAGAGAGTGAGTTTCCTCAAGACTGGGTCAACTAAGAAGAAGCATAAGTTGCAGCTTGTTCACACAGACGTGTGGGGACCGGCTCAGGTTGCTTCCATTGGAGGATCACAGTACTATCTTTCGTTCATAGATGATGCTATAAGAAAGGTATGGGTCTATTGTATTAAGAATAAATCTGATGTATTTGAGACTTTTAAGATTTGGAAAGCTATGGTTGAGAATGAAACAGGCAGAAGATTGAAGTGCCTGAGATCTGACAATGGTGGTGAGTTTTGCAGCTATAAGTTCAACTGGTATTGTTATATGCATGGGATCCATAGGCAAAGGACGGTTCCAAGGACACCTCAGCAGAATGGAATTGCTGAAAGGATGAACAGAACAATTATGGAGCGTGCAAGGTGTATGAGATTGCATGCTGGTTTGCCCTTAGAGTTTTGGGCAGAAGCTGTTGACACTGCAGTGTACCTGATTAATAGAGGACCCTCTATAGCTTAGGATGGTGGAATTCCAGAAGAGACATGGATAGATAAAAAGGTAGATCTCTCATTCCTCAAAGTTTTTGGTTGTGAAGCCTTTGTGCATGTTGATAAGGAAAATAGAAAGAAGCTGGATGCTAAGTCTATGAGGTGCACATTTATTGGCTATGGCTCAGATGATTTTGGTTTTAGATTTTGGAATCTAGGAACTAAAAAGATAATTAGGAGCCGTGATGTTGTTTTCAATGAAAAAGTGATGTATAATGATCAGCTGAAGAAGCTGAATCAATCTAGGCAGAGCAATGGAGAATTAGACGAGGTGACGGTCCAAAATGAGCTCGTGGGAAGAAGAAATAATCACTTGCAAGAAAACACAGAGACCAACGTCGGCAAGGCAGGAACCGACATCGGCAGAATAGAAACTGATGTTGGTCATACAGAGACCAACGTCGGCAGGATAGGAACCGACGTCGGTAAGGGAGAACTGACGTCAGCCAGTTATAGGCCTGGAAGTGACCGAGGTCGGTCACTGTCAGAGAATTTGGGTGGACAGCGTGTTGTGGATGAGTCTCAGACGCCCATCAAGAGGTCATAAAGGGTAAGTAAACCTCCAATTCAATATTCCCCTTCATTATTCTATTTATTGCTTACTGATGGTGGAGAACCAGAGAGTTTTGAAGAAGCAATACAGGTGGAGTCCAAGAGTTAGTGGGAGCATGGCATGGTTGAGGAGATGGAGTCCTTAAGAGAGAACCAAACATGGGATTTGGTTGAATTGCCAGCAGGTAAGAAGACACTAAAGAACAGATGGACCTACAGGTTGAAAGAAGGTGAGAATGGACAGATGAGATATAAGGCCAAATTGGAAGTGAAAGGATTTGCACAAAAGCCAAGTATTGATTTTGGTGAGATTTTTTCTCCTGTTGTTAAAATGACTTCTATATGGGTTGTATTGTCTTTGGTTGCTATTGAGGATTTGCATCTTGAGCAACTAGATGTTAAGACAGTGTTTCTTCATGGAGATTTGGATGAGGAAATATATATGGAACAGCCGAAAGGATTTGAGGTCAAAGGTAAGGATAAGTTAGTGTGCAAATTAAAGAAAAGCTTGTATGGCCTCAAGCAAGCTCTTAGACAGTGGTATTTGAAATTTGACAGGTTTATGACTGAGCATGGCTACAGTAGGTGTCAATCTGACCATTGTGTGTATTTTAAGAGATTGGATAATGGTAGATATATTATTCTATTGTTGTATGTAGATGATATGCTGGTTGCAAGATCACACATGCAGGATATCTCTGAGCTTAAGGTGAGATTAGCTCAAACATTTTCTATGAAGGATTTGGGAGTAACAAAGAAAATCCTTGGCATGAGCATTAAGAGAGACAGGAAAAATCACAGATTGATTTTGTCTCAAGAGGATTATGTGGACAAGGTGTTGAAATGGTTCAATATGCAGGATGCTAAACCGGTAAGCACACCTTTGGCTGGACATTTTAAGTTGAGTAAAGAACAATGTCCTAATTCACATGATGAGGTAGAGTACATGAGTAGAGTTCCATATTCTTCTGCAGTAGGGAGTTTAATGTATGCAATGGTTTGTACTAGACCGGATATTGCCCAAGCAGTGGGAGTTGTAAGTAAGTATATGGCCAATCCAGGGAAGGAACACTGAAAAGTAGTACAGTGGATCCTTAGATATCTGAGAGGAACTAGCAGTAGGCATTTGTGTTATGGAGGTTCAGATACTTCTCTACATGGTTATGTAGATTCAAATATGGTAGGTGATTTGGATGGCAGGAGGAGCACCACAGGATATGTTTTCACTGTTGGTGGAATGGCGGTTAGCTGGATATCAAAGTTGCAGAGGGTTGTTGCCTTGTCAACTACAGAAGCAGAGTATATTGCAGTCACAGAGGCTAGCAAAGAGATGATATGGATGACACGGTTTATGGAAGAGCTTGGAAAGGAGCATGAGAGTTGCAGATTGTATAGTGACAGTCAGAGTGCAATTCATTTGGCTAAGAATTTAGCCTTTCATTCAAGAACCAAGCACATACAGCTAAGGTACCACTTCATACGACAGGTATTGGAAGATGGTGAGTTGAAGCTGGAGAAGATCCATACAGATAGGAATCCTGCGGATATGTTAACCAAGCCAGTTACAAAGGATAAGTTGAATCTTCATTCAACTTCTATTGGTCTTCATGATTGAGTTGAAGATGGAGGAGCTAGAAGATGTTGTTGTACAGGTACTGGTGCAGCTGTTTATCTCCAAGTGGGAGATTGTTAAGGTGTGGAGCCTAAAAGCTTCACTAAGGAACGCATTACCAAAGTTGTAGGTTTACACAGTCACTGGCATCAGTTAGGAGTGACTGACGTCGGTCAGGTGTAGTTTAAGAGATGCCAGCGTCGGTAGGAGATCGACCGATGTCGGTCATAGGCAAGCAGGTAGGAACCGGCGTCGGTTACCTGTGCGTCCAGAAAGCTATTTTCGAGGATAGAACTGAGTGTTTGCATGATGAGTTTAAGTCTTAGTCTTAAGTCCGCATCTCTATTATTAGTAAGACTATTTTTAGAGCCCTTGTTTAAGGGGCTTAACTGTTGGTTGTAAGTGCATGCTCAAGTCTCCTAATTCTATATGTAGAATTAGATCTTCTTAGCTTAGGGTAGTTCATTGTAATGTGAATGTTGAAGAACAGTACAGAATTGAATCATTCCAAGTTGTTGGAATTGATTGTACTTGAGAGAGAGAGCTCTTGAGGGAAAGAGATCTAGAGAGAGATCTGTACATCTGAGAGAGGTGTGGAAGTAAGAAGTTTCTTCAATTGTATTCCTTCTGTAAAGAGTTTAATACAAGTTTTCAGGGTGGTTTCTTGTATCTCTTGTTCTTGCTATTTATCATTCTAGTTACTTATCATTCTGATTTAATTTCGTGTTTATTGCTTTCATAAGTGTAATCAAATTGTTGGTTGATCCCCAACAACAATCCAATCTGTTAAATAGCTAAGCATGTTATTTAGTTTATTTATGTGTTGTGCATTTTATTTTTGAATTGTGTGATTTTTAATTTTTCATAGAATTGTTTTAAGGAAGCTTCCAAAGATAAAATAAGTGTAATCATTTAATTTATATTATTGTATGAGTGTTCAATTCCAACATTCCATCTCTTACATGATTTTTATCATCTTATATTACAATCAGTAGAAGGTCAAATTAGAAGATTGAGTGTGCACATATAGCGATGTCATCCTATCAAGTTTACATCCTCAAGTTGACAATTAAATGAAAGTAGAAAATACAATTCTATGATAACTCTCCTTGTTCATTTTAATCAAGAGAAGTATATTTGATTGTAATCTATTGCTAGTCATCTATCATGTAGAATGGATGGCACCAGAAGTTGTGAAATAAACTATCAAATGAAAAGTGTAATGTTTATAGCTTTAGTGTGATCTTATGGGAATTGGATACATTATGAATGATCTAAAATAGAATGAATCCCATGAAGGTAGTTGATTTTATTTACTTCTAAGATTATCATCTTGATATTCCCAAATAAGTTGATCCCATGGTTGCAAAGATCATCAATGCATTTTGGCAAAATGATCTAAGTTTATGGCCCACATTTGTACAACTCTTAGATTCTCTCAAATCATTGAAAATTTATCATTTTATTTTCAATATCATGTCAAAGAGCCAAAAGTTCAGATTTTCTATAAGAAGATATTGAGCAGATAGTTGTAAAGGAAATTGAGATGATACTTGAGAAGATTCACATAGAAAATTCCAAAAAAAATATTTGATTATAATCAAAATGTAAGCTTGTGTTCCTTATGGCATGAGTCAAAGTGAATACAAAATCAATTGTGCTTATGTCATCCCTAGATATGAATAATAGGATGGTGATTGATATTCCTCCCATGCATCGAATCATGTGTTTTGAGGATGAGAAGACACAACCAGCATACAAAGTATAAGTTGATTTCACATTATCATCCCATGTAAATGCTATCTTGAACTAAAACTATCGCTATAATCTCACATATCATTAGCACTTATGTGCCAAAGCTTGTCTCAGATGTCTTAATGAAAAATACTAACTATAGTATGGTAAAAAAAAGATGTATCAGATGAAATGAATGTGACTAATAAAAATGAACATAATGGTTCATGTGTTACCTAGTTGAAGAGATGTAATTAATTGCTCTCTAAATGGAATCAATTTCATTCGAGGTAATTTGTCAAATGATTCAAAATATTTCTATATGTTTCCAAATTCGGTATGTGTGTCTATCTTGACATACATAAATGATCCAAAGTATTCTTGGTGGCCTTTTTTTGGTATCTTCCATCTATTGAAGCATTAAAACTTTTCAAAGATAAAAATCAGAACAATGACTTTTGAGTCATTTTATAAAAATATGGAGGTGTTGCATAGAAATCTTACAATTATCTCATGGGCATATTTGACAAGGAGAGAAAAACCCTCAAGTTAGTACCAATCTTTGGAGCAAAGGTTTTCATAATGGAATGTGAGGGAAACAATTGATATGCTGAACAAATCTACAAGTGTTTGGTTTCTAAAGAAAATTAATGAATTTTGATTTGCACATTTCAAAAGGTGTAAAAACAACAAAGTATTTTTGCACTTTTCAAGTGGTGCAATTTATTAATTTTACTTTCACACATGGTGAAATTGCACCAATGCACTTTTGCATCACTTAAGTGGTTCATTTTTATAAAATCACTTTTACACTTTCAAAAACACAAAAAAGGTGGTTATGCATCATAACCACCACCCGATGCTATAAATATGAATGTAAGGTTCATTGTAAAAGGTGAGGACTTTTTGGCAGTGAAACTCTACAAAAAATTTTGAAGGATGAGATTATATTTTTGACTCAATAAAGACTAGAACAAGGAGATTTTTCAGACTTTGTGTTCAAGATTTCTTCGTGAGTTATAACTTTTCATATGATTCATTTGTCTCTATATCTTTACTTTCAAATTATTTTTATAATCACTACCAAATTTTTAGAAAATGATAATTTCACATTAAGTGTTTATTTGAGACTCTTCTTGTGTTATTTATATGAATTTGAAATCTTAGTGGGGTCTAAGCAATATTTTAATTATATTTTATAGGTAAATATGGGATGGTTGTCTTTGGTATACTATCAGTATTAGAAAATTGTCTCAGTGTATGTTTTTCACTCCTAAGAGTGTAACTATGTCTTTACCACCCATTGAGTGAGAGAGGTTTCCATAAACATGGTGTTTTCCCCTTGGATTATTCTGGTAAGTTTCTACATTTATCTATCTAGAGTTATCTTTCATTTTTCTTAGGGTTATCATGGTAGTTTTTGTATTTAATTGACTATAGTAACCTTGTCCTCCCTTATTTATTTCCTTTCTCTATTCTTACCTTATTTACATTTTTCCCTTCTTTCACCTCATTTTATTTCTATCTCCTTTATGTACTTTTAGGTTAAAATTATGAAACCCCCAATATAAAACATTTTTGTTGTAAATAGTTACGAATAGATTTTTCCCTGATTTTCCTTTTTTGGATTTCAATAAAGGTAGATCCACATGCTAATAGGAGATAGACTTTTTCCTGCATTTTTTATTAACATAATAACTCAATTCCTATACTACTAACTCAAAGTCACCAATTTGTCCCCCTAAAAATTTTTCTAGCCAATAGTTTTTGGTGACTCAACTAGGGTTTGAGGTGCTTTATGCACATGATTTTTAGACATTTTAAGGAACCTCCCCTAGAATGGAGGTTAGTGACTCCATTGATAAAAACTACCTAGTGCCTACACCATCTTGATTTCATAAATATCATTGGTTCACCCCAACCCAAATGACCCCTATGTCTCATGGGGAAAACATTTTGGGTTATTGGCTTTGGCCCAATATAATGAGTTCCCATTAAGCTCAAGGAAAAGATTCCCAAAAAAATTTGGAGAAAATAGTCAAGACACAAATAAACATATCCATGCCTTCGCAGTGTCCTATAGCATTTTAGGAGTTATGTATGAGGATGTTGTTGTGAAAATTTTCATTGAAACTTTAATTAGACCTCTTGTTGAGTGGTTTTGGCATTTGGAAGATGGATGCATTATGAATTGGGACTCCTTAAAGAACATGTTCCTAAATAGATTTAAATAAGTTGTGGATGTGTGTGTACTTTTGTCATACTTCTTCTAGATTCAAAAGAAAGATGATGAGTAGATGAGAAAGTTTGTAGCACATTTTAACAAATTATTGAGATTGATCCCTTGGATAAATCAGCTAAGTCTCAATAATCAACTTTGCATTTCCATTGGTTCTCTTCTCCTAGATATCAAGTTCATCTTGATCAGGAATAAGGTAAATGACTTAATGATTGTTGTTGGCCAATTTTGGCCCATATACCAAGCTTGTGTCTAGATAGATTAGGTTGCTAATGGATGAGCATATGAACCAAAAAAATTGGATGGAATGAGTGGTTCAAGGATCTCATCTTACCAACAAAGCTTTTGAAACACTTTAAGTTCACTTAAAGTGTAATTTGTCAATTTCTAAGGGATAAGTCTAAAGTGATGTAGAGACCCTATGGGATGTCAAAAATGCTTGGAAGGAGTATGAAAGTGCATAGCATTCATTTGGTCCTTCATTATGTTCATCAAGATATTTTGGGTCTAGTGGTAGAAATTCTGAGTAGGATATTTGATGACACCATCATTGGCACGTATGGATGAGTTAATAAGAAATGGTCATATGGGTCTATTCATATTATCCCTAAGAACATATGTGCCAAGTTTTAGGTCATCCAACTACATGCAGTAGAATATATGAAGACTCAAAGTTGGCCTTTCATACAAAATTTGCCAAGTTTCCATACTCAGCCATTTTGCAAAGGAGTTTAAATTGATCCAAGTGGTAAGTTTGATAATGTTATATCTTACACATATGGTAGTCTCAAGATAAAATGGTCATATGGGTTTGTTCAGATTAGTCCCTAGTTGTTACATGCTAAATTTTGTTAGTGTGAGTTTTATACACACCACAGTCATAATGAGGTAGCCTCTAATGTTTTAAGATCTCAATGGAGGTAAACTCCCCTCTAGGGCACAAGTTATAAGTATGCATTTTATTTCAACCTATTGATGGAATAGCATGTAGGATATATAGGTTGTTGACAAGGTTTGTGGATGGAGGTGTGGTTCCTCATAGGGGTAGTGAATATCTATATGAGTTGGATGGGTGGCTATATTCTAATTTAAAGTGGGTAAATATCAAAACAAACTTAAAAAAGGAGGGAAGGGTAAGGCAAAAAATACATTTTTATATTTTTCAAGAACTACTTTCTTGGTTGATTTTTAAAAGGATAAGTGCTCTCAGAACCTATGTCTATTGGTAGCAGCAATTTTACATACACAATCAAACATGGCTAAGAAGTCTAAGGAAATAAATATGCATGAAATTCACAATCCTCAAACAAGGGTTGATCCTTTTAGGGTAGCTGTTGCACACCCTTAATAAGGAGATCATGGCTCAGGCAGGTGAAGTATCTAAGGTAGTTGTTACATACACACAAAAAACTACAACCAAGAAAGCACTCATGTACAATTATAATTATGAATCAATTTTAACTTGACTATCTTAATAAATATATTTATTAACCTTTTAGTAGTTTTTTCACACCTACAGATCAATACATCAATCAAAATAACCAAGAATCTATTCACAACTTTTGCACACTAAAGATTATTGAAACATACAACCAATGAATGTAACAACTAATTACATCTAAATTGGAAAGAAAATAGACAAACAAATTCACTGATGATCAAATTGATGTTGCTCCTATATTTAAAAATTCTCTAACCAAAATCCAATTTAGATTATAATTGATTATATAGACTTGGGGAATGGGTCGCCTCATCCTCCAATTTCATACAAGATCATTACATGTGATAGTTAGAACATGTAGTTCTAATTATTGTCTAAAACTATATAAGATTCTATTTGTAGTTATCAATTTAAATTAGCCTTTATCAAAATTATGCAACATGTACATGTGTATAAAGACAAAGGTATTTATTTACAATTATAGCCTGAACTAATGTAAACTTCAAAATATGCATCATTTATCAAAACTGCACATGTTTTCTTTTTATAGGTTGTGAACACAACCTATTGATATTTAAAATTATCCACCTTCAAATGGAACTTAGATATATGCATGAAATACTAAAATCACTATACCAATGTTTTAAAACTAGTGGCACTACTATTAGCCATGACTAATCTAAAATGTGCATTGCATGCTCACTTATTTTAACTATGAGTCCCAATGTTTGTCGATAATAACAGTCCAAAGATCTTTGTGTTCTATCTATTTATAGTTTTTGACATGTGTCAACATTTGATTGAGTCTAGTATATTTGAAAATTCCATGCAGGACTCGTATCATTGATACTTATATATTGGTTTAACATGATTTGTTAGTTTTTAGTGCTTTAAAAAGTCCATGTTGATCTCACACCATCGATCCTTATGTACTGGGATAATGTTCTCCATTAAATCTATGTATTGGGTTCCCTATGATGGTGAAAATTTTCACTTTTTTAGAGCTGTAACATTTCAACATGCTCTTACATCATTCGATTAAATCGGCCCATACGAATGCGCATCATAAGATCTTGATTTGAATCTAAATGGGTAATTTATGAGGTTAAATTTAATGTTCACACAACCATCAAATGATATCTTCATGATTTTTAGATGACATCCATGTGACTGTCAAATTTAATTTCATCAACTTAACATGTGTCACTTCTTCAAGATTCCCTATTCCTGCAAACATAAGCAAACAACTTAGCATAATACTTTGGTAAATATGTATAAAGGACCCTACATGAATATTCTATCTTAAGGTCTTATTATTAGTAAAATATAATTTGGACCTAGGTTGAGAATATTAAAATAAGCTCAAGCATAATTAAATTCTTTCTAATCAAGGGTGCCACTTGACAGTCTGATATTTGTCTCAGGGTAATTATTACGGGATAATTATTTTGAGATTATTACAGGGGACTTATTTTAGGATTATTATGAGGGAATTATTTTAGACAAAATGTCTACAAAAATTCTATAGAAGTGTCATTTTTGTCAGATAAATTATCCAAAGGAATTGGCCAAATGATGAAAGAACTAAGACAAAAGCCCTGAAGGGTAAGTCTCGGAGGGAAAAAGGTTCTGGATGAAGTCTCGAAGGGTAAGTGGTCACTTAAAAAAGGGGCCAAAAGGTTACTTTTAAAATGTTTGAAGGGTCAGTTTGGGAATTCTAAAGGGCATGTACCCTTGGGGGAATTATTTCATTCCTTTTGTGTCGAACAAAATGTCTAAAACACAAATCCCATAGAAAATGGCCTGGGACAAAAAGTTTTGAAGGATAGGCTCGTAGGGTAAAACATGCTCAAGACAAAAGTCTTGAAGGGAAATATTAAAGGGATAAAGGGTCTACTTCATGGAAAAATGCCTGAAGGGTCTACTTTTTGGGTACATTTTGATGGGAAAGGGCCCTTACAAAAGTCCCAAAGGGTAAGTACAAAAGTTCCAAAGGGCACTTTTAAAAGGCCGAAAGGCATGTTTTATAAACTTTGAAGGAGTATGTGTCCTTGGCAAAACTTGTAAAGGGCAAGTCAGAGGCAAAGGGTCCTTTAAAAAAGTCTTGGAGAAATTATATCAAAGGATTTGTTTCAAACAAAATGTTTGTAAAAATTCTCTCAAAGACCTAATTCTCTCAAATAAAATGTCTAAAGGAATGCAATTGGCTTGAAAAATGTGTCTCAAACAAAATGTCAAAAAGATAGGCTCAAAATGGTGTGAGATAAAAGTCCCAAAGGATAGGTGTGGAGGGGTTGCAGGGAATGAAAAATTCCCAAAGTAATTCTATTGATCAAAATTACCACAGTAAAAAATTTAAAGGACACATTGCACAAACCCTGAAGGGTAGGTTGACAAGTCAAAAAAGGGAATTTCAAAAGTCCCGAAGGGTAATTTCAAAATGTTGAAGGGTTGTTTAGTAACAATACAAAGGGTCTACTTCATAGGGCATTGGTCTATGACAAAAGTCCCAAAGGATGTACTTCATAAAGGCTGCAGGGTAGGTTCAAAGGGGCTGAAGGGCAATTCTATCAAAAAAGTGTATCAGGAAGATTGTCCACAAGAATAAGTTTGATTCAGGGAAATAGTTTTAGTAAAATTAACATGATTAAAATGATATGAATATCAAATTCTATTGGACAAAATGTCTGAGACACAATAAACCCAAAGACTAATTCATATGAAATAAAAGTTCTAAAGATAAAAACCCAAAAACATAAGTCTGAAAACAAAAATCTCAAAGTAACAAACCTGATAGAACAAAAGATTTAGTCTATGAAAACATAATATCAATGCCATCTTGTCAAAGTATAAGAGGCTAAATCATGGTCTTTTCCTAGATTTTACATAAACACATAGAATAAGTTGCTCAAAATCAAGACAATAATTTGAAAAAAGTGAGTCCCCATTTCCCTTTAGAAAAAAGGGGGTGTTGGGTACAACAAATGGTAACTTATAGGGGGAATACTCCTCAATATTCAAGAACCTAAAACTCTAGTTTGTAATCCTAAATCAATCATGAAGTGTGCCACAAAATAATACTTAAATTATAAACATGAAAGAGACTCCTAAGTTAATTCACACAAAATACTTACCTTTTAATTTTCTTGGATCTGTGTGTCAAAATATGTAGTTTATTTAACCCCTATTATGATGAGTTTTTTAAAGGCTTTGATAGAGTTGTACTTTTTGTTATAGTATCCATTAAATCTCAAAAAATAAGGGAATCTCAAATATTGCTCTACTACCATCTAGGCATCTATTACCTTGATAGATATACCTTGGGCTCCTACTCTCCTCATTCTATTTTTTCTTTTGATCATGATGTGTGGTACATTGACCTTATTTCATCATGTGAGCCTTTTGATTTTCTTAAAATTTTATTTTTGTATTTTAAATCCATTGGTTCTTTTTTATTTTATTTTTCTTTTGCTCTTCTTTTGTTCTTGAATGGAAAAAAGAAGAGTTAGAACCCCAGTGATCTGATATAATTATAAAACAAATCATTACTAGAATGTCTCTATTGGCTACATCTATACCTAGAATTATCACTTCCAATAGGTATTTTAATTTGATAAGTTCATTTGATTCAATAAAACAAGAAAAATTTATAATTTTTTATGAATTACTCTAAGATCAACTTCCACATGCCTGGTAAAAGTATTTAATTATGACACTATTCAGAATAATCCATGATTACCTACCTTCATCCTAAAGACTCAAAAACACAAAAATACACCTAATCTATAAATTAGTCCCAAAATGTAAAGATTTTTATTTTCCCCTTTTCCAAAAATCATAAGCTCAATTAGTTTGGATTTTAACTTGGTTATAGTTAGAGAAAACACAATTTCAATCCTTAGAGAAAGAAAAGAACAACTAATCTAAGAAAGAACTAAAATATAATCTAGAAAATAAAATACTAAAAGTAGGAAAGATTAATCTAGAAAGCAGGAAACTTAGTCTATGAAATCAAGAAATCTAATCTATGAAAGTAAGGAACTATTCTAAGAAATCAAGAAATACAATCTATGAAAGTAAGAAACTATTCTAAGAAAGCAAGAAATCTAATCCTATAGCTACATTCATTTTCCCCTTGTTACTCAATAACATCCCCCAATGGTACAACCCTAAATTAGTGCTTTAGAAACTGTCTATTGATTGAATATGTAAGCTCATTACCTTAGAAGTCCTTCAGATGAAACATGTTACTACCAATGATCTCTAAAATTTGGTATGCTCCAATCTATAGTGGGGCAAACTTGTCATATTTTCCTTTCTTCTTATGGGCTTTATCCCAAAGTAGCACTAGATCTAAAATCCTTAATGCTTTGACTTTTTCTCTTTTATCAAACTATCTCTTGACCACATCTTAGTGTTTGTTGAATGTCTATAAGGCCTCAGTCCTTGAATATTCTATTTATATTATGTCCAACAATCTTGATTCTACTTTATCACTTGATTCCATATAGTCCTTCATAAACTGATAAGTGGGTAACCTCAACATAATTAGGAATATGGGCTTATGTCCATATACCAATAGATAGGGTGAAGCTTTAAGGGCTTACTTGTGTCTAGTCTAGTCTGCCCAAAGATCATACTTCAATAAATTGTGCCAATCCCTAGGCTTATCTCCATCTAATTTCTTAATTACATCAATCAAATTTTTGTTCATTGATTTTGTCAGTCCATTTCCTTGAGATTAATGGTTATAAGTTGACCTGATAATGATTTAATTGTCATGTGCCCATTCAATAAAATTTACCAATATGAAATTTGGTCTATTATCACAAATTAGAGAAATAGGTGTCTTAAATATGGTTATTATGTGTTATTCCAAGAAGTGAATCACATCTTGTGTTCTACAATTCTTTGTGGTTATGGCTTTGATCCATATGGTGTAATAATCTATAGTACTAAATAGAAACTTATGGCCTACTAAAGAATTTAGGTTGATGACCCCAATGATGTCTAAACCCCACTTGGTAAATGATCATCCTTCAATAGCTGGATGTAAAGGCATTGTTGCATGTACTTATCTCTTGGCTAAATCTTGACATTCATGGCATGCTCTCACATGAGTATCAATATCTTTAAAAATTATTGGTTAGTAGTAGCCCACTCTTAATATCTTATAGTTGTGGTATTCCCAGAAGGATGACCACTTCCTATCTTATTATGCAAATTCTCTAAGATTTCCTTAGCTTCCTTTATAAATATACACCTAAGGTAAATACCTTCATAATTTATTTTGTAAAGGACTCCCTTCTTAATCATGTAATGAGAAGCTTTGAGCCTCAAAGCTCTTCTTCTCTCTCTATTAAGCTCTAGGTAAAAAGTTCCTATAAGTAAAAATTGTATTATATCAATATATCATTCTCCTTTAGATACTTGAGCTTCATATACCTCTTCAACTGTGATGTATAGATCTGGTTCAATCATAAGCTAAATAATGCCTTTCCTTACAATGATATTTGTAGGCTTAATCTCTATGTCAAATTCTTGTAGCCTGTCCATCCATTTGCCTCATCATTCTCTTAACTCGTTATATGATAGGGTGAGCTTGATATTAGGATCAGGCATGATGGCAATGAATTTATTCCTCAAGATATAGTGCCAAAACATTTTTACTACTTTAACAAGGGCAAAAATCTATTTATCAATCATAGAATACTTGAGTTCTACATCTTTCAGGTTTGTGATCATGATGTGATTGGATGCTCGATCTCATCCTTACTTTGTGTGATGATAGCATTAATTCAATTATCTAAATTAAATGAGTATAGGTAGAAATCTTTGTTAAAATCTAGACTGATCAAGAATGGAGCCTATGATATTGCATCTTTAATGTTCTGGAAGGACTTTTGGGCTTCATCTATCCAATATATTTTGGCATCTTGATTGAGCATGGTGTTCAAAGGTCTGAAGATCTCTACAAATCCTAAGATGAACTTCCTTATGAAGTTAATCTTTTCAAAGAATGGCTTAAGCTCCTTCTTACTCTTTGGTGGCTAAATTTTTTAAATCCCCTAAATTTTGTCTGGATCAATGATGATTCCATCCTTGGTGATGATGTGCCCCAAAAGCTTGCCTTCAGTCACTTTGAATATGCTCTTCTTTGGGTTTAATGAAATACCAAACCTTTTGCATCTTTTGAATATGGATTGTATTTGACTTATGTGGTCTTTCCTATTCTTTGAAAATAACGTAAGATCAACCATGAATATGATTATGTATTTTCCTATTAGTCCTTTGAAAGCGTTATCCATGGTGAATTTATTAGGCCAAATGGCATCCTCTTATATACATAAGTTTCCCATTTCATAGTGAACATCATCTTCATTTTGTCCTTAGATTACACCAATACATGATTGTAGCCTAAAAATCCATCTAGGAAGGATATCATTTTAGAACCACTTACTATTTGTATCACCTCATCTAGAGAAGGTAGGGGATAATATTTTTTAGAAGCCTTATTCATATTTTAAAGTCCACACATAATTTGATCTCATCATTCTTCTTTCTTACTGGGACCAAATTGGCCACCCAGGTAGAATGTCATATTAGGAAGATGATTTTTGCATATAAAAGCTTTTCCACTTCTCTCTAAATGAGAGGCTCTAGAATAAGATTGACTAGTCTTTGCCTTTGTCTAATGGTTTTTGATTTGACTTCAAGGGAATTGTATGAGTGATGACCCAAGGGTCATAAACTTTCAAATATTTATATGTCCAAGAAATGATGTCTCAGCTATACCCCAAAAGAGAGACAATGACATAATCTTTCACTCATTGTCTCTCTTTTGGGGTATAGCTGAGACCAATATTGACATAACATGGGTTAAGCACATCCCCTATATTTTCCTTTATGAATTCTAATTCATTGACCTTTTTCTATCTTAGCTATTATGCTTGAGTATCTATGTCAAATGATCTCTCCAAGGAGACCAATCTGGTTGGACTTCAATTCTCTTTGAGCTAAAGAATGCCCTCTTTGTCTGATTCCTCTTGATAGAGGTGATTAATATCCTAATCATCGATGATTTTGGATTTTAATTCCCCTAAATTGGTTAGAAATTGGATAATTTATTGGTCATCATCAAAGACTTAGAAATTTTATACGTTATTTGGAATAGAGGGGCAAGGTACCAATTCAATTAAGAATTTTTTTACCTTAGATTCCTATAGCGGTTCCAAATTAGTAGCAGTAGCAGCTAATAAATCAAGGTCTAATTTTTCTCTCTAGTAAGTGCTACAATGTTAAAAGATTCAAATCTTTCAATAAGGTCCCATGCTCTATGCTTGTATCTCTTCAAATAATATAGCTTACATTAGTACTTATTAATGACTTGATTGACTACCAGCTCTAAGTCACCAAATACCAATATCTACTTCACATTATTCTTGAGTACAAACTATAGTCCTAAAACTAAATCTCCATAATGAGATATGTTATTAATGTATAAAAAATACAATATGTATGCTATCAAGATTTTTTTACCTCATGGATCAACTAGCTTAATTCCTACACCTAATCCTTGCTTTGATCTAGAACCATCAAAGTGTAGAGTTCATAGCTGATTGAAACCTTCAAGTTTTGGATTTTGTACTTGATTATAAGTATTAAAAGTATAAATACCAAGGCTAGATGACTCATACATTACCTCTTCATTCTTGACATTATACTCTTTAATGGGATACTTCATTTTAGATTCTTTGTCAATTCTGATTTGATTTATAACTCCTCTCCATGGTAGACATATATGATAAAAGTCTGTAGAGAGATATTCATTGAGTGTTTTAGACCAATCATTTATTAGCATCACATTGTAGCCTTCAAGAATGTCTACCACTAGAATATAAATGGTCATTTAGACTCTTGGCCCAGATGTTACTTGAATGCACACATTGTTCAATTCTCTAACTACTAGGACCATTGTCTTGTCCAATTGTGAAACCATCCTCTTTGAAGGGCTTGGCATCAAACTAATATTTTGACATATGTATGTAGGCATGATAGTTTTAGATGCTCTACAATCAACTAAATATTTATGAATTTTCTTATTGAATGCTTGAATAGTCAGTAGAAAAAGTGGAACTTTTGGCTTGCTCTTGTAGATGACATTGGTGTTATATGCTTTTGATTTGTTTGTAGATGCTTTCACTTTATCCATAGGCACCTTCCCCATAATGGACTTATAGAGTAGCTCTTTTTGTTCAGTGATTTTTGCTAACTCATGAAGATTTATATCCACCTTGATCTTCTTCTTATCCTCAACAATATTATATCCTCCTTTACTTGGTTCTTACTTACTCGAATATTGATCATTCCCATTTGGAGGGGTGGATTATTATCTACCTTGGGGTTAGGAAGAATTATCATGGTATTTGGATGAGTAAACATTTTGAGTGGTTGCTTATTCCTTAGATTGTATGCACCTTTATATAACTACTAGAAAGCATGAACTTCATCCATGTTGTCCTCTAGCTCATTATCATCTTCACCTAGAAAAAGAAACTCGTGAGTTTTAAAGAACATGGAAATTCTAAAAGAACAAGGATTTGGATGATGCTTAGGTAGATTATGTATTTGATCTTGTCTAACCACCTCTCTTTGAAAGATTTCAAATGGTATGCAAAATTTAATGCAGTTGATCTCACCATGCTTGGAAGTATTATGAATTCAGCACCAATTAGGAAGATCCATCTTTGCTATATTGATCTCTAGAAGATTGTTACATTTTTCAAGTCTATTGAGTGGTTTATTGTATCTTTGGAATCTAGTATTATTATTGATAGTTTGGCCATTTACATTGCCCATCTTCCTTTACATATTCAAGAAATCATTGCTCAAGTTTTGAACCATCTTCTAAAAAGAATCCAACTCTGCTTTTATGGAATTTATACCTTGTAAAATAGTAGTGGCAAGTGCAACAATTTACTAGACGGTCTAATAACCATTTCCCATCACATGATTATTCAAGTAGCCTAAATTTGGTTGTGTTATTTGTGTCAGTGGAGGTAGTGTGTATAGCTAGTTTTGATTGAATGCTAGGACATTTTGCCTTACATGTGGAACCAGATTTAGTGCTAAAAAATCATTTTTGACATTAGGAACTCCAGGCATCTAAGGATTGATATGCCTATCTATGGTGATAGCCTCTTCAAATGTTAATTCCAAAGTGTTATCCATAATCACTCTTCTCAATAACATGATAGTGATAGGGTCTAAGGCATTATTATACATTTTCAATGCTAATGCCACCTTTGGTTTATATCTTGGGGTCAACTAGTTTTACATCTTCTATAATATTTCATTGAAAGCATAGATGGGCTCATTAGGTTCTCTCTTCATACTGGTAAAGTGTTGGTATGCCAAACTAGGATTGGTAATCTATCCAAATTATGCAAGAAAAGTTACTTAACATTCATCCCAAGAAGTGATGGACTTTTTGGTTAGATTTAAATACCAATCATAAGCAACATCCATCAAAGTAAAAGGGAATAATCTACATGTAACATCCTCATCTATGATATTCATTAGTCTTAAAGCAACTTTAACTAACTTGATATGTTCCTCTATTGTCCTTTTTCCTAAAGGAGAAAAGGATGGCAAGTACTTTTATGGAATTTTGAGGCAAATCATGCACATCTCCTGGGATAAAAATATCAAATCTAACTAACCAAGGTTGTTACTGAGCCATTGGTTAATTAATAGGTAAAGGGTTCCTTACGAGTAAGGGGTTCCCTACTAGAGGAGGATTTTTCTAAACTAGGTTTGCTGGCATAGTTTTAGGTCTCCTATGATTTTTTAAGGGTGAGACTAATAAACCAGCCTAGGAATTAGATCTAGTCACTCTCTTGGGTGACTCTAGTACAACTCTACACAAAGGATAACTACTATTATCAAGAGTGCTTCCCTCTTTTTAGTGTCAGTTAAACTATTGGTGTGGGTTTTATGCACACCACAATCATAACAAGGTAGCCTCTAATGTTTTAAGATCTTAATGGAGGTAAACTCCACTCTAGGGCATAAGTTGTAGGTATGCAGTTTATTTCAACCTGTTGATGAAATAGTGGGTAGGGTATATAAGTTGTTGACAAAGTTTTTAGATGGAGGTGTGGTTCCTAATAGGGGTAGTGAATCTTTATGTGAGTTGGATGGGTAGCTATATTCTAATCTAAAGTGGGTAGATCTCAAAAAAACTCAAAAAAGGAGGGAAGGGTAAGGCAGAAAAGAAAGCTTTTGTGGCTTTTAGGAAATACTTCCATGGTCGGTATCTAAAAGGATAAGTGCTCTCAAAACCTATGCCTATTACTAGCAACAATTTCACACACACAGTCAGACACAACTAAGAAGTCTAAGGAGATAAAGATGCAGGGAATTCACAAGCCTCAAACAAAGGTTGATCCTTTTAGGGTAGCTGTTACACACCCTTAATTAGGAGATTATGGCTCGGGGTAGTAAAGTATTTGAGGTAGATTTTACACACATAGAAAACTACATCTAAGAAAGCACTCATGCACAATCATAATTATGAATCAATTTGAACTTGACTATCTTAAAAAATATATTTACCAACCTTTTAGTAGATGTTGCACACCTACAAATCAGTACATCAATCAAAATAATTAATAATCTATTCACAGCTTTTGCACACTAAATATTATTGAAACCTACAACTAATGAAAGTAATAACTAATTACATATAAATTGGAAAGAAAATACATAAACACATTCACTAATGATCAAATTGATATTTCTTCTATACTAAAAAATTCTCTTACCAAAATCCAAGTTGGATTATAATTGATTATATAGACTTGGGGAAGGGGTTGCCTCATCCTCCAAGTTCATTCAAGGTCGTTACATGTGATATTTAGACATGTAATTCTAACTATGGTCTAAAATTATATAAGAGTCTATTTTCATGTTATCACTTTAAATTAGCCTTTGCTAAAACTACGAAATGTTTACATGTGTATAAAGTTAGAGGTAAGTTTTTATAATTATATCTCAAAATGTATGCAAACTTTAGAATGTGTGTCATTTATCAGAACTACACATGTTGTCTTTTTATAGGTTATGAGAACAACTTGTTGATCTTTAGATTAGTTGCCTTAAAATGGAACTTAGATATATGCATGAAATACTAAAATCACTTTACCAATGTTTTAGAACTAGTGGCACTACTGTTAGCCATGACTAATATGAATTGTGCATTACATACTTGTTTTAACTATGAATCATAATGTTTGTCGATAAGCATAGTCCAAAGATCTTCATGTTTTGTCTATTAATATCTTGTGACACATGTTAACACCTAATTGATTTTAGATCATTAAAATTTCCATGCAAGACTCATACCATCGATATTTATATACTACTTTAATGTGGTTCATTGGTTTTTAGTGCTTTGAAAAGTCTATGTTGATCTCGTACCATCGATCCTTGTGTGGTGAGCTAATGTAGTCCATTGGATCTATGTACTGGGTTCCCTGTGAGGGTGACACTTATCACTCTCATAGAGCTTTGAAATTTCAAATCACTCTCACCTCATTCGATCAAATGGGCCTGAGTGGATATGCACCATAGGATCTTGATTTGAATCCAAATGGGTGATTTATGAGGTTAAATTTGACATTCATACGACCATCAAATGACATCCTCATGACTGTTAGATGATATATGCATGACTTTCAAATTTAATCTCATCAACTTGACACATGAGCTCAAGCATAATGAAATTATTTCTAAGCAAGGGTTCTACTTGGTAGTCTGGTATTTATTTTGGGGCAATTATTGTAGGAGAATTGTTTTGGGATTATTATGGGGGAATTGTTTTAGGATTATTGTAGGGGAATTATTTTAGACAAAATGTCTACAATAATTCACTTGAAGGATCATTTTTATTAGACAAATTATCTAAAGGAATTAGCTGAAGGATGAAAGGCCTAGGACAAAAGTCCTAAAGGGTAAGTCTTTGAGGGGAAAAGGTCCAGGACAAAGTTTTGAAGGATAAGTGGTCACATCAAAAAGGGGTAGATAGGTCACTTTCAAAATGTTTGAAGGGTTAGTTTGGGAATTCTGAAGGGTATGTGTCCTTAGGAGAATTGTTTCAGTCCTTTTACATTGAATAAAATGTCTAAAACATAAAGCTTGAAGGAAATGGCTTCGGATAAAAAGTCCTAAAGGATAGGCTCATAGGGTAAAAAATGCTCAAGATAAAAATCTAGAAGGGAACTTCTAAGGGCTAAAGGTTTACTTCATGGTGAAAATGCCTGAATGTTCTACTTAGTAGGGTATATTTTGATTGGAAAGGGCCCTTATAAAATTACCAAAGGGTAAGTATAAAAGTCTCGAAGGGCGCTTTCACAAGGCCAAAGGGCATGTTTTAGAAAGTTCAAAGGAATATCTATCCTTGACAAAACTTATAAAGGGTAAGTTGGAGGCAAAGTGTCCTTTCAAAAAGTACCAAGGAAAGTCCATCGGGGGATTTGTTTTAGATAAAATATCCACAATAATTCTCCTAAAGACCCAATTCTCTGAGATAAAATGTTTGACGAAATGCAATTGGCTCAAAAATGCATTTGGGACAAAATGTCTGAAAGATAGGCTCAAAAGGGTGTGGGACAAAAGTCCTGAAGGATAGGTGTGGAGGGGCTGAAGGGTAATTACAAAAATCCCAAAGGAATTCTTTCAGTCAAAATAGCCACAACAAAAACGTTGAAGTGCAAATTGCACAAATCCCAAAGGGTAGGTTGGTAAGGAAAAAAAAGGCATTTTAACAGTCCTGAAGGGAAATTTTAAAATTTTGAAGGGTAGTTTATCAATAATTTGAAGGGTCTACTTCATAGGGCATTTATCTATGACAAAATTTCTTAAGGATCTACTTCATAAACTCTAAAGGGCAACCTCAAAAAATGCCAAAGGGTAGGTTTAAAGGTGCTAAAGGGAAATTCTTTCAAAAATGTGTATTAAGAAGATTGTCTACAAGAATAATTATGATTTGGGGAAATTGTTTCAGTAAAATTACCGTAAGGAAAAGGTTGTGAAGAGAAAATTCCATCAAACAAAATGTTCAAGACATAATAAACCCAAAGACTAATTCATGTGGAACAAAAGGCTTGAAAAGAAAATCCCAAAAACATAAGTCTGAAAATAAAAATCTTGAAGTAACAAACCTAATAGAATAAAATATTTAGTCTATGAAAACATAATATCAATTCCATCTAGCCAAAGTATAAGAGGCCAAATTATGATATTTTCACATATTTTGCATAAACACATAGAAGAAGGGGCTCAAAATCAAGATAATAATATAAAAAAAGTGGGTCCCCATTTCCCTATAGAAAAAGGGGTTGTTGGGTACAACAAGTTTCAATCTATGAATCTAAGCATGATGAAATTTATTCATGTTCAAAATTGGCTCCTCAAATAGAATTCACCAAGTTTCCATACTTAGCCATTTTTTACCAGACCATTACCAAGATGTCATATAAGAGAAAATGGACCAGCCAATTTGTGCATTTAATAACTTCACTCAAAAGCCTCACATGACTAGTGGATCATGTTTAATTATAGATATACATGGCAGGATCATTCTCTAAAATTTGCATGCCCATGTGAGCTTTCTAACACAAGATATAAATCTTCAAATATGGACCTATAACATAATACGTTCACACTAATATCAAGTTTAATCTTGAGAAAAATAAATCCTTTTGATCTTGAATTTGATAGTCGCATGAGCATCAATGATGATCACATAAACATCAATGATGGTTGTATGAACATCATTTGACAAGTGTAGACACCGCAAACGTGTCTGCACCTTGGTTCTCCCCCTTGGTCCTTTCTCCCTCCTAGTCCTCCTTGGTCCCTAACCCACCTAGGTCTTATTAATTAGAAATTAACATCTTTTAATTAATTGAGGCCCCCTTTCCACCCTACCCTTGCCTCCTTGGATCCTCCCTTGAATCCCTCCACCTTCCCCTAGCATTTATTAGCCCAAATCTCACCATTATATCCCCCCTCGTCCATTTTGGCAACCTTGCGACCGTTCTGCCCATGACCCCTCGCTCGGCGGCGTGCAAGAATGGGCAGAGGCTATTTTTAGCCTCTGTGCCCATCCTGCGACCGCCGACGTCGGCGACCCTTCGGCCGACGTCGGCAAAACTGCCGGCGTCGGCAGCCTTCATTATCCCCTTCTGCGTCTGTTGCACCCCCTGGACTCTTGAGCTCGCAAACAACTCCTCTCGGCGCTTTGGCTCTCATTTCTCCTCTGTCTTGACCTCGTACAGCAGCAGCAACAGGTGAAGCAGGCCCTGGATCAGTATCTCCTCCTTGCAGCAACTCTTCAATGGCTCCAACAACATCTCCATCTTCTTCTTTCAGCAGGCTAAAGGTAAGCTAGTCTGGTTTTTATTTTATTTTCTTTAGTTTAATCATCTGTTTTCTATTGTCCTCTGTGTCTTTCCCTTTGTCCCTTCCCCTGAGAGGCTGTAAAGCCTTCTCAGGCCCCTTCTTCTGTGAATCCCCCTCTTCCCTTTCCTCTGTGAATCTTCCTCTCCCCTGTATCTCTGCCTGAGACCATCCCCAGAGCCGTCTATCAGACCCAGACCCGTCCATCAACGTCCAACCCGTCCATGGACAAACCACAGACCAAGACTCAGACCAGACCCTGCTCAAACCCGACCATAGGCTGCAACCCCAACCGACGCCGGTCACTTCCCCAACCGACGTCGGCAGGATAGCCGACGACGGCAGATAAACTAACCGACGCCGGCGACATTACCGACCTCGGCGACTGTCTTCAGCCCAACTCCTTCATTCAGGTAATCATTTTGTTTTCTTCCTTCCTTTCTAATCTTTTTGTCATTTCTGTATTCTGTCATTCTGTCTTTTAGCAGTCATTATTTTATCAAAACAGTGGGTTGACCTCCCTTAAGGAAGTTTTTACACTTCTGGGAACAAGCCTTTGCTTGGCAACCCACTGCCTATCTGTCTAACGTTTTTCTTGTCCTAGTTTCCCTTTTTCTTGCAGGTGTCATTCCTCCACAGCCAAAGAGGAGTGCCCACGAACGTCTGGATTTACGGTGCGCAATCTTATGTCCAGGTACTTCCAAGCCTTGTCCTTTACTTTCTTCTAGTTTCTTTCTTTATAGTCTGAAAAGCAAATTTGAGGTAGAAACATCTCTGGCACGCCCGGTGGGACCCTAGGTTCCTCCTGGGTTCCTTTTTCTTTTTCCATTCATCTAGGTGCATTTAGGCTCCTTCCTTCTTGTCTCTTTCTTCTATTCCAAATGTCACTATAAGCAGGTCTAAAATGAACCTTTCTTCCTTGCATTCTAGACTAGTCTTAATCTCATACTCTCATCCCTTTCTCCTTCTTGTCTTCATAACAATATCACATTTCGACTTGGGCTTAAAACATATTGCACTTTCATCTCTGCTTGTCCTTGCATTAGTCCACATCTAGTAAACTTAGGCGCATATTGAATAAACCGTAGACACTTTATGTTACACTACCTAATCACATGCACCAAAACACACATAAAACATACCTGAGACAAGGCCCGACTGGGAATTCATCCCCCAGCGGATACCTTACCCGTCCCGGTGACCCCACTTGGATTTCATCACCAAGGGGGAAGCCCACTCCGTTCTCTGGCGGAGTCTAAACTCTAGGCGAGGTATATCTTGGCTAAGCGAGACCAGCTAACCACTGGAATCGTGAAGTGAGGGGAGCTTGCTCCTTAGCACCAGGCCACGTACCAGACCCTAACACAGATCTTTGAGCACCTAAAACAACACCTGAAACCATCCTTAGACCACCTTCTTCTAGGACCCATTTTTCAGCCAATCTTCCCAAACATTCATCTAAGGCATAAGCCACAAGTTTCTAAGGTTAATTCCTAGGATTTATTGCTTAGGCTTGTCTGTCTTCTTCTGTTTTCCTCCTCTCATCTGTTTGTTTGAGTGTGTGAGGACGTTTTCTTCTTTGTTTTTCCAAGAACCTTTTGGCTCTCTGGAAAACACAGTCACCGACATCGGTCCTGCCACCGACGTCGGCTTCCCCTGTCACCGGCATCGGTTCTGCTACCGACGTCGGCTTCATCTGTTACCGGCATCGGTTATCTGACCGACGTCGGCCTCATTTCCTACCGACATCGGTTTTTCAACCGACGTCGGTCTCTGTCACTGTCCTTTTTTTCCAAAACCAGCAACCTGAAACCTGTCCTTTCTCTGTCAAGACTTCATCCTGGTCTTCTGAAACTGAGCAACACAGTTCCTGAGACCTGAACCTTCTTTGCCTTGCATGGTTTTCACTCGTAGCCAAGCCAAGGCTCTTGTCGACCACGCCTGCCATCAACCACTTCCGTCCACCCCATCCGTGACCAAGCCTACAATGGAGTTCAACTCGGAGACCGAAAGAACTCCTGTCCGTCCGACCCCGCCGCAGACTCCCATTGTCCAAGAAGGGGACCAAGACTTCGAGCGATTCTTGGACCTCAATGTCAAGGCTTTGCAACATTATCTCGCACATAGCCGAACGCGGGACTCCTTGGGCAATCCGATCTATGGAATGCCGACCTCCCTTGTCGCGACTACAGCTGTATCAACAACATCCATAGTTCAACCTTCAGACACTCAAGCCATCGCTTTGACCACTGACCAGACTTTGACCAATCCTCCAGGTGTGGCCTCTCCCTCTATCATTGGGCCCACTTCCACCGGGGTTCCGGCCCCTTGTCAACCTCAACCCGCTCAACCTCTATCCACTCCTTTTCAAAACCTTGTCGTCTCTATCCCGCCTACCCTGGCCCCTATCAACACCAGGGTGGCTTCTTATCCCTTGGCCCCCGTTACCACAGTTCAACCTCTCGTGGCAACAACGGGCCCAGCTATGTCTTCTAACCAACCACCTTTAACCTTCACTTCTGCCCCTGCGATTAGTCATCCTTATATTATACAACCGACTATGTCGCACGTCTCCTCTAACCTCTTCCAAGTGCCCTACAACCTAGGGGGCGCACAACCCATCAATCCGTCGGCAGACATCATCAAGATGCTGATGGACAAGATGACCAGTCTTGAGACCTCTGTTTCCGGCTCGCGCAACACTCTTTCATATGAACAGATCTACAACGAGCCCATCCATCCTTCTGTCCCAATCAGACCATATCCTAGCCAGTGGGAGCTTCCGAAGTTTTCTCGTTTTCAAAACAAGGAAGACCCACAACAACATTTGCGGGAATTCAGACACGCTTGCTACCTCATTGGCCATGACGATGCGTTACTTTTACGCACGTTTCCTATGTCTCTCTCGGGTGCTGCACTTGACTGGTACAGCTCCCTTCCTAGTCATTCTCTCTTCTCATTCACGCAATTGGCTCAGCTATTCCTCGATCACTTTTCTATCAACATAACCAAGAAAGTCTCAATCACGGACCTCTATTCTATTCGGCAATTCGAGGACGAGCCCATAGCCGACTTCGTGGCTCGATGGAGAGGCCTTATCAACCAACTCTCCTTTTCCTTGCCCCAGGCCGAGCTTATTGAACTCTTTTCTCAAGCCTGTGCCCGACATATCTCTTCCACTCTGAGGGTTCAAACCTTCCGCACTTTTGACGAGGCCTTCACGATGGCCCGCAAACTAGAGTTGCGTGCCATCGAGGAGAACAAAGTCAAACTGCGGAGTAAGAATCCCAGCTCTAAGACCAATGACTCTTCTTCTGCCAAGCCATCATCATCCAATTCTAAATCCAAGGCTTCAGCTAATGCCGTGGTTTTCAGACCTTCATCTTCTTCGTCCAATCAGCCTGAGCCCTCTACGTCTCAGAGCGCTACTCGGCAATTCCAGCAAAGATACTTGCAGCGACGATATACTCCCCTTGGAGAATCATATGCGTCTGTGCTGGAAAAGCTTCTTAAACAGGGAGTCCTCAATCTCCCTCAAGCCCGACCTCCTCCGCAATTCGATCCCTCACACGCCATCCCCGCGTGGTATAGGGAGCAAGACTTCTGCAGCTTCCACCATGTTAAGGGCCATGACACGGAGAACTGCAAGACCTTTAAGAACATAATACAAGACATGCTTGAGAAGGGGGATCTCATCTTAGACAATCCAAATGCACCCCCTAATCAGGCCATTGACATCTTCAAACAACCTTTCCCCAATCATCCGCCAGCTCAGAACAATGTCCAGACCTTAATTGACGACAATCATGAGCACAATATTCGGACAGTCAATACGGTCTCTCCTTTCGTCCCCAATCAGCCTCTTGAGGTTAGTCCATCCATCAGTCCGTCACATGTGGACGAGCCTCTCTCCCCGGCTAGTTCTCCACTGACCTCTCTCATCTTGGAGGACGCTTCGGCCTTATCAGTACCTTCAGTCTCGCCATCCTCCTTTCTGCAGCCTTTGGAGGACCCGACCCTTCCTACTCCTCAGCCGCAAGTGGAGGGCACTGCCATCCCTGCCCTTTACCCGCTGGAGGAGCCTCACTCCCCGGTTTCTTCTCCACCCAAGGAGGAACCTGTCTCTCCTTCGTCTTCATCTGTCATGACTTCACCACAGCATGTGTCCAAGACCACTACTCCCGTCTCGTCTTCAACTTCGCAACCATCAACATCTTCCTCCCAGCCATTTTCCCAGTTAGTGGAGAATATTGAACTTCTCCCTTCGAGGAAAGTGATGCCTCAGGTGTTGTGGGAGCGTCTTAAGACCCTTCAACATACCCGCGCCCTCTCATCACATGCCGCTAATCCTCCTAAGGCAGAATCTCGTCAGACTCTTGACAGAGACCAGACTCTCAAACCCCAACCAAACCCGTCCAAACCAAAGTGTGCATCTATCTCGTCCAAACCCATCAAGTCATTTGGCGTTCATCCTATCTCCTCCCTCACTCACCCGCAAGTGAAGGTGGACTTAGGCCAGACCTCGACTAGTAGCAGTCTTCTGACCAAGGCAAAGAAGACTGCCAGACCGCAGAAACGAACGCCTCCTTCTCCATCACCATTGCCATCCATTTTGGGCCCCCATCCTTCGACCTTGGCTAGCATCCTTCCCACTCCGACCTTCAACCAAAACTTGTTGCCTCCTTTGCTTCCTCTGCCTACCTCTAGTCGTCCCTCTCCTAAAAAGGCGGTATCAATCGTCAAGAAAGAGCCGTCTCCATCTGTCACTGCGCCATCAACCCATAAGGTGGTACGGAACCCTCTTCTAACCTCGCCTAAGCAAAAGTCACCGACCTCGCGCATATCAAATAGCACGGACCCTCTATTGGGCTCATACTCGTCGATATTGCGCTGACTTCTCCAGACTTCTGACATAACTCTTCTGCCCATCAAGCCTTTCCAACCTCTCGGGTCCAAGCCCTCCTGGTTCGACGATACAAAAATTTGTTTATATCATCGTACACCAGGACACGACACCGAGACTTGCTGTGCCCTCAAGGCCGTCATTCGCCGCCACATGGAGAAAGACACTCTTCTCCTTGAGGACACTCTTGACCAGACCCCGACTCCTTCCTGTCCAACTTCTTCAAACACGTCAACATCTCACCAGCAAGACATGACCCCTTCTTCGCCTCCCATTTTCGAAATCAATGCTGTCCGTATAACCACTAGATCGCAAAAGGACAAGGCCAAGGAAAAAGCTGCCATTCCTTGGACCTATCCCTTCGTCCAGCCACCCCTTGCGCCCAAGCCTAAAATCTCTATCCTTGGCGCATCCCAACCTTCTTTGTCTTCCTCTTCCGGGCCAATTCATGACTCCATGCTGAAGCAGCTTCACCAGACACCTGTGAAGATGTCTCTTTACGACCTTATCCAAACCTCACCTCAGCACCATCGAGCCCTTATCCAAGCCTTGCAGGCAGCGGAGGTCTGACCCGAGGACCCCCAACCACTCGCTGCCCTCGTCCATTCCTTGTCTCCTGTCGCTTCCATCACCTTCAGCGATTCTGAGATTCCTACATCTAACACGGAAGATCAGGACGCCACCCTCTTCATCACTGCCTATGTTGATCGGACACGCATTAAACGCGTTATGATCGACGGCGGTGCTAGCATCAACATAATCTCTACCCACGCCTTTGATCAGCTGGCTCTTCCTCAGAACTGCATCTCCAAAACTGACGCTATCTTACGCTCTTTCAACGACACCACCGCCACGACCATTGGCACAGTCATCCTCCACATTCGCGTAGGCCCACGCATAGTCCCGGAGCTCTTCTATATCATCGAAGGAGAGTTTCAATATAACCTTCTACTGGGCCGACCTTGGATCCGTGCCATGGCCTGTATACCCTCCACCCTGCACCGTTATGTGAAGTTCGAGCATGACGGGCAAGTCCACACCATTCCCGCTGACCCTTCACCCTTCAAGACTTGCAACACCACCTATCGTCCTAACGACGTCCTCATCCCCATCAAGCCGTCCACTCCGGCACTGCCTCCATCTGCGGAAGCTTCGACCAGTTCGTAATCGGCGGTTGCCCTCACCCCTCCTCTTCAAGCACCGACCAAAGACCCCATGGAAGACATCTTCCAACGACTATCGCTTGGGGAATATCGCTTGTTGACCCTCGACATGTTCCAAACTCCGCAAGAGTATGGACGCCTTCACCTTAGTCTTAATTACGACCCTCGGATCGGGACGGTCATGCCTTATGGTCCTCCTCACTTCCGAACCAACTTTGTCTATGGGGGGCTTAATCAAGCTCCTACCTACGGCGCTTCCCTCTCTTCACCCCAACCTTTCACATCTGATTTCTCGTTTCTTGGCAACCCTGCCTTTGCACACACTTACCTTCACAGGTGTGCATGGAAGGGTTTTGGTTTCGGACGTTATGAGCAGGGCTCCCATCAGCCCATCGAGCCGCTCAGTGATCACGATGCCAAGAAACGCTATGGCTTGGGATATCATGATCCCACTCAGGCTCCTTCCGACCTTTGTCCCGAACCAACCACTGACCAATCTCTTCCAGACTCGCCCATTTCTCCTTCGTCACCTACGGAGTCGGTGGTTTCCATCCCTCCTAGTTTTTTTTTTCCATAAACACCATCCGCCTGGAACCCCTGACTTATCAGCTCAATGGGGTGCCCAGGTCTCTCCCTCTCATCTTTCCTAGCATGGTAGAGGATGAGTTGGCAATCATTCACACTGTCCACTGCGTTGATGATGACGCCATCCTTTCCTACATGGGTGCCGATGACTCTTTCGTCCAGCGTTTCCTCCCTTCCGAGACCCAGGTTATGTTAAATGAATCTACCATTGACATCAACCTCCCTTCTTCTTCTGATGTTCCTCATGTCTTAAAGATTGGTCAATCTTTAGACGCTCAGGAGCAGCTTGACTATGCCCAGTTCCTTTCCAACCATAGCAAGGCCTTTGCCTGGACTTACAGCGACATGCCTGGCATCGACCCTACCATTGCTACCCATAACATTGTCACCAAACCTGAGGCTAAGCCTGTTAGGCAGAAGCTTCGAAAGATGCACCCTCGCGTTGCGCTTCTTGTCAAAGAGGAGCTTCAGCGCCTTCTTTCTGTCTCCTTCATCCAACCCATCGATTATCCACAGTGGGTCTCTAACATTGTCCCAGTTACTAAAGCAACTGGGGGGATTCGGATCTGCACGGACTATCGCGACCTTAACCTAGCCTGTCCTAAAGATGACTTTCCTCTTCCTAACATTGACCAGCTTGTTGATCTTACGGCCGGCCATGAGATGCTATCTCTTATGGACGGGTTTTCAGGGTACAATCAAATCCTGATCGCACCGGAAGACCAGCACAAGACTACCTTTATCACCCCATGGGGGACTTTCTGCTATCGAGTCATGCCTTTCGGCCTGAAAAATGCTGGTGCCACTTATCAGCGCGCCATAACCTACATTTTCCATGATCTCCTCCACAAAATCATGGAGGACTATGTGGATGACCTTCTCAGCAAGTCCAAGCTCCACCGCGACCACTTGACCATTCTCACAATCATCTTCTCTCGTCTTCTTCAATACAATGTCCGCCTCAACCCCAAGAAGTGTGTCTTTGGGGTCCTCTCAGGCAAACTTCTCGGCTTCATCGTTTCCTTCCGTAGTATCGAGATAGATCCCGCCAAGATCCGCGCTATTCTCGAAATGCCGCCCCCGACCAATCTCAAGCAGCTTCGCAGTCTCCAAGGGAAGCTCCAGTCTATTCGCCGTTTCATCTCGCAGCTTTCCGACCGCTGCCAACCTTTCCATCACCTCCTTAAGAAAGACGTCTCCTTTAAATGGGATAAGGGCTGTCAAGAGGCTTTTGAAGCCCTCAAAGGCTATCTGGTCTATCCACCAGTCCTCATTCCACCTAAGGATGACCAACCCTTCTACCTTTATATCTCTGCTACCAACCATTCGTTAGGTGCCATGATCGCGCACCGAGACGAGCATCATCGCGAGCAAGCGGTTTACTACATCAGCCGAACACTGGTCGACTATGAAACTCGGTATACTCATACCGAGAAACTCTGTTTGGCATTAGTCTTTTCCGCTACCAAGCTCCGCCACTATCTTCTCAACCACAAAACCTTTGTCGTCACTCACACCGACCCTCTCAAGTACATGCACTCCAAGCCATATCAGAATCAACGTATGGCTCGGTGGCTCATGCTGCTTGCTGAGTTTGACTTCGTCTTCATCCAACAGAAATCTATCAAGGGGCAAACCATCGCTGACCAACTAGCAGATGCCCCTCTTCTCGACAACCAACCTTCACACTGCGAGTTCCCTGACGAGTCTATCGCTACCCTTTCCACCGATGACACTGTCTACCAGATGACTATGTTCTTTGACGGCTCCAAATGTCAACTCGGTGGGGGTGCGGGGGTCATCCTCATCCCACTCGACGGGGAGCCCATGCCTCTATCTTTCAAGCTTGACTTCGATTGTACCAATAATATGGCCGAATACGAGGCCTTAATTTTGGGACTTCAGACTGCCCTTTCTCTCCACATCAAGTCTATCAACATCTTCGGCGACTCGCAGCTCGTCGTTAATCAGGTTAACAGTTCGTATCTCTGTAAAAATGAAGTTTTACAGAGGTATAAGAATCGTGCTGACACTCTTTTGGCATCTTTCGACCATTACCTCTTGCAGACTGTTCCACGCTCTACGAACAAGTTTGCCGACACCATGGCTTCTCTTGCTTCGCATATCCCGTCTTCATCATCATCATCTCGTCTTTTTGTCACAGTGCATCGCGTACCTTTGCCTTCATACATCTCTCCTCACATCGACCATATCAACACTATCAATTCTAGCCCACAAGATGACTGGTATAAGCAACTTGTGGACTACTTGTCTCTTTTTGTCACTCCTCCCAACCTCTCTAGCAATGCGCGGCGAGCTTTCATCAAGCGCACAGCTCGCTATACCATGCTAGGGGGTCTTCTCTATAAGCGAGGCTTCGACGGTCTCCTTCTTCGCTGTCTAACCTCCGCTGAAGCTTCTCATGCCGTAAAGCAAGTCCACGATGGGATTTGTGGTGGATACTTCAATGGAAATTCGTTTGCCAAGCGCCTCCTTCGCCTGGGTTATTATTGGCCCACCCTTCATCAAGACTGTAGCGATTATGTTCGGCGTTGCATCAAGTGTCAGCAGCACTCTAACCTGCTTCATCTTCCCAGCCACGCCTTGCAAGTTGCTCAAGATTTTTGGCCTTTCTCTCAGTGGGGCTTGGATCTCATCGGTGAGATCAACCCTCACTCGTCTCTTCGTCATCAGTCCATCATCACTGCCACTGAGTATTTCACCAAGTGGGTGGAAGCCGTTCTTCTTATCTCCACAAAAGCCGACAAAATTGTTGACTTCATCAGCAGCCACATCATCTGTCGTTTCAGTGTCCCTCACAAAATCATCACCGACAATGGCAAGTCCTTCAAAAACAAGACTGTCCAAAAACTATGCGACTCATTTGGCATCAAACTCAGCTTTTCTTCGCCTTACTACCCACAAGCAAATGGGCAGGCCGAGGCTTCCAACAAAATTCTCACCAAAATTCTCATGAAGGTGGTCGACAATACAGGAAGGGATTGGCACGTTCATATCCCCTTCGCTTTGTGGGCCTACCGCACTAGCATCCGAACCGCTACGGGTGCTACTCCCTTTTCTCTTGTGTACGGAACAGAGGCTGTCTTACCTCTCGAAGTACAAATCCCGTCTCTTCGTATCTCCCTGCATGACATTCTCTCCAACAACGACTTTCGTCAAGATCGCCTAGCTCAACTTGAGTTACTCGACGAGCGCCGTCTGGCTGCCCTTAATCATCTCCATGTCTACCAAAGTCACATAAAGCGGGCCTACGACAAAAATCTGCGAGAACGAGATTTCAACATCGGAGACCTCGTCCTCAAAGAGAATCAGCATGTGACCAATATGGAGCGAAGTAAACGAGGCAAATTCGCCCCAAATTGGCTTGGACCTTTTATCATCACGCACAAGTATGGGTCAGGGACTTATCGTCTGTCTTCCCTTGACGGATGGCCAGAACCTGAGCCTCTTAATGCGTTGCATCTTCGACCTTTCTTCTGCTAGTCGAGTACTCGTCTACTTGGCATGTAACTTGAGCTCGTCCCTTGAGCAATCCTCATCCTCTTAATCCTCATTCCTTTCAACCCTATTCCCCTTTAACAAGTCCTTTACAACCCTTTTAGGATGCAGTGATGCTTTGTCCTAATAAAAAAGGGGGCGTCCTTGAGCTTCTACAGTCTTGTCCGTGACTCTCATTTCTATCAATATATCCAAATCAAGATGTCAAAACATATCCATGGTCACTAAATCAAGTCAAATCAAAAAGACAGACTGATCCCTCGAAGGACAGCTGTACTATCATTGCTGTATTACTAGACTGATCCCTTGAAGGACAGCTAGGCCAACTTTTCAAACATTATCAAGCAAAAATATAGACCACTCCCTCGAAGGATGGCTATGACTACTCTGGCAATAAACAACAACTATTTTAGAAGCTTCCCGCATCGATCAGCTTCACAACATGACCATTACATCAAATGACATCTCTATGCAGGGTTCCCGCATCGATCAGTCTGCGCAAAAAAAAAAAAAAAAACGAGTCACGGACATTGGCTTGTAGTTGTCTCAGGGTCTCCTATAAAAAGGGGCAAGGTTATTCCTGCTCTTACACTGGGTTACCCTATCCTCCTCCTATCACCGACTCAAGGGACTTCGAGCTCACTTTAATGTCAAAGTGATTCGATTACCGTTCTAACTCAACACTGGTCAACGACGCAATGCATGAACGGGGCTTTGGTTCTAATCACCCCTATCTATGCTTCCTTTTCTGGTCCTTGCCAATGAAAGAGCAATTTGCCTTTCACCTTTTTCTCTGCACTTTGGTCACGCTTTGGCCACGTCTATTGTCGACTCATCCTTAAACCAAGCCAACTTCAACACTTTTTCACTCCAGCCTCGACATTTTCAACAAGACATCAGGCATCATCCTTGTCCATTTCGCATAGTTCCCATGGACACCAATACACATGGAAACTATCGACCAGACCCAATTTATGTTAAGCATAAACCAATACTTGCTGAAGCATAAATAGACCCTTCATTCATTTTTAGCATACATCCATCGCGACTATGGAAACTTGCTAGAGATGAAAGACTCTCGACCACTTCTACAAAATACACCATCTGTAGCATCCTTTTATCTTCATCTTACCTTCGTCATTTCGACACATGACCAATCTCATCATCGACCATTTTGACCCTCTTAGTCTGAACTACATTGGTCTGAGGCCCTAGGACAAGGGCTATGTAGGCAGCACTCAGATACCACATCTTCTGAGGTTAGCTCGACCACCCCCGTTTGTTCATCTCTACGATGGACAAACCTTCTCTTCTTTGACTCTTATCACGCCCAACTTCGTCACCTTTGACCAAGACCCTTTGACCAAGACCTTTGTCCACGACCACTCATTCGACTTTGACCAAGACCAATCAATCCCTCTGACCCTCCCTCCCTTTTAGGGAGAACTACATCGGCCTGAGGCCCTATCACCAGGGCTATGTAGGCAGCACTCAGTTGACATGGGGTCTTCTGGGGTTAGCTCGGCCGCATCCTTTCGTCCATCCATCCTCTTGACCAATGACCATTGGCGATCATGCCTATCTCCTTCTTCTTTGACCTCCTTCCAAGACAATGTTGCCTTGGTTGTTTTTGCGTGTATGCTATTCCACGGCTGGTTAGCAGAATTGTTCGCAGACTATTTTTGACCCTTCACAAGTGTAGGATCACGAGCCAGTTGATCCCTACTACTTGTGGCCTTTTTCGTGTTTCTGGGAGCACTTCCTGAGCCCTGGATACCTGGGACACGACGACCATTTGGAGCTTCAGCTTAGATTGAGTGACCCGATCAGCAGACGACTAAATGCTGGGGCCCGGTTACTTCAATTTTGGCACTCCTTGACCCTTGACCATGCGACAATTTGACCTGACCCTCTCGTGAAGTGGACTACGCGCAATCATGACTATGGCAGCGTTTTCCCTCACTCTTTTCTATCCATTTCTTTGTCAAATCGACACTCGATCTTCGGTTCCCTTCTCTCGACTATCGCTTTGAGGGGGGAACACCTCATCCTTTTTCTGGGGCAACCAACTCCTGTTTTTGTCTTGCAGTTCGTCTAGAACAACCAACAAGACAAAAAGGGGCAAATGTAGACACCACAAACGTGTCTGCACCTTGGTTCTCCCCCTTGGTCCTTTCTCCCTCCTAGTCCTCCTTGGTCCCTAACCCACCTAGGTCTTATTAATTAGAAATTAACATCTTTTAATTAATTGAGGCCCCCTTTCCACCCTACCCTTGCCTCCTTGGATCCTCCCTTGAATCCCTCCACCTTCCCTTAGCATTTATTAGCCCAAATCTCACCATTATATCCCCCCTCGTCCATTTTGGCAACCTTGCGACCGTTCTGCCCATGACCCCTCGCTCGGCGGCGTGCAAGAATGGGCAGAGGCTATTTTTAGCCTCTGTGCCCATCCTGCGACCGCTGACGTCGGCGACCCTTCGGCCGACGTCGGCGAAACTGCCGGCGTCGGCAGCCTTCATTATCCCCTTCTGCGTCCGTTGCACCCCCTGGACTCTTGAGCTCGCAAACAACTCCTCTCGGCGCTTTGGCTCTCATTTCTCCTCTGTCTTGACCTCGTACAGCAGCAGCAACAGGTGAAGCAGGCCCTGGATCAGTATCTCCTCCTTGCAGCAACTCTTCAGTGGCTCCAGCAACATCTCCATCTTCTTCTTTCAGCAGGCTAAAGGTAAGCTAGTCTGGTTTTTATTTTCTTTAGTTTAATCATCTATTTTCTGTTGTCCTCTGTGTCTTTCCCTTTGTCCCTTCCCCTGAGAGGCTGCAAAGCCTTCTCAGGCCCCTTCTTCTGTGAATCCCCCTCTTCCCTTTCCTCTGTGAATCTTCCTCTCCCCTGTATCTCTGCCTGAGACCATCCCCAGAGCCGTCTATCAGACCCAGACCCGTCCATCAACGTCCAACCCATCCACGGACAGACCACAGACCAAGACTCAGACCAGACCCTGCTCAAACCCGACCACAGGCCGCAACCCCAACCGACGCCGGTCACTTCCCCAACCGACGTCGGCAGGATAGTTGATGACGGCAGATAAACTAACCGACGCCGGCGACATTACCGACCTCGGCGACTGTCTTCAGCCCAACTCCTTCATTCAGGTAATCATTTTGTTTTCTTCCTTCCTTTCTAATCTTTTTGTCATTTCTGTATTCTGTCATTCTGTCTTTTAACAGTCATTATTTTATCAAAACAGTGGGTTGACCTCCCTTAAGGAAGTTTTTACACTTCTGGGAACAAGCCTTTGCTTGGCAACCCACTGCCTATCTGTCTAACGTTTTTCTTGTCCTAGTTTCCCTTTTTCTTGCAGGTGTCATTCCTCCACAGCCAAAGAGGAGTGCCCACGAACGTCTGGATTTACGGTGCGCAATCTTATGTCCAGGTACTTCCAAGCCTTGTCCTTTACTTTCTTCTAGTTTCTTTCTTTATAGTCTGTAAAGCAAATTTGAGGTAGAAACATCTCTTTCTTTATCGCCAACCAACTCTTGTTTTTGTCTTGCAGTTCGTCTAGAACAACCAACAAGACAAAAAGGGGCAAATGTAGACACCGCAAACGTGTCTGCACCTTGGTTCTCCCCCTTGGTCCTTTCTCCCTCCTAGTCCTCCTTGGTCCCTAACCCACCTAGGTCTTATTAATTAGAAATTAACATCTTTTAATTAATTGAGGCCCCCTTTCCACCCTACCCTTACCTCCTTGGATCCTCCCTTGAATCCCTCCACCTTCCCCTAGCATTTATTAGCCCAAATCTCACCATTATATCCCCCCTCGTCCATTTTGGCAACCTTGCGACCGTTCTGCCCATGACCCCTCGCTCGGCGGCGTGCAAGAATGGGCAGAGGCTATTTTTAGCCTCTGTGCCCATCCTGCGACCGCCGACGTCGGCGACCCTTCGGCCGACGTCGGCGAAACTGCCGGCGTCGGTAGCCTTCATTATCCCCTTCTACGTCCGTTGCACCCCCTGGACTCTTGAGCTCGCAAAAAACTCCTCTCGGTGCTTTGGCTCTCATTTCTCCTCTGTCTTGACCTCGTACAATAGCAGCAACAGGTGAAGCAGGCCCTGGATCAGTATCTCCTCCTTGCAGCAACTCTTCAGTGGCTCCAGCAACATCTCCATCTTCTTCTTTCAGCAGGCTAAAGGTAAGCTAGTCTGGTTTTTATTTTATTTTCTTTAGTTTAATCATCTGTTTTCTATTGTCCTCTGTGTCTTTCCCTTTGTCCCTTCCCCTGAGAGGCTGCAAAGCCTTCTCAGGCCCCTTCTTCTGTGAATCCCCCTCTTCCCTTTCCTCTGTGAATCTTCCTCTCCCCTGTATCTCTGCCTGAGACCATCCCCAAAGCCGTCTATCAGACCCAGACCCGTCCATCAACGTCCAACCCGTCCACGGATAGACCACAGACCAAGACTCAGACCAGACCCTGCTCAAACCCGACCACAGGCCGCAACCCCAACCGACGCCGGTCACTTCCCCAACCGACGTCGGCAGGATAGCCGACGACGGTAGATAAACTAACCGACGCCGGCGACATTACCGACCTCGGCGACTGTCTTCAGCCCAACTCCTTCATTCAGGTAATCATTTTGTTTTCTTCCTTCCTTTCTAATCTTTTTGTCATTTCTGTATTCTGTCATTCTGTCTTTTAGCAGTCATTATTTTATCAAAACAGTGGGTTGACCTCCCTTAAGGAAGTTTTTACACTTCTGGGAACAAGCCTTTGCTTGGCAACCCACTGCCTATCTGTCTAACGTTTTTCTTGTCCTAGTTTCCCTTTTTATTGCAGGTGTCATTCCTCCACAGCCAAAGAGGAGTGCCCACGAACGTCTGGATTTACGGTGCGCAATCTTATGTCCAGGTACTTCCAAGCCTTGTCCTTTACTTTCTTCTAGTTTCTTTCTTTATAGTCTGAAAAGCAAATTTGAGGTAGAAACAACAAGAGCAAGGATGTCAATTTTAATATCTTGAAGTAGTTATTATCTTTCAAATAGTGTGTCCCATTCGATCTAATAGTATGCATTGTATCATACATCTTGATCCAATGGTGTGATCAAAGGTTAGAGGGTCAGATAGCTCGATAGATTGATACGTGATGTAAGCACATGAGCTAATAGAATGATAGTGGATCCTAAAATCAAATACACATTTGACATGTGGTGTAAGCTTGGACAAAGTTGACAAGTCAAGGTTAAGATTGATGATTGGTGCTTGATCATACAAATCAAGATCAATAGAGTGAGAAAATGTGAAATACATCAATGAGCTAAGTCATATATCGATAGCCAATTAGAATAAAAGAGAACCTAGGACTTTTGACAAAAGTCAGGAAGCTATTTTTGACAAAAACAAATAGGTCTCATAGGGTTGTCTTTCTACCATTGGAGCTCGACCCAATACCATTAAAAGGACACACTGACGTAGAAGGCATAAGGAACATAAATATACCACTATTAAGGCTAAGTGTGGACCTCTAGTTCATATTTTTATATCTTACAGGGTTCATCTATTACTGTGTTCACCATTATCAAAGGAGAACCTACGTATATCATGAATTCTTAATTCCTTTAGAGATAGAATGGGTCTATTTGGACCTATTTAGATCAATAAAAAGGCTATACAGTATATAATTTTGTATTAATATGGATAATTATAGGAAAACCAATAATTTTTAGATTGGTTTTTCACCTATAGATGGACCTATGATCCAAACATGAAGATAAAATAGAGATGTGAATAATGTAAATGATCTTCATCCTTTAGCATGGCCATAGTCTCAACAAGCAGCCACCTAAAAAGCATAAAACCATGATCTGGTTAGATCCATAAGCATGAGGTTTTATCCTCAAGTGATATATGGTGTGAAGGATCAAAAAAAAGGTCTAGTGTTGGGAATTGTAGCTAAGAGCATTCAATGTGTTCTCAGAACCTTTGGGGACTTTCTCACTCAACAAGCCATGGGCAGTGTCTTGATTGATCAAAAGGTGGTGGTTTAGGTTTAATTAATGACCCAAGATAAAGTGTTCTTTTTCTAATGGCATGCTCTTGCATCTTTTTTTTCTCTCTCTTATCCTATATATCTTGGTCTCATTTCCATTGAAAGAGTTCTCAGCTCTTAGATTTTTTCATTATTTTTTGGGACCATGATACTCATTGAGACTCTTACAAAAGTGTGTTTGTTTGATATAGTTAAACTCTATCAAAATATTATAATAACTAATTTTTGAAGTAATAGGATCAACTCTTTGCCTATCTCTTGTCTTTAATTAGTGATTAGTATGCTTGTGTATGGTGAATTTATGAAGGATATTCTTCCTAGTTTATTGTCTTTTGCTTGCCTTTTTTAAGGTGTTTTCAAGCCAACTTACAGGTCTAGATTAGTGTTCAACTTAGAACCTCTTCTATGAAATATTTATACAACTAGTGAGATTGTGAGATTGAGTAAGCCATAGTTGTCTTTTATTGATCTAGTGTGTGTTTAATCTTATATGAGTGTCCATTTTAACTTTTGTGCATCACCCTTTTTAGCCTTATTAAGAGCCTTTATCCTCTTTCTAACCCTTTTCCCTATGAATTATTAGTTTAGAATTAGTTTTAGGTGAACATCAAGAGGAATCCAACCTTCTCTAGAGATTCAACCCCATCATAGGATACCCATAGCCTGGGGTTGTTCTTATTATGTAGATCAATTGGAAAGGGCTTGAAGAACCCTCTCTAAGGGTGAAAATTGGACCTACAATAGGTTATGTCATGTCTAATGAGACCACAGTCCAAAATGAATATTGATCAAAGTTGATTCTAGTTTGATCAAATTTGTAGTAGTTAAGCTACCAAGCAACAACATCTGGTGACTCCAAAAAGAATAATCAACACTATGGTGTAGAGCAGCAGATGTTTCTCATGCCAAACATGACAATAAGGTCAGATTTAAGAGGTATTCCCTTTGAATTTGTTGAACTACCTTTAAATTTAGAAAAAATATTAAGGTTTGCCAATATACCTTCATATCAAGGAACCTTTTCTCTTAGGTCATTTTCAAAGCCTACCCCTACAAGAGGACCTTTATTAAACCCTCTTATAGCCATGGTAGTCCCTAGATATTTTGTGGATTTTAATGCCAAAGCCCTCTATCCCTTTCCCAATATGATCTTATCCCAATTACAGCCCTTAAAAGTGTTCCTTATTATGTTGGTGACCAAGCTACAACACCTTTTGAGCACCTCATGGACATAGCCATTGTCATTGATAAAAAATAGCTATTAGGTTATTAGATACTTATTTTAAATGAAAGGCCTTAGATTGGTATAGAGGCCTTTCTTCCAATTCCATTCAAACATAGGACCAATTAGGGGAAGCCTTGTGAAAAATATTTAAAGTCAAAAGTACCATTTATCACTTGTAGAGCAACTAACTACCATTAGGAGAGATCCTCATGAAGTCATGCAAGACATCAACACAAGGTTCCAAAAAACTTGGGATAAAATCTATATCTCAGTTAGACCAACCCCTAACTTTGTATTCTTATATTATTTAAAGGCTTTGAATAGTGATATAGTAGTGATGATCCAATCTATGGGAGGAAATATACTTCTAGATGCTTATGAGGTGGCCATCAAAGTAGAAAATTGTCTGGTTCAAGATGGCAAGCTTACACCTAGACCACTAATGCCCTTATTTCCTAAAATTAGACCACCTCCTATTTCTATCCCTCTACTTTATGTCATTCCTCCTACACCAAAAATTACTATAATACCTGCACTAAAATAAGAGAAAGCTTACACTAGTAGATTTAATGATTCACTAGACCAAAAAAACTTCCAAGAACTCAAGAGCATGTTTCAATCCTTTGGAAATGAGATATTAAATGTTAAGAGGAAGTAGGCTTTTAATAAAACTTATCAAGGTCCATATCAACCTCAACAGCAAGCCTTTTAAGTAAATAAGCCACCATACAAAGGGAACTACCAAGGTTAAAACCAAGGACAAGGGTGGCATGGATCTTATAGGCAAAATAACTAAAATCCTAATGTTTATAGCACTTCCAACACCTTGGTACTAGTTTAAAATAAAGTGGCTCAAGAAGCAGAGGGAACCATGCCTTGGAATCAATCCTTTGGTCAACATATTGTCCCAAGTATTGACCTTAACTAGGCCTTCAATGATCAATGGCAACAACTACTATTTTTGGATATAACAAAGCTATCATGGCCAAAAATATAGAGGTACCTATGATGACCAAGCTAGAGGAGCTTCCACAAGTTCAAGGGTCTAATCATGGACCAAATCAGCTAGATGCTACAATGATGAATTGTGAACAAGAAGAGTGCTACACATCCAACTAGTAGGTAGTTCTAGCCAAGCCTACATTTTGGTGGCTATAAATACAAGATTTAAAATAAGGAACATGGATGGTAACCAATAAATATTCAAAGAGATTCATGCCATTCCTCCTTCACTAACAAACCCAAGTGAACATGTTGTCACTCCAAAGGTTCCAGTACCTCCAAAAAATTAGAGCCAAGGGAATCTTTTTATGCCCCAAGGCTCACAAGTTTAATAAACAATAGTGGTGGCTCCCAAAGCACAAGCAAAGGTTGGTTGTTCAACCATAAACATTATTAAACAAATGAAAAATTAAAATTTGAGTGTGCCCATGTGGGATATGCTCTCCATGCCTTGTCAAGTGGACATTATTTGGGAAGGTTTATCTAAGATTAATGTTACAACAATTGTAGATAAGCTACCAAGTAAGGTGAATGAAGTTCTCACCAATGTAGGCAAATGGCCAAATGAAGAGCAATTATGTAAAGCAGTCAAGCCTCTTCCCTTCTATATTTTAGTAATCATTGGCAACTCTCTACTGCAAAATTGCATAATGGACAATGGGGCTACTACCTTGGTAATGATAAAGTATATAACTAATTAGATTGGTCTAAAATATGAACCATAGTCCAAAGGATTTTTACAACTTGATGGTTCTTCTCCCAAGCCATCTATCATAATTAGGGACCTCAATATGACCTTACACACTTATCCAAGTATCTCGGTGACTCAAGATGTGTTGATCTTGGATGTGCCTCCTTGCTTTGTACTTTGCTTATCTAGAGAGTTTACAGCAAATATAAGGGCTATCTTGTAGTAGATTATCCTATATGGAATTCAAGACAAGGTATGGGGCCAAAGTGTTGATCAAACCTGAGCCCATTGCATAATTACACATGGAGCCCTATGGACCATATAGTTTCAACATCAATTACACCATCCTTGATAAGGATGAATTTGTAATAGGGCAGGAGCTGAACACTCACCTAGAAGAAGTACTAGTTTTTGGTTCAGCTATGGAATGATAGCCATTTTTTAGACCCCTTAGAAGGTGTTGAATAAAGGGACTTGGGTGTCTATAGTTTTCATGAATAAAACCAACCCATGCCATCCCTCATCAAGCCTCAAGAAGATCCTATTGGTCTATCAAAGTTTCTCTTTGATGGCTCAAGGAGCAAGCATGGAGTGGGTATAGGTTTTATGTTAATGTCCCCTTAAAATGATAAGTACTTCTTTTCATACAAGTTCCAATTCAGTTGCTCGCAATAGAATATGAGGGTCTCATCCATGGTCTTCAATGGGCTAGTAAGAGAAGGATCAAGAAGTTACAAGTCTATAAGAATAATTAATTGGTTATACACTAATTTAGAGGTTGAAATTCCATAAATAACCCTTTAATAAAGTCCTAGAAACATAGAGTGTGGGACCTAATTGAGGACTTTGAGGCCTTCAACATCCAATCATAACCGAAAGGCCAAAATCAACATGTTGACAAATTAGCAATTGTGGGGGCTCATTTTGACATCCCAAATTAATTGAAAAGGACCAAGGTTCAACCACATGTCAAATTGGTAATAATACCAACAGTGCCAAATAATGAAGCTCATTAGTAGGTATTTGAAAATGAAAAATAGATTGTATGTTTCTTTTATCAAGAAGCAGAATTCTCCTCCCTCAACCAAGAAAAATTGTAGCATCAGTATGAGGATTAGATTGTTTATTTAAGATCCAATAAGATTCTTAAAGGGATAGTCACCCTAGAAGGTCTATTTCATGAAGGGGACCATATGAGGAAGGATAACGTAGTGATGTCAACTAATAAAGAGAACTATGAGAGAGTTTTATCTTCGAAGACAAGATCCTCAAGCTTAGGAAGGTAAGCACTAAAGTCAAAAGGCATGTTTTTATTGAGCTTTGTAAGGAATATGCAAACATCTTTGCTTGGAAATATAGTGACCTACAGGGATTCAATCCTAAGTTGGTCCAACACAATATAGAGCTAGAAGATAATGTCAAGCCTATCAAGCAAAAGTAGAGTCCCATAAACCCCAATATTGAAGAGCTCATGAGAAAGGAATTGACCAAGCTTATTGATTCTAGGATCATCTTCCCAATTAACTATTCCTCATGGGTAGCTAATATAATACCTATCAGAAAGAAGAATGGGGAGATCATGTTGTGTGTGGACTTTAGAGATCTTAATAGGGTCTCTTTGAAGGATCATGAAGCTTTACCATCCATGGAGAAACCCTGACAAGAAGTTGGTTTAGAATGCTTCTTTCTTTTAGATGGATATTTAGGTTATAACTAAGTGCTAGTGAAAGAAGAGGAACAGTACAAGAGTACCTTCACCACCAAGTGGGGGAGATTTGTTTATCAGAAGATGCCTTTTGAATTATCCAATACTGGGGTAACCTTTCAAAGAGAAATAGACATGGCCTTCTAAGGACTACTAAATCAAATGGTGCTGGTCTACTTAGATGACATCACATTCTTCTCCAAGAATGCTAGTGAGCACATGGACCATCTAAAGCTAATATTCCAAATATGTAGAGAGTATAAGATCTCTTTAAATCTTGAAAAATGTGTGTTTTATGTACATGAAGGCAAACTATGGGGTCATATTTTTTCAAAATAAGGATTATCCATTGATCCTAACAGAGTAAGTGGTATATTAGCTTTATCCTTACCAAAGCACAATAAGGGGATCTAGAGCTTCTTTGGGAAGATTAACTTTATGATAAGGTTCATACCTAGTTTTGAAAACCTGTTCAAACCTATCACCATCATGTTAAAGAAAATCCAAGTGTTTATTTGGTATAATGAAGGCAAGGTGGCTTTTGAATCCATCAAGCAGGCCATTTCCAAATCACCCTCACTCTTGAATCCTAATTTCTCTAAGGACTTCATCTTGTACACCTTTGCTAACATTGATAACATATCAGCTATGTTGATGTAAAAGAATGGTAAAGTAATGGAGCATCCAATTGCCTTTTTTAGTCAAGGGCTAGAGGGATATAAGGTGAGGTACACTTTCATTGAGAAGCAAGTTCTTGTATCCTTGATCAGCCTCAATAAGTTTAGGACCATGCTCTCCAACAGCAGGATCCATCTTATGGTGTCTCATCATAGAGTTAGGGACTTCCTCCCTAACAAGGATTTGAATGAGAAGAGAGCAAGCTGGATCACAAAGCTCATGGAATATGACATAAAGATCAAGGTCACAAAGCTAGTTAGGGGAAAGGGCTTGTGTGAACACATGGTAAATTACCTCCATGAAGACAAGGAAGTTGTTTTGGTGACCCAAGAAAACTCATAAGTAGGTGCACCTCCACTTCAAAAGAGATGGCTTCAAGATATGGCTCATTTATTAATAATAAGAGAATGCCTCCAAGGTTTGGATAGATCTAAAATAAGGTATTTCAGGCTCAAATTTATACTTTATGCATTAGTTTATGGTGTTATTTTTATAAAGGACTTCAATGGGGTACTCCTTAGGTGCATAAATGATGACCAAGTGACCAAACTCTTAGATCAGTTCCATGATGGACCTATAGGAGCCCATTTTACACCTAGAATCACAACAACAAAGGTAATGAGGGTTAGTTACTACTATCCCAACCTTTTCAAGGATACTCATGTAAGGATTATAAAATTCCAAAAGTGTGCCCTCTTTGCAAGAAGGCATAAACTAGAATCCCTTCCACTCAATCCAATTTAGGTGGAGCAAACCATCATATAATTGGGGTTAGACTTCATAGGTATGATAAATCCACCATCAAGTATAAATCATAAATGGGTGATCACTGCAACTAAATACTTCACCAGCTGGATGGAAGCCATTGCTTTGAAAGAGGCTAGTGAAGGTGCAATCTTAGATTTATATGACAACCTTGTAACTAGGTTTGGTGTCCCAACTACCATAATTTTTTATAATAGATTGGAATTTCTTGGTATGAAGATAAGTGAGAGGGATCTCAAACTATACATCAACCTCATCACCTCTTCCAACTACTCTCCTCAAGGAAATGGACTAGCAGAGTCCATAAATAAGAATTTATAATGATCTTTAGGAGGACCATAGAGGAGAATCAAAGGACATGGCACACCAAGCTAAGGATAGCCTTATGGGCTAATAAGGTGACTCCAAAAAGTTCCATTGGTAATTCTCCATATGTTCTTATGTATATAAAGGAAGCCAAATTTCATATCTCCCTTGAGCTATATGTATTAGAGTTGTCCCATTAGCTTGAGTTGATGGAGGATGAGCCCATGAATGTAAGGATGATAGAACTCATAGAGCTGGAAGAAACCAAGGACCTTTTTATGAAAATTCTAGAGTCACATCAAACTCAAATCAAAATGGCCTTTGACAAGAGAGCTATAGTAAGGAGCTTCAAATAAGGGGACCTAATCCTCAAATGGGACTCAAATAAGGCCAAACTAGGTAACCATACCAAGTTTGATAGCTTGTGGAGTGGTCCTTATTTGGTCCATGGATGTAAGAAACACAATTAGTTTTAGCTTACCCAACTAGATGGAGAGGTATTACCCATACCATTCAATGGAATTAATTTAAATCCCTATTATTAAATAGCATTGCATCCATTGTAACATATTATACATATTAGAGTAGTTTTTATGCTTTCTTTTAAGTGCATTATGCACATTTTCTTTTTTGTTCTATTGTTTCCTTTTCTAAAGTGCCATAGAGATTTTGTTTTTTTTTTGTTTCTTCTAGTCCTTATTACTTCAAGAGAGGTTCAACTTGGTTGTAGAGGCTAGTGACTCCATGCCCAATGGACTAGATAAGGCAAATGGTCTGGGTTCTCAAAGCATATCAGGCATACTTCCCTGTGAGTCACCAAAGATGTTGGCCATTTTTGGCCCACATACCAAGCTTGTGCCCAGATAGACTAGGTTGCTAATGGATGAGTAGATGAATAAAAAAATTGGATAGAATGAGTGGTTAAAGGATCTCATTTTACCAACAAATCTTTTGAAACACTTTAAGTTCACTTAAAGTGTAATTTGTCAATTTTTAACGGACAAGTCTAAATTAATACAGAGAACCTATGGGATGTCAAGAATGATTGGAATGAGTATGAGAGTACCTAACATTCATTTGATCCTTCATTGTGTTCATCTAGACATTTTGGGTCTAGTGGTAGAAATTTCTAGTAGGTAGTTTGTTGATGTCATCATTGCCACATGTGGACAAGTCAAAAAGAAATGGGCATATGAGTATGTTCATAATATCCCCAAGAACATATGCCTCAAATTTAAATTCATCTAACTAAGCATAGTTGAAGATATGAAGACTCAAAATTTGCCTCTCATACAAAATTCGCTAAGTTTCCATAGTCATTTTGTAAAGGAGTTCAAATTAAGCCGAGTAGATAGTTTAATAATGTTATATCTCATGCATGTGGTAGTCTCAGGAGAAAATGGTCATATGGGTTTGTTTATATTATTCCCTAGTTACTACATGTTAATTTTGAGGCCATACATCTAAGTGCGATGAAAATTTTTCATGTTTAAAGTTGGCTCTTTAGACAGAATTTGCCAAGTTTCCATTCTTAGCCATTTTTTACTAGACCATCACTAGGATGTCATGAAGGAGAAAATGGACCAACTAACTTGTGAATTTAATATCTTCACTTAGAACCCTCATATAGCCAATGGATCACTCACAATTATAGATCTACATACCAAGATCATCCTCTAAACTTTTCATGCCCGTGTGAGCTTTCCATCTCAAGATATAAATCTTCAAAGATGGACTTGCAACATAAGACATTTGCACTAACATCAAGTTTAATCTCAAGAAAAATAAATCAGTTTGATCTTAAATTTTATAGTTACATGAACATTAATGATGGTCATATAAACATCATTTAATGGAAGTGAGGATGTCATTTTTAAGATCATGAAGTAGTCATTGGCTTTCAAATAGTGGGTCCTAGTTGATCTAATGGTCTGTGTTACGTCATACATCCTAATCAATTAGTATGAGTAAAGTTCAAAGGGTTAGATAGCTTGATATATTAACATGTGGCATAAGTGCGTGAGCTGATAGACTAATCATGGATCCTAAAATCAAATGTACATTTGACATGTGGCATAAGTTTGGACAAAGTTAAAAATTTAAGGGAAAGATTGATAGTAGACACTTGATTGTACACATCAAGATCAATGGAGTGAGCAAATGTCAAATATGTCAACAAGTCAATTCAAATATTGATAGCCAATTAGAACAAAAGAGAGCCTAGGACTTTTGATGGAAGTTGGGAAGCCATTTTTTATAGAAGCAAATGGGTCTATAGGGTCATCTTTCCACCATTGAAGCTCGATCCAACACCATTAAAGGGACACATTGATGTAGTAAGACATAAGGAACATAAAGAGACCACCATTAAGGCTAAGTATGGACCTCTAGTTTGTATTTTTATAGCTTGTAATGTTTATCTACAACTATGTTTTCCATTTTCAAAGGAGAACCTACGTATACAATGAACTCTTGGTTCCTGTAGAGATAGAGTGGGTCTATTTGGACCTATTTAGATCAATAAAAATGCTATGTAGTCTATAAGTTTCATTAATATGTAAAACTATTAGAAAACTAATAATCTTAGATTGTTTTTCCACCTATATAAGGACCTATGATCCAAACATGAAGATAAAGCAGAGATGTGATTAATGTAAACGGTCTTAATCCTTCAGCATGGCCATAGTTTTAACAAGAACCTGCCTAAAATCACAAAGCCATGATCTAGTTAGATCCATGAGCATGAGGTTTTGTCCTCAAGTGAGAGATGGTGTCTAGGATCAAAGAAAAGGTCTAGTGTTGAGAACTACATATAGGAGCATTCAATGCATCCTCAGAACCTTTGGGGATTTTCTAACTCAACAAGCCACGAGTAGTGTCCTGATTGATCAAAAGGTAGTGGCTTAGGTTCAATTAATGACTAGGACAAAGTGTTCTTTTTCTAATAGTTTTATCCCACATCCTTTCTTTCTCTCTCTCTTCTCTTATATATCCTATTCTCATTCCCATTGAGGGGGTTCTCAGCGCTTAGAATTTTTCATTCTTTTCTAGGACCAAGATACTCATTGAGACTCTTGCAAAAGTATGCTCATTTGATATGGTTGAACCTTATAAAAATATTATAAGAACTACCTTTTGAATTAATAGGATCAACTCTTTGCCTATCTCTTATCTTTAATTAGTGATTAGTATGCTTGTATATGGTGAATTTGTGAAGGAGATTCTTCCTAGTTTACTATCCTTCTGATTTCCTTTTTGAAGGTGTTTTCAAACTAACTTATAGGTCTAGATTAGTGTTCAACTTGGAACCTCTTCTATGAAATATTTATACAACTAGTGAAATTGTGAGATTAAGTAAGCCATAGTTATATTTTGTTGATCCAATGTGTGTTCAACCTTATATGAGTGTCCATTTTAACTTTGGTGAATCACCCTTTTTAGCCTTATTAGGATCCCTTATCCTCTTTCTAACCCTTTTCCCTGTGAAGTATTAGTTTAGCATTAATTTTAGGTGAGCATCAATAGGAAGCTAGCCTTATTTGGAGGTTCAACCCCATCATAAGATACGTATAGTCTGGGTTTGTTCCCATTGTGTAGCTCAATTAGAAAGGGCCTAAAGAACCTTTTCCAAGGGTGAAAATTGAGCCTACAATAGTTATACAACAAGATGCTATCAAGATTGAAGATGATTTGATCATGTCTGCAATGTTGAAGAAAAAGGTTTCAAAATATGCTACACTTATTACCAATGATAACAAAGAAATAGTGAAACCCGGTACAATCAAGAGTCTGTAATATTCAAAAGAGAGAACTTGAAGTCAAGTTCTTGATCAAACATGTTAGAACTCTAATAGAGAAAAAGATAAAATGATACCTATCACATATGATTGTTTCAGTTTCAGAATTGTTAAATAAGATGAATAATTAGAACTAATGATTGATCAGAGAACAGATGAAGAATTGGACCTCCCACTTAGTGAAAAAGAGAAAAAATTATCTATTTCACTAGATTGCTTAAACCCCATGGTCCTAGGATAAAATGGGTAATCTAAAAAACAACTGATAAAAACACAAATATAAAGGAGTAATAATGTAGAATGTGATGTTATACTTTTTGAAAGAAAAGATATTGTGGAACCAGTTTTCAACAAAATAGATTATCATTTATCTATCAAAATGAAAGACTCGATAGCCAAAAATGAAGATTCCTTAGTATTTCATTTTCAGGTTCTACCATAGAATAATTATCCATAGGATCTAAATCTAAAGGAGTTAAACTTGAAAAAATTGAAAATCATAATCATGCTAAGGTTGAGGTTAAATAAGGCATCAATGCAGAATGAAATGAATGGTTCCCAATAATCATTACAAGTGAAATGGAAATTATCAAGGTAGAAGAAATTGAAGAAGATGATAATGATAACTTGTCTAGTGATGAATCCATTTCTACTATGGGCAACAATTCAAAAAATAATATCAACACTTCATTCATTTTACAAGATAATCATATTGTGGTTTCGGCATAGATATGTGACACACTTCTCTTCAATTTAGATATTGTATCTATTTTAGATGCATTTAAAGTCATCTAAGAAGACATTGAAAAATTTTAGTGTTTCTCAGAAGTGCTCACAAAATATTAGAGAATTCATAATGATTTCATTTCAAAATAGGAAAATATTGATGATTTGTTCATTCATGATTATCCTTGTATGAATGATAACTATAAGTTTATCTTCCCACCTAATTGGTCACTATTGATAAATGTGTTCAGAGTTCATAAGTCAAATCCATTTTTTTGAAATGGTAGGTACTTTTCCCATTCAATGAATGGTTTTGTATAATATTCTAATTTTCCTCTACGCCTTATAAATAATTTTACTTTCCCAATTTTGACTTGTTTCCTTTTTCCATTTCATTTTGGTGTGTGTATTTTTTTTTTATAAATGCAATAGTCTATATGTTTCCCCTCCTCTATGTTTTAGTCTTTTTGTGTGCACTTATTTGTAGTAGTGATCTCTACCTAGGAAATATCATGGGCAATCACATGATTTGCTAAGATGATAGAATGGATAAGTTTTTCATGAGTCTCTTCAGTAAATAAGTGGTCAATATGCAAGTTTTCAAGTGATCATAGGATCTATCTCGAGAGTGCATGTTCATTTCTCATACGATTAAGATGGGAAAACTCATTGTTAGTTGATCAGATCTAGATATACAAGTGTAATAAAAACACTTCTCTCTTCGCATTTTAGTTTATGTAAAAATGCATAACTAAAAATTCCCTCACATTCACTATCTTTTTGGATATGTGAAAACACCTGTTAAGATGAGTACCTAACCCTCATATAAATTGTCTGTTGGCGTGTGATAGCTTTCTGATGGCTTGAGGACCCATCCCTTTCTCAAAGATCAAAAATCTATATTTTTTTCTAAATCCATCAAATTTATTGTTGAATGCTTCATTACCCAATGGATAAAATAACAACCCACAAAACCAGAGAATTCTAAGTTCTTTCTGTTCCTTGAAGTTTAAAATCCTAATTGGAGGAAGCTATTGTCATGGTTTTTGAAAATGGCAAAAAAATGGTGAAAATTTCAATTTTAAAAAAAATAGCTAATTTTTTTGAAATTTCATCCAAAAATGCTTTTTTAAAAATTCAAAAAATTTAATTTATGACCAATTTCCTTTTTACCCCAAAATGTTTAAAAAACAAGTTTGAAACTTCTGTGTAAAAAGCCGCTAGCGTTCCCTGTAATTTACCAAAAACTTTTTTATTTTTGTAAATTGTGTAAACATATTTTATTTTTCCACAACTCGTGCAAAGTGCAAAAACATTTTTGGTACAAATTGAAAAGAATATTTTTAGTGTAAATTGGAAAAATGTTTTTGACCCTCGTGCAATTTGCAAAAACTTTTTAAGTTTCCCCTAACTGTGCAAATAAGCTTTCCACTTTTTTGGCTATGCAATTTGTAATTTTCTCTCTTCACTCCCATGCAACTATTGTGATTATTTCCTTAAGTCATGCAAGTGAGACTTAATCTTCCCAAAATCTTCATGTTCAAAATAAGCTTATCAATATGTATATCAATTATGATGCTTTTGCAAATGCTCATTAAATGTTTGACAAAATGACACAGCAAGACAGTTTATCATGGAATGTGATGATTGTAGATTATAGAATATGTGTGTGACCTCACCAGGTTTTGATAATATTTCATCAAAACGTAATGAACAAGTGTCCAACCTGATCATTTTAGCTTGTCAAGCTTACTTTCAGTCTATGCCAAAATAAAAGCTTTAGAACAAAATATTGATATTCATGTAAGCATAATAGAAAGTGGATTTTTGTCAAATGTTGTATTTGCAAGTGCTCGGGTAGATATGTATGGAAAATGTGGAATCATCCACAAGGCACGTGAACTATTTAACAAAATGATTTGAAGGAATGTGGTCTCATGGATTTCAATAATTATAGGAAATTCCAAAATAAATGGGCATAAGGAGCATTTGATGCTAGCTATTTATGTACAAGAGAGGGACACAAAAGCTACGGATAAAAGAGTTACTCAATTCGGTGTCACTGATAATGGAGAATCATGTTATGAGGTGAGTCATCAGTCAAATATATCAATTAAAGATTAGGAACAATCTAAATCTAATTATGATGGGAAAAGTGCTCATGATAGTAAGGGAATTATATTTTCATCCAAGTAGCATTCTGTAGAGTCTAATTTACAGAAGACAAGCACTAGTGTTCCTGAAAAAGGAGGAAGTTTATCTTCTCAAATCTAAAAATCAAAACATCCTCAGTGTGTGAGTACCTCACACAAAGGATAGACAATGATAGAATGAATATAAAATGTAGGTCTGATTAGAATGATGGTGAATGGGAATGGGATGATACACCACATCAAGATAAATGCTAATGGAAAGTGTGAAGTCAATTCAATGACCCATGTCAAAGGGTGACATCCAAGTAAATTTGGTGATGAATTTTGATGAGACATTTTATCAAACAATTGTGTGCATTTTAAAAAGTGTGCCAATCTATGTAATTCATAGGTGGTCAATAAAGAGGCTTATGGGAGCTGTCCATATACAATAAAAAAATTCTATGTAATTAGAGTTATGTGTAATCTATCCCTTGAGCTTTGAGGTTATATAATTATGTTTTGATGCCCAAAAGCTGAGTGTTTACTGACAAGATTTGGCAATTCAAGTTCAAAGACTTCAATAGGATTTAAGTAGATCATGAGATTATGTGCAACATGTTATTGCATTAATGATCAAGTTAGATGGTATGTGTAGACTATGAATTTGACTCAAGAGAGGTGGTTAGTGTTGTGTTAGTTCCAAAATGAAATAAAATTAAAAGAAACACACTAACAAGCATACATATTTAGGCCTAGACACTAAGGAGGAGCATAATAACAAACATACATATGAAAACAACAACTAAAACATGAAATAAAACCTCCTTCATCTCCCTAAGATGCTCCAAATAGCTTGTTGAATTGGCTTACTCAGGTTGTGCTTAATGAGTCTTCATCAAAGGAGGTTTGTCTATCTCCTCTTCTCCTTGGCACCTTTATGATTACTTTGTCTTTGGATTCAATCAATAATTTGGCATTATAACACTAATTTTAATAGCTTTTGGAATTATTTTTGCATTATAACTTTGCATTATCCAAGCTTAAAAATTCAATAGGCAAGGCCTCCTATTTATAGATTTTACAAAATGGTCAGAATGAACCTGAACCATCCATCTCAAGATGAAGATGTGTGCCTAAGAATATATTCAATTTTTGAGGCAAAAATAAATAAATTCCTTCATAAATATTTGGGATATAGAGGCAATAAAGACACATGTAGGGTCTTAATGATGCATGGGGTGGCTTGATGAGATATTTTATGCATTTATGGCCTAGAGATGTCTTTCCAAAAAATGATGTCACTTGATGATGTAGTTATTCAATATAAATTTATAAAAGTAAATATTCAAAAATCTCCATGTAAATTAACTTAATCTCTTGATTTGGTTTAATTAGCCCTAAACATGATTAGTCAACTTTGATGCAAAACCTTGGCAATTTGTGCACAAATTAGTCAAAATGTCATTTTATTGGCTCAAAATTTGACTAGATTGAAATTGGAATTTGATGTTAGATGTCTTGGATTAGCTATCACATTTAGGATGTTTCCAATGAAAAATAAAAAAGGCACATGTCTCGTGCAATAAATTTAGTAGAAAAGAACAATCTAGAGCACCTAGGTGCAAAAATGCCATTTTGACTCGAAATGATTTGATCAAAGTTAGCTTCGTAAATTGCATTGCCCCATTTAGTGACACTCTAGCCAAAATCAGCACTTTAATATATCAATTTCAACTCATTTAATGTGTTTTAGTATTTTTAGGCCAAATTGTACATTTTGCTATAAATTGGTCAAAAGCATAGTTGGAGATCATTGGTGGCCAGTTTTAGGTGTCCATAGTATATACCAATAATTCATATGATCCAGGACTTTCATTTAATATAAAAACAATATAAATGTAATTGATAGTTATAAATCATATCCACAACCTTGCCCATATCCTCCCAACATATGCCAAGTGAAATAGGTTGATGGTCAAACAAACTGGGCACAAATTTTTATTGAGTCATTTTGTAAAATAGGTCATGGAAGAAAATGGATGAAGTATTAACCAATGAAATTGTAAACAACAAGTGTGAAATCAAATTGAATGGCCTCCCAATTCTCCAATCTCAAAGAGACGTGGTTTCATGAATGATAATAGGTGTTCAGAGGGGTGAAGATTTGATTCAAGAAATTTTGTCAAATAGTTCATCGTGTCTTCCATTATTTAAAACATATTATCAAAAAAAATACTTGCATATCCTGTGCATAGAAATATATATTGAATTAGGTTGATGAAATCTTCATTTTATCAAAATCACTTGTGGTTTATATTATAGCTCTGGGTGGTCGATGGAATAAGTTTAAGAAATACTCAAGAACATAAAGAACTATGAAAATATGGGGCTCTATTGTCAATTTATTATTTAAGGCATGGCTTGATAAATAAAATTTTGCATACAAAGGTGGGATTACTAAGGAAGCGGTGGCAATGATATGCATGCATTTACAAGGAAAAAGAGTTTTGGTTATAATGGAAAATGTAACAGAATATAAGATCTCATGGGAAGATATTATAGTTGGTGAATTAATTAGATTAAATTCTTATGGACAAGTCTATGGATGGTACCAAAAGTTGTGGAATGAACTATCAAATGAAAAGTGTAATGTTTGTAGCTTTGGTGTGATCTTATGGGAATTGGATACATTGTGCATGAACTAGAATAGAATGAATCCCATGTAGGTAGTGGATGTAGTTTGCTTCTAAGATTTTCATCTTGATATTCTCAAAGAAGTTGATCCCATGGTTGCAATTATCATCAATGCATTTTGGCAAAATGATCTAAGTTTATAACCCACATTTGTACAACTCTTGGATTCTCTCAAACCATTGTAAAGTTATCATTTTCTTTTCAAGATCATGTCAAAGAGCCAAAATTTGACATTTTCTATAAGAAGATATTTAGTAGATAGTTGTAAATAAAATTGAGATGACACTTGAGAAGATTCACTTAGAAAAGTCCAAAACAAATCATTGATTATAATCAAAATGTGATCTTGTGTTCCTCATGGCATAAGTCAAAGTGAATACAAAATCAATTGTGCATATGTTGTCCCTAGATATGACTAATAGTATAGTAATTGATATTTTTCACATGCATTAAATCATGTGTTTTGAAGATGAGAAGACATGACTAGCATGCAAAGTGTAAACTGATTTTACATTGTCAACCCACGTAAATGTTATTTTAAACTAAAACTATCACTAGAATCTCACATAACATTTGCACTTGTGTGCCAAATGTTGGCTCAGATGTCTTAATGAAAAATAATGACTATAGTATGGTAACAAAAGGCTACATTAGATGAAATGAATGTGACTAATAAAAATGAACACAATGGTTCATGTGTTACCTAGTCGATGAGATGCGATCAACTGGTCTCCAAATAGAATCAATTTCATTTGAGTCAATTTGTCAAATGGTTCACATGATTTCTATATGTTTCCAAATTCTGTATATGTCTCTATCTTGACATAGATAACTAATCCAAAGCATTTTTTATGGCCTTTTTTTAGTATCCTCCATATATTGAAGACATGAATACTTTTCAAAGATAAAAATCACATTGATGGCTTTTGAGATATTTTATAAAAAGATGGAGAAGGTATTGCATAGAAATCCTGTAATTATCTCATGGGCATCTTTGACAAGGAGATAAAAACCCTCAAGCTAGTACCAATCTCTGGAGCACAAGTTTTTGTAATGGAATGTGAGAGAAACAATTGATATACCAAACAAATATACAAGTGCTCAATTTCTAAATCAAATCGTGCAATTTTGATTTGCACATTTCAAAAGGTGTAAAAACAACAAAGTATTTTTGCACTTTTCAAGTGGTGCAATTTAGTAATTTTAATTTTTCACATGGTGAAATTGCACCAATGGACTTTTGCATCACTTAAGTGGTGCATTTTTATAAAATAACTTTTGCACTTTTTAAAACACAAAAAATGTGGTTACGCATCATAACAACCTCCCCATGCTATAAATATGAATGTAAGGCTCATTGTAAAAGGTGAGGACTTTTTAGCAGTGAAACTCTGTAGAAACTTTTAAATGATGAGATTGTCTTTTCAACTCAACAAAGATTAAAATAGGGAGATTTTACAAACTTTGTGTTCAATATTTCTTCATGAGTTATAACTTTGTGTATGATTCATTTGTCTCTATATCTTTACTTTCAAATTTTTTTTATAATCACTACCAAATTGTTAGAAAATGGGAATTTCACATTAAGTATTTTTTTTAGAATCTTCTCATGTTATTTCTATGAATGTGAAATCTCAATGGGGTTTAAGCAATATTTTAATTGTCTTTTATGGGTAAATATGGGATGGTTATCTTTGGTCTGCTATCAATATTATAAAATTGTCTCAGTGTATGTTTTACACTCCAAAGCGTGTAATTATGTCTTTACCACCCATTGAATGAGAGAGGTTTCCATTCACATGATGTTTTCCCCTTCTTGGACTATTCTGGTAAGTTTCTACATTTAGCTACCCAGAATTGTCTTTCATTTTTCCTAGGGTTATCATGGTATTTTATGTATTTAATTGACTTTAATAACCTTGTCATCCTTTATTTCTTTCCTTTCTCTATTCTTCCCTTCTTTCCATTTTTTCCTTCTTTCCCCTCATTTCCTTTCTATCTCTTTTATGTACTTTCAAGTTAAAAGTACGAAACCCCCAATAGAAAACATTTTTGTTATAAATAGTTGTGAATAACTTTTCCCCTACTTTTCCATTTTTGGATTTCAATAAAGGTAGCTCTACCTATTAATAAGAGAGGAAATTTGTCCTATGTTACTGATTAATGGAAGAACTAAATTCTCACACTAATGACTCAAAGTCACCAATTTATCCCCCTGATATTTTTTTGAGCCAACAAACCCATGTAGTTTAAATTTAAACATGCATGTAAATTGGATGGAAGTATATGTATATCATGAATATGTTGAACATGTTCATTAATATTTGATTATCATTGATGTCAAAGATATTATGTTGTACTAATACATTAATGATAAAGTGATCAGATTGATGGTTTGGACAAATATGGCACATTTATAGGTTTATAAGGACAAATAATAAGTTATGAGGCATCCATAGATGTCTTGATGTAGTTTTGATATATATTTTGATCATTTGGAATGATGATAATCCATATTCTATCTTAAGATAATCTAGACCGTCATAGACTGTCATGCAGACACATATGATCTAGTAAGTTTGTGCATTTATTGTAGGTATTTAGAAAGTCAATAGTGGGAAAATGTTTTCAGGGTGATGTTGTCTATAGTGCCAATAATGTACCCTAAATATTTGGATTCCTAAAGTTTTTTCTAGCTCGATATATAAATATTCAAAGTTTCACTTACAGACTTTGATGGGCCAGAGATCGTCAAGTTAAACTATGTTGAAGTCTGAGGTCATCTAGTCAGTAAATCTAATGGTGCACATTAAATCATAGATCTTGATCCAATGATGCATGTGAAAGTTAATATGTCAAAGAATGAATTTTCTAGTGACATGTGTCACATTCATGGATCTTGGAAAAAATATCAACAACATGCATTAAATTCAATGACTCAAATGTGTAGAATGCACACGGGGCTGCCAAGTGGCACAATCATGGGAGATTGGAGCTTAGATCAATGGTGAGCATTAAAAGGTAAGGACCAAGCTGATTCAAAAATATAAATGGTGTGTGTTTGGTTAATATTACTAGGGTTCATGATATTAGGTCAACATGACCAATGTTTAATAGTTGTTCAGTGACCATTGGATTTTGAATATTCAAATTTGCAAGGGAGAACCAGTCTATAGTTTTTGAGCTATAACTTTTGATATATCTAAAATTTAATCATGGTGTAAAATTAAAATTCGTATAGGACTTCAATATTCATCCATAGAATCTATTTATAAGGTTTTAATGTTTTAATAGTCAAAGTTATAAATCTTCAAAGTTAATTATGTGTTCTTTAATGATGTTACAGTATACAAAATGTTGTTTGAGAAAATTTTATTTTAACAAAAGAATGTTTTGGTAGGTATAATGAATTTAATATGTCTTAGAGATCATATGGAGTGGACCCATGTACTTTAAATTTATCTTATGTTCTTAATTTTCTCGATGAAGTGTTATATTCATGAATAGTTCTTCATGAGACCTATAAGGGATAATAAGGCCTAATTGAAAGGTGTAGCTACTTAAGTGTGACCCATAGTTGTTATGGACAACCTATGAATATGGTATTGAGCTATGTAATATGACTTAAAGGTTAAGGAAATTATTATGGTTGACCTAGATGTTGATATTCATGAAGACTCTATAAATAGTGGAGATCAAGGCATTGGTTTCTTGACTTGAAGACTGAAGACTAGTCAGATTTGAATTGAGTGAAGGAACCTTTGAAAGAGAAGGAATAGGTCAGTGATGACCATTAAAGAGAAAAGAGGATCAATCATGATTATCTGATCAATTTGATGAATGTGAACACATAAGTCATTCGACCTAATAATCCTATAAGAGGTAGATTTAGCAAGTGTGCTTAGTGGATGGATTAAAGAGATGAGTAGGTTGAAGAGTGTGTGCATGACCTACAGGTCATTTTTTTTATGTTATGATAGATTTTTGTAGTTTTTCTTATTTTGCATATGCTTATAAGTGAAGGGAGATCCAAAAACTTATTTTGGATGCATTATTTGTGTGTGTAAGTTTGTGAGAGTGTAAAGGTAAAGAGTGTAAGTAATATCATCAAGTATAGATGATGTCAGATCAAAGGTGGAGATCAAATAAAGGTAACTGAGTGGGTGCTTTGTTTCCTAGGGGGTTTTATCCTCCTTGATATTTGGATCTAGCTAAATGTCAAGTAGATGCTTGACTAAATTAAGGGGTGGGTGTTCCTTGATCGATTAGTGTTGGTCTAAATGTTAGATCTTGTTTTATAGGACTATAGTCTATTTTATAGGATTCAATGGGTTTTATCCCCCAAGAGGGTTTCCCACATATATGATGTGTTCATGTGATGCATGCTCTTATGTATTCTTTTGATGTATGTGCTTTCATGTTTATCCTACTTGATCAAGATTGAAGTGTGTTGAATGTTTAAGAGTTGGGAATTGAATTGAATTATCTTGCATCACTGATTCACCCCCCATCTCAGTGATTTTAGATCCAAAAATTATCATTATAAATAGACCTTCTATGCAAGTTTAACCACTTGAAGGTGATCCAAGGTATAATATGGCTAAATAATTGAAGAAAGAGAATTAAGAGTTGAAAGAAAAAGTATAGCTTAATTATGCATGTCTGAAATCAAGTGAAGAAAAATGAAATAAGATCAAGGCACTTATTGAGAAGTACAGTGGTAATATGAGAGAGTATGATTAAGAAGAAGCTCAGAAAAAGATCATGGCCTCAAAATTTAAGGCTATTACAAATGAGTACATCAATCTCAATAAGGAACTAGAATCCTTGAAGATAAGCTCAAGATCAAAAGATGATAAAAAGAATATCAGCATTCTTGAGGATCAATTAAGAGTTACAAGGAGGAATCTAAGTTCAAAAGAGGAAGACTACATACATCTCAAGACTCAATTAAGAGAGATAAATGCCAAAGTTTAAAAGAGGAAGACTGTAGACATCTCAAGATTAAGTTAAGAGAGATAAATGCCAAGTTGAATTCAAAGCAAGATGAGCATGATGAGTTGAAATTCAAGCTTAATTATATAAATATTATTATAGAGCAAGCATGTAGATTGAAGGATTACATGACTAAAGAAGTTAAGAGGGATAAGAAGACCATCTAAGATCTCATAATTTAGTTAGAGGCTACAAATTCAAATATGAGAGATAAAGAGGATGAGAGCGTTCAATTGAAGATAAAGATAGATTTATTGAAGGATGAGCATGATCAATTTATTGTCAAAGTAGGCAAGATTCAATAAGAACAAAAGAGATCAAAAGAAGGTGAAGTAGATGGTAACATGAAATAAAACAAGTCAAATCAAGTCAAAGGCAAAATGAGGAAACCATTCAGACAACCAAATGCTTCAAGGTATGAAAGATCCTTTTATGGTCATTATTATGCTTATCATACATTTGGTCATAAGATAAGAAACTATAGAAGAAAGAGTAGTTGGTCAACTAGAGGTATAGATATGTAGTCGACTATAATTATCATGACATGGTACATATTGATAGATTTTACCCTAGAAGGCATGGGGAAAGATTAACCCAGGTATGGAGACCAAAGATAGTTTAACTTGAGCATAATGAACCTAAGGAACACGATGGTATATTTACTTAGATTCATAATATTCATCAAGTACAAATCATGAATGATGTTATTTGTTTTTTTTGTCTTCAAGTTGGTCATATTGCAAGATATTGTATAAGCAAGCTCTCAAGTCATAAGAAGATGCATGAACATCTTAATGTGATCAATGAATTTAAATCCTTGGTATGGAAACCTAAGGAAGTGGAAACCATGAAAACTAATTTAATTGAGCTAAAAGATGAAGGTGGACTACTTGATAAAGCAAAAGAGGAATCAGATATGAAGAAGGTTCAAGAATTCCAAGAGAATGTGTCATTTATTTAGATAGAAAATGAGAATCAAAAGTCAGTTCAAGTCAATCTCAAATAAAATACCAAAGTGTTAATTGAGGATAGTTTTGAGGAATGTATGCATCTAAAATAATATCCTGCTATTGTGGAACAAGTTTCATGCAAAGAACATCAGTCGTCAATGCCTAGTGATGAGGTTATTTCTTCAGATGAAAATATATGTCATGAATCTTAGTTGTCTCCTTATATTTTCAATACTTTCTTAAAATTAAAGGAAAATATTATAATGGATGAGCATGTTTCTTATCTTAAGCCTAATAAGAAGAAGAAGAACTATCAGTATCAGATGACCAAGGAGGAGAAGGAATATGAGGAGTTATGGGTATCTCCTGGTTTCATATTATTTTAGGACATTGTGGGTCAGGGTGTCTCTATCTAAGCTTCAAGGAGACACTATTCAATCAAAAAGAAGCATGGTGGATACTAGTTGAGATTTTGATTGATGTTATAGGACAAGAATATCATTTGAAGATGTGCATGATGTGAGGGGGAGCATATGTGAGATGTTCCACTCATGGTTGAGATATGAAGAAGTTTAGTGATATAAAGGTAATTAATTTTTGAGTTGTTATTTTTAAGATATAGACTAAAATTATGTTTGAGTGAGGTATGTTCAGAGATTTTGGTCCTAAAGGTCTACAGGTAGAGTATGGAGGTTTCCAAGTGTCAAAACATGAAAGATGAGTTGTCAAGATGTTTTTGTTGAATAAAAATTTGTGTTGACTCCATTCAGGTGTGTTATAGGTTATTTTATACTTTGAAGATATTTTGTGTATAAATTGAATCTTTTGAGTGCTCTCAGGGTTTTCCAGTTATGGGTTAAGGGCAGGCAGGTTAAAACCTAGTTAAAGGGTATATGGGTTCTCCAAGGTGTGTGACCTCAAAAATTGATCTATAAGTATGTTTTATTTACCTCAAAGTGTGAGAGAAGTTTAAATTGTTGATTTTGACCAAAAGGTGTTTTTTATAGTCATCTAAAATTATGTGGTGTTTTCCATTGATAAGGATTTGTGCAAACAAAGGGCTAATTAGCTAGTAGATTTGTGAAGAAGCTATGGTGCAAAAGTAGAGTTAGAAGATGATTTTTTGCATAAATTAGGGGTCATGTAAGTGTACTTTAGATATGAAATTTTAAGTATTTAAGGTGTATATATAGAAATATATGGGTGTTTTAAGGTTCAGGTAGGGTTATTAGGCTTCTAGGGAAGGCTAGTGAAGATAAGAGTGGTTTTTGGTCATTTTATCTAAATGAAAAAAGTATGATTGTTATTTAATGAGTTTCTTAGTTTTTTTTGTGCATATTTACTATTTGAAGATTGTATTTTTCATTTTTTGGTAATCAAGGAGCTAGCCTGAAGTAAGAAGGTATGTAGGCAAGTGTGGAGATGGTCTGAAGGTTCTCAACGGATGCCTAAGCTTAGAAGATTTGAATGATCAAATAAGAGTGTAGTCATATATAATGTGTGAGATGTTTGTATAATTATGGTCTTATAATATATTACATGAGATGGATCATAATGTTAGGGGGAGCTTTCTAAGCTCTGTGAGTAGTTTATCAGGTCCAAGGATCAAAGAAGTTCAAATTCAAGACTAGTGCATGTCAAAAGGGGAAAAATTATTCATATGCTTGAAATTTTTTAATTTTACTAAGAATTTTAATTATATTTAAATTTTTAAATAATTTTGAGGAATTTTTATTGGCATGTTGATGAAGAGACCCTTTGTCATTAATGTCAAAGGAGAAGAAAGATCAGAATGAAATCATTGTTTAATTAAAGTCATTATGAGGGTATTTTGCCATCAATGACAAAGGAGGATATTGTTGAGCATGGTCATTGATGTTTGGTTGTCATTTATTTCAAATATATCATGTTATACTACTGCATTAATGACAAAGTGATCAGATTGATGGTTTGGAGAGATATGGCACATTTGCAAGTTTGTAAGGTCAAAGAAGAAGTTAATCATCCATAGATGTCTTGATGAAGTCCTGATATGTATTTTGATCATTTGGAATGATGAGAATCCATATTATAGCTTAAAATAAGCAAGACCATCATAGACCATTATGCAAACATATATGATCTAGTTTGTATATTTATTTTAGGTACTTATAAAGTCAACAATAGTCAAATGTTTTCATGGTGATGTTATCTATAATGCCAAGAATGCACTCTAAATATTTGGAGTCCTAAATTATTTTCTAGCCCAAGATATAAATCTTAAAATTTGAAATTATAGACAATTATGGGATAAAGACCATCAAATTAAACTATGTTGAAGTCTGAGGTCATCTACTCAATAGATCTAACGGTGTGTGTTAAATCACAGATCTTGATCTAATGGTGCACATAAAAGTCAATATGTCAAATAATGAATGCACTAAATACATGTATCACATTCATAGAGCTTGGATAGATTATTAATGGTCAGTGTATGATCATATAGTCATAATACCAATGACATGTGTTAAAGTCAATGAGGCAAATGTGTGAAAATCATGTGGGGCTACCAAGTGGCACAATCATGGGAGTTCAGAGCTTAGATCAATGGTGAGCATTACAAGGTAAATACCAAGCTGATCTATAAATATTGATGGTTCATATTTTGTCAATATTTATAAGGTTCATGAGATGATGTCAACATGATCAATGTTTAGCATCTATTCAGTGACTATTGGAATTTGAATATTTAAATTTGTGAGGGAGAACTAGTCTATAGTTTTTGAGCTATAACTTTGATATATGCATAATGGTATCATGGTGTAAAATGAAAAGTTGTATATGATTTCAAGTTACATCCATAAAACTCGGTCAATAGTTTTGATTGTTTGTATATTCAAAGTTATGAAGCTTTAAAGTTGATTGTGTGTTCGTTAAGGGTGTTATAGTATACAAAATGTTGTTTGAGCAATTTATGTTTTAGCAAAATAATATTTTGGCAGGAATAATGACTTGAAGATGTCTTATATATCATATTTAGTGGACCCATGTACTTTAAAGTGATCTTATGTTATTAATTTTATTGATGAAGTGCTAAATGGGTGAATAGGTCTCCATGAGACCTATAAGGGCTAATAAGGCCTAATTGAAAGGCGTATCTACTTAAATGTGACCCATAGTTATTATGGCCAACCTATGAAGATGGTATTGAGATATGTAATATGTCTTAAAGGTTAAATAAATTATTATATCCAACCTAGATGTTTATATTTATGAAGACTCTATAAATAGTGGATATCAAGGCATTGGTTTCTTAACTTGTAGAGTAAAGACTAGTGTAGATGTGAAATTGAGTAAGGAACCTTTGAAAGAGAAGGAATAGGTTAGTGAGGGCCATCAAAGAGAAAAGAGGATTAGTAATGATTATCTGATCAAGTTTATAAATGTGAACACATATGTCATTGGACCTAATAAGCCTAGAAGAGGCAAATTGAGAAATTGTGCTTAGTGGATGGATTGAAGAGCTAAGTAGGTTGAAGAGTGTGTATGAGCTACAGGTCATATTTTTGATGGTGTGATAGATTTTTTTTTAGGTTTTCTGATTATGCATATGCTTATAAGTGAAAAGTGATCCAAAAGGGTGTTTTGGATGCATTACTTGTGTGTGCAAGTTTGTGAGAGTGTAAAGGGAAAGAGTGCAAGTAACAAAATTCCATCATCAGGTGTAGATGCCATCAAAACAAATGTGGATATCAGATCAAGGTATATGAGTGGGTGATTATTTTCCTAGGGGGTTTTAGCCTCCTTACTAGTTGGAGCTAGCTAAAGGTCAAGTGGGTACTTGACTAAATTAAGGGGTGGGTGTTCCTTGATCAATTGGTGCTAGTCTAAATGTTGGATATTTTTTATAATATTGTAGTCCATCTTATATTTTTTAGTGGTTTTTATCCCCCAAGAGGGTTTCCCACATATATGATGATTTGAGCAACATTTCAAGCAACAATTCGGGCGATGTTTCTACCCCAATTGGTGGCAAAACTTTTGGGAACCATAACTTTTACACCATAGCTCCATTTGACTCCCCGTTTGAATAGTTGGAAAGCTAAGAATGAGGGGAATATCATGAGATGGCATGGAGCTCTGATTAATGGGTTTTGACCATCAAAAAACAAATTGAATTGCCCCAAATTTCAATTTTAGTAGTGCAGTCTAAAAATAATAAGTTTCTAAAAATAGTAATTCCTTAAATTTTGTATTGTTATAAATCGTGGAAGTTGAACCACTTAATCTCCCTCAAGATTGGTGACCTTCCACATCCTCCTCCTACCTTCAAAACATGTATAAATGAAGATGTAACCCAAAATGGAAATTAGACATCTCTTCTCAGAGATAGGCATATGTTTGGGTCTACAAATTTAATGAATAAAACATCTCTTCTCAGAGATAGCATTATTGTTATTGTGTTGTTCTTGTTTCTTGAATTATCTTTCAACCAAATATTTTTGAGTTTTGTATCATATGATGTGTTAATGTGATGTATGCTCTTATGTATGCTTTAGATGTATGTGCTTTCATGTTTATTCTACTTGATCAAGATTGATGTATGTTGAATGTTTAAGAGTTGGGAATTAAATTGGATTATCTTGCATCACTAATTCACCCACCCTTAGTGATTGTACCTCCAATAGAATCCATAGTATTCTATTCAAAATATTGTAATTAATATCATTAGGCATAACTTGACATGGTGTAGATAGTGTTCTAGGCCCCAATGTAAATTTTAGTGTGATTTTACCTAAGACATTAGGTGGAATATTATCAAACCCTCAGATGTTCATATCAGAAGGATCCAAATCCTTTGCATGTATATTAAAAAGTTGAAGAAAAGAGATATTGTAAATGTTCAACCTTGATTCATTTTCAACTAAAACCCATTTGACACCTACCTCATTAATTTGTAATGCAATGGAGAGAAGCAAGTGTAAATATATGATGTGATGGGGTGGGAGATCTTCTGTATTGAATGAAATATGCTCTTTAGTCCATCTCATAGTATTAATTATGGAAGTAACATTAGTTGGATCAAATGTTCAAACACCCAAGTATCATAGAGTTCAGCATACAAAATGTCTTTGTATGTGTCAGAATGTTTTAAGATCTCTAAAATGGAAAATGTAGTTGAATAAGCACTTATCGGGTCAACAAAGCTATAGCCATGGGTGTTGCTAACCTTCCAATCTTTGGGACCACATGTAAACATCATAACCTAGACCACAGGGTCTATTAGGAGTGTAGAGCTAGTAGTAGAGATGGTATAGTGGATATATGTGTGTGATAAAGAAGGAGGAGGGATAAGAGAGACCTCTAATGTTCCCTTTTGTCTAGTAGTGATAGGTAAGGAATAAAATTGAACCAAAACATAAGATGCATCCAAAGGAGACTTGTTAGTTTTAGGTAGTGTAGTTGTTATCTTATATAATGTACTCTTTATGGGTTTAAATAATTGTGTCTTAATTGAATTCCACATAAGAGAAATATAACATGCTAAATAAATAATGAAACATGACAATCATTTTAGCTCATATAAAGCATCATATATACTTGTATTTATGTATTTTCTAAGTTCAATCTAAATTAGAGGAAACAAGCATGCAAATGAAAGTATTAAACTTAGAAACAAAAAGTGACACAATTATTTTGTCATTATTATCATGATTATATCAAATAAAATAATAAAATAGATGGATCTAAAATCTGAATGTTGGAAATGTAAACCCTAGGGTTATCTAGGGTTAGGGTTTGTGCAATATTTAAAGTAAGTCAGGTTCCCCAAATGTTTTAACCTTTTATGACTTAACCACTTTAAATATTATGTTTTTTATAGATTTGAGTAGATTAAATCAGGTAAATAATATGCAATAAATATAGCCACTTATTTTTTATAGAATTGACTAGCTTTGACTTTTATAAAAATAGTAATAAATAGTGCAAGTAAGAACTTAGTTGGAAAATAACTGAGATGAATGATCTAGGTGCTAGAAACTGAGGTGGAATCTGGTCTGAGTCTTACAAACTAGATCCTAATGTTAAAACCTCTTGGATAATATCACAACAATTGGACAGAAGCACTATAATTGGAAATGTGGTGGTAGTGTCTTGATATTGGTAGTAGTGTTTTTTATGCAAGATTATCCTAAGCTTCTAGGTGCACCTAATCTCTAAGGTCTATTTCTACATGCATAAAATTTGAAATCCTATATTTTTCCTATAATGTCTAATTTATTAGCAATCCCTAATCCTCCATATAGCTAACATATCTAGTTGACATGAGTTGAAAAGTGTGTTTGTTAGTAACATAGGCTGGACATCCTCAACACCACATTGTGATGAATACCAATACTAAAAGGAGGGATCAATCTCGATGTAGTTCTCCCCACCTTAGTGATAGTGAAATTACAAGTGAATATAGTATAATAGTGGCCTTTAGTGCCTTGAATGTGCTTGTAATGGGAAATTTGGGTAATCTAATCTTAGGGTTGTTGTAGATTGTAGTATGTAGAAGTGGGATAAAATAAGGATTGATAACCTTAATTGTGCATAACTTACATTTTAAATTTGAATGTGTATTTTGCATTAAATTTCCATCTAGTGATTAGAGGGCAAAAATTCATGCATTATATTGTTATGATGCTTGTGAAGATGATAAAATAGGTCTAGGCTGACCCTAGGAGGTTCTAGTTTTGAAAAGATATATATTTGGGAAAAATAAAAATAAAGGACATTAAAGCCACTCTTGGGACACAAGCACCATGTGGCACTAGTGTCTAAATGGAATAACACTAGCATGAAGTTCCAGTATTTATAAATGAGGGTTTATGACTATTTTAGGGTTGACTAGAAACACTTGTGTCCTACACAAAGGCTAGTTAAGTGTGACAATAGGCTCTAGGATAGGTCTAGGTCTAAGTTAAGGGTAGGTAGTCTCAATTAATGCTCTTAGCACTTAAATACCACTTTTAGGTAATTAAAATTTTATGTATATACCTTCAAGATGTTTATGAGTGTTTTTAGATCTTTAGGAGCTATAATGTAAATTCTATGTTTTGAAGGGTCCTATTGGATTTCAAAATTAGCCATATTTTAGGATTTTGGTATTTTAGACAACCAATTTTTAGGGTATCATGATTTTAGGGAGACATTATAGGAATTAATTGGATGGACACTCTAAGGAATATAGACTAATGGTAGCAATGATATAATTAGATAATAATATTATGAAGCACCAATACTTTTCCCACCCCTTTCTCGATGCACCCTTTAAGGCATGCACTCAAAGAGATTGAAAATCAGCAAGTACCTATAAGAGATAAAGTGTTAGTAAATGATAAATTTTTAAAATATTGTGTATACATAAAATATAATAAGGTTGGATCTCAATCCATCATGTATCTTTCCATGTAGGTCATAGGTAACATAAACAAGGTCAATGCACTCAAAGTCTCATTGGAGGTCCCTCAAAAGGCCCACATGAAATTGTTGACTCATGGAGAGATCTTATTCTAGAAATCACCTATTAACCTACCTAAGTTAGATTGAGAGGCCAACCACATTGCTCAAACACCAATATCCCACCAATAAGCCAAAAAAATTTAAGGTGGTGGTCCCCCCATAGGTGTTAACTGACTATAATCATTGTATCCAAGTGGTCCTAAATTAATAATTTTTTGTCTTGACGTTAGGATCCATGTGTATTTTTCCCTTTTGGGCTAACATTGTTGCAATAAACTAAGTCATGATGACTAGGAGTGGGACCTCATGCTATTGTATGATGAGTCTCATATAATTTCTATATATATTATTTTGTAACATGTTTTTTTTGTTGGTTTATCTTAATATAAAACACATGAATTACAGAAACTTGCAAAAGTGTTTGTGGTTGTGTAATCTTTATGGAAACCTTCTCATTATTTTATGGTGAAGTGGTGATTATTGATATTTTTAGATAATGATATGAGTTTGAGTTACTTTATATGGGTTTAATTAGGATGAGATATATGTTATTCTAACCAATTTTTATGGTTTATCATGATTATTTAAACAACTATATGTAAAAGTGCGTTAACAATATGATAGTTGTTCATCTTAAAAAGGCAATGATGTGAGAAAGAGTATTTGTTATGGTGCTTAGATCTCATGTCATATCTTTTTTAGTTTTAGCATGTGTGAATATATATATAGATATGAGAATTTATATTCAAACTCATATAGTTTATCCAAACATTGAAAACCTCCATTTGATTTGAAAAACTCTCTTTCTTGCCTTACCTTTCTTTCTGTTTATTGTTTACTTAATTATAATCCACCTTTTGAATGTAGAGATCCATTTTATATTCATTAACTTGTATAACAAGAGTATTAAAAGACTCCCAATCCTACCACAATTTTTTACCAAAATGTTTGATCTCTTTGAGGTGATAATGCATGCCTTGATATCTATTCTACATAGGCTACACAAGATAACCCAATACCTACAACTCGTAGCCTGGTCTATACCAGCAATAGTCCTAAAATGAGAGGGTGATATCCCCAAAAAAATTTGGCCCTTGGGATACCTAAGATCATGGGTACATTTAGAGACATCAACAAACTAAATTAGCATTATAAGGAGGGATCTTCTTATTGAAATAATGTGACATGCACAAGAATTTCCATCCTTAGATTATTCATTGATCATAAAGTAACCTAGATCATCCCAAACACATCATTAGGTTAAATTATATCCATAATCTATTTTTATTCCCACCATTAGTAACATTCAAAATGCATAATACTATCAAGTGGAGAACTTAAACTCCTATAATTCAACATGTTTCCCTAGTTTCACAACGTAGCCCACCCCAACATCTTAATCCTTATCATGTTACATAGATATCTTGGTTAGATAGATATATCATAAATATCATTGCATATGTCTATGACCTACCAAGGAACCCTAAGAGATACCTACCATGTTTCACACCCAATGGGGGATGTACAATTGAATATCGCATCACTTCTTACAATACATCCTTAAGAGTCTTGAATGTTGAACATGAATATATAGCATGTAGGATTTTCCCACTTACCTTGTAAGACACCAGCTATTATTGGTTTTTGAACTCTCTAAGGATTCTATTACTAGTTGGGACCAATTCAGTAACACCTTTCTACCTTAGTTCAAATAAGTTATAGACCGTAGTGTGCTCTATTAACAATTTTCCAGTATGAGAAGAGAAGCCAACAACCCATTATAGCCTTTAATCTAATTTAAATAATATGTCTTACTAAATCATAACCCTATACATACCAAATGGATAGTTAGCTTTGGAAATGTACAATATGCTTTGGATCCTTGGACAGTTGTGTTTTTATAAAGATATACCACCATGGTGGACTTACTACTAACATATGTTGAGGCCATTAATTTTTATAGGTAGTTAAATCCACAAATATATATAAATCCAATCATTCCCAATGTTATTCCTAATATACCTACCTTGAATATTATCCCCAAAATGAATCATAATGTATCAATGCCTAACCCATTACTTATGATTAACCAACTACTCTTGAGACAAGTTGCACCCACCCAATATGTAGGCTTCCTTTGCCTAACCAATGTTGAGTCTACACCCCAAGTTCATAACTAATATTTAGTCCTTATTGTTAGAAACATCAAAATTATTCCCCATGAATCTACTAAGAATGAGTTAAACACCATACAACACATGGTATATAAACTTAGCAATGACTTATTAGGCCTCTAGAGATAGGTTAGAAACATTGGTGAGGAATACTCCAACACAAACATCACCTACCAAAGATACAACCATCCTAATAACTATCCTAAGCCTTCACCTAACAAGTTACCTGAGATCAACATTTATAAACTAGCTTTTCCAAATTGGTGCTCTGGTGCATAACACTTCCCAACACAAAGAATTAGACTACATTGAGTTTTACACTACCTTCATCATCTTCTAAAGGATCTGGATGAATATGAAGTGGTCACAAACCACCAAATCTCCACCAATTTATCCAATACCCATATTACATCAAGATCTTTGAGTACTACTATGGTACTAAAAACCCTTAAATTCCCCAACCATGAAGATAATTAACCTAAGGAAACTATTGATGAGGTGCATATTTTCTAATAGTACCAAAGAATTAACTTCAAATTAAGGAGTCAAACTCAATAAGAACCCTTTAAAATTCCCACTCCTCTAATTAATGGTACTACCACTCTAGATCCTAAATCTAATACCCACCTCTAAAGGGTAGTGACTAAAGACATCATTTAGAGTCACATCCCACCTTCAGTAAGACCGGTTACAACATAATGGAGGATATGAAGAGGATCAAGTCAAATATCACATTGCATGAGATAGCTCAAATCACTGAGTAATGAGATCTTATTTTAAAATATTTAACTAATAAAATAGTCTAACCCAAACAAAATGTGATCGTATTTTAAAATATTTGACTGATAAAATAATCTAACCCAAACATAATGTAGTGCACACCAATATGGTGATACATAAGAAAAAACGTGAGTTTATTTTGTTCTTAATCACAATCCACATATTTGAGAATAAATTTTATAAATGTTTAGTTTATTTGGGATCCTTAGAAAACATCATGCCTTCTAGAATATATAAAAGTTTGGGACTTACTCGATCAAATCTGACAAAATAGTGGTCTAGTTAGATAAATCTGAGATCAAGGTCATAGGTGAGATCTTAAAATTCCATATGAATTTAGAATCTGAATGCATAGTCCAACAGTTCATAGACATCCAGGTGATCAAAATCACTAAGGCATATGGTATTTTATTGAGTAGGGATTGGCAAAAATAATAAATGAGTACATGTCTATAGACTTTTCATATATTTGGATACCTTAGAGAGGTATTTCCAATCAAATATGAATCAACAAAGAACCTCATATGAAGCATATGATCAATGAATATAATTCCATAAATGAAATGGTAAACATAGAATCAACTGATATAGGTTATACCCTATCAACAGTACCTACCAAATACCAAACTAACAAAGCCTCTAAGTTGTCATGCTTATGACCGCTCTACTTTGATGGGGCCTACTCTAAATTAAGGTTTTGGAGTATGGATTATGTTGATCATCCTCTAAGGAAAACAACACTTGGTCACTTATAGACCACAATTTCCATATACCAAAAATCTTGTAGATTATGAAGCCTTGATTCTAGGCTTACAACTTACCATAAAACACAAGGTCAAGGAACTATGAGTATTTGAAGACTCTGAGTTGGTAGTCAACTAGGTTAAGAGTAAATTCCAATACAAGTTGTCTTATATTAAAAATATAAGCACCAATCATGGGATTTAATCAAAACATTCAATGCTTTCAATGTGATTCCCATTCATAGAGGATAAAACCAAGTCAAAGACTCTTTAGTAGCCTCTGCTACAAAACTAGCTCCACTAAATGACTCTAACCTAAAATATTTATCCATAGATCTAGTACCTTGTCCCTTAATCCCAAGCAATGTTGAGAACTTCCAAGTTTTTGAAAATTATCACCATATCCTAGATTTATTAAGCAAATCGAGGGTATTTAGTGCCTAGATCACAAATGAGAAATAAAGGGACAACCTCTTGAATAATGACTATGATGAAGATGGGATCATGAATTTGAAAGATAATCACATCTCAAAAGGTACGATCTCCCTTAAAGTGATATTTGATTTAGATAAAATGACTGATAGTCTAGAAATACCAACTTATGTTAATCAACAGTCCAATACCATTAACCCTAGATCAGCCAACAAACCCAAAAATGTCAATATTGGTCTTGATTGTACCAAGCTTGAGATAAATGAACTTAAAATTTTAGTTATATGATATATATATGTGATTTACTATACTTATCATGACCTTAAGGTCTTCAATCCCAACATGATAATGCACAACATCCCACTTAAACATGGTCAAAAGCATTTTAGGTAGATTTAGTGACCTATGAATCCCATCTTAGATCCTTTCATCCATAAAGAGGTCCATAAATTTCTAACCATTGGGATTATTTTCCCAATTGGTCATTCTATATAAGTGGCTAATCTAATGGCTATTCACAATAAAAATGGGGAAATTAGACTTTTCATAGATTTCAAGAATCTGAATCAATCCTCTAATAAATATAACTACATATTACCTTCCCTATATGAAGTGATTCAGATGGTCAGTGGCTCACAAATGATGTCCTTCTTGGATAGATTCATAGGTTATAACCAAATCTTAGTTAACCATGAAGTTAGGATCAAAATTACCTTCACCACCAAGTGGAGCACTTTCACCTATAAAATAATGTCATTTAGCCTCACTAATGTTGGGGCCACTTTCTAAAGAAGTATGAAATTCACCTTTCAATATCTAATAGGTAAATTCAAGATAATATATATGGATGACCTAACTATTTTTTCAAAATATAGGTCTAATCATGTTCACCATCTACAAAAAGTATTTGAAAGGTGAAAAATAATGGTGTCTCCATAAACCTAAATAAAATCATCTTTAGGGTCACAGAAGGTAAGCTTCTTGGCCACATCATCAATAAAGGAAGATATATCCATTGATCTTGAGTGAGCTAGTGTAATTTCCAAGATACCACTTCCTAATAGAAAAAAGAGTTGAAATATTTCATTAGCAAAATTAACTTTGTATGTAAATTTATTTCTTATTTAACTGAGATTGTTAAAACTTTAAATTTTATGCTAAAATAGGAAAAGAAATTTGATTGGACTCTTCAAGCCAAAATTGTCTTCCAAGATATTAAAAATGCTATCATGCATGAACCTATTCTAATCATCCCATATTATACAAAAGACTTCCAATTTTACTCCTTTGTTTCTAAGCATACTATAGTTTTTGTACTCACTCATAAGTTTGATGAAGGATAACACCCTATAGCCTTCATGAAAACCAACCTAAAGGATGCAGAATTGAAATATTCTACTCTGGATAAACAAGTGTATGCTTTGGTGAAACTTGTAAATAATTTCCATTGCTATATCCTTCAAAAAAAGGTTCATGCCATTGTGTTTTATCAAGGGGCAGAATGAACTCGATGAGTATAGAGGTTAATAGATGGCCAAGCTACAAGAATACAAAATGGATATTAATCCAGCTATAGTGGTGAGAGGCCAAGAACTCATACATCTAATGGTATAAGTCAATCCCAGGATCACTATGGTATAGCTAGACCATATGGAGATGACAAGCCAAGATTGGTATAACCCAGTGGTTCATTATTTACTATATGGAAAATCTCCTCAAAACTACATAGCCAATAACATAAATCTCTATGATTGAAAGTGTCTCACTGCATGTTGAATAAATGGGTAATCTACCATAATAATTATGAATGTATATACCTTAAACCTATGAGTAAGCAAGAACCTAGAGAAGTTATGGCTAACTTCCATGATAAATTGGGTATTGGCCACCCTTTGGGAATAGGGAAAAATCATAAAATTCTATGAGCTAGATATTATTATCCAACCATATTTAAGGATGTACACAACTAGTTTTAGAATTTCCATGAGTGTCAGACTCTCACCAAGAAATAAATTCATGTTTTGATGCTTCTCCAACCTATGATTGAAGATTTTCCCTTTGCCCAATGGGTACTAAACTTTTTTGAAGTCATCAATCCCAACTCATCAACTAGCCATAATTTCATATTGACTACTAAGGATCACTACACAAGGTGGAGTAAGGTCATTCCCCGTAAGAATAGCACTACTAATGAAGTGATAAAATTTATTTAATAAAACATAGTCACCCAATTCAGCACACCAATCTTGTTGGTCTGTGATAACAGGTTTACTTTCTAATCATAAAAATTCACATAATAGACCTATGAAAATTGTATCACCCTAAAATTATCTTCTCATTATTATCCATGGGGAAACATACTAGAAGAATCCACAAATAATAATTTAATAGATGCAATTAAGAATTTAGTTGAGAAGTGAAATAGAGATTAGCACTTATTGCTAAAATATGTGTTGTGGGTTGATTACAGTAGATATAAACAAGCTCTCTAGAGTTCACCATTTCTCTTAGTATATGGCCAGGAGCTAGTATTCCTAGTAACACACAAGCTAGTTACAAATAAATTTATGCAATAATTCATGGAAGGAGATGAAATATTGAACTCAAGAGACATCATTTAGATGGAGGACATGCATGAAGAATCCCTCCAAAGTTTCAATTATCAATAAGAGGTTGTCAAAGGCTAGTTTGACAAAAAAGATAAGGTGAAAGCCTTCAATATATCTGATTTAGTCCTATTATGAGACAAATCTCATGAAAATAAAGGGCAACATTCTAAACTAGACCCCCTTTAGATTGGCCCATATTAGATCACCAAGATATTTTGATGATATGATTTCATGTTGAAGGATTTATAAGGAAATGATTTTTATTTGACTGTGAATAGATAGTTATTGAAACACTACTTCTTGTTAGTTTCATCCATATCTATTTTGGAATTATTGTAAGTGTTAGTTCAAGAGTAGTGTAGTTTTACCATAGTAGTAGAGTAATTTTTTTTTTTTGGTTTGTTTGTTTGATTTTTGATCGTTACTTTTTTTATATTTGATTTATTTTTTGTTATAACTTTTTATTTGCTTCTTGCATTTTACCATGTGTTACCCATTTTGATCCTATTGCTAAGTATTAATCCATCTACTCTTGGTCTATCCAAGCCACTACTTTCTCTACCATTGGGTTCATTGGTTTGGTCCCTTCAAATGCATAGTAAAACATTGAATACCTAGTCTAATAATTAAGAATCGATAGAATTTATTTCCATTTTAAACATTTAAATAGTATGGAAAATATTTTCACAATATCATGGTGAAATGAATCATTGATTCTAGATTTAAATTGTAAATTAAGAATAATTTTCTTACTAGTATGAAGTTAACACTACACTCTAAATAGATTGAGAAGCAACCATGAGAATTTATGGAAATATCAAAAAGAGCATTATTCGGTGAACTATTCCCTTACAATGGTTACATTGGCTCTCAACCATCTTGGATCAAATATAATAAAATATAAAATCAAAAGGAGGTCTGAATGTTTTAATAAAATCATATGTTAATTCTTAAGAAAGGTTTATTTGTACAACCTCTATCGTAGTCTTTCCTACCTAGGTGTCAATGGAGAAAGGCCTAGAGTGGAGCCAAAGGTATCTTTGTCAAGGCTATAGATGCCTAGCTAGTAGTAAAGAAAAACCCAATCCTTCCCCTCCCAGCCAATATGTATAAAATCTATCACCCTTCAGAATTTTAGATCACATAAGTGACCCCTAAGCTTTACCATGAATTCCATGGTAAAAGTATATAAATCACTCTTATACACAAGTTGAATTCTTAGAAGGATAAAAAAATTAGTATGTTATGTGTTGAAACAAATTTAAATACTTTATTTCTTCTCTGATATTGTGAAATTGTTTTTCATGATCTTTCATGGGTCTCTTATTATATTTAAATTTATTCCATTTTGATTTTAAAACTTCTATACTTTTTTTTTTTAACACTAGATTTTCTTTGGAAAAAGCATGGTTGACATGGTAGGTCTCAAAGTCAAACTCCCAAAGTTTAGTTGGAAAACTATAGGAATCAATTTGAGACAAGTAATCATGTTTTTCACTATAATATTTATTTAAATGACTTGGTATTTTTACATATTTTATAGGTTTTAGAACCTCCTAGAGGTGTCAGAGATTTGTATGGTGTAAGAAGTATCATCTGAGTATATTTTTTGGCTTGTCAGATCATACTCCTCGAGACCTAGATCCATACTATAACATGTTAGAATATTATACAGACTTGGGACTTAGTGGGATAATTAGATGATTCCACATGGTACAGATAGGTTCTAGGAGATATCAAGAAAGATATGGCCTAGGTAGTGTCATCTAATTAGCATTGGTCATGTGCCCATTTATTACACTTAGAGGTTAATGCACCTAGAATATTTCCACTATCCAAAATTAACAAAAGCACCCTCAGGGTCCACCTTTGCACATAGGTGACACTTTGATAATCCTAGGAACCCACTAGGGGCGCCATAAAAGTAAAGGATGGGTGCATACCCAACTCACTCACAAAATTCAATGGACCATCTTATAGACATTAAAATAGGTCAGATATTTACATCCATATGGTATGCATCATCATGAAATCTCAAATCTAAATTAAATCTCTAAAAATAGATTAAAATAAAAAATGGATAATTTAAAATAGTGTCATCAAATCAAAGTTTAATTTACATGTTGTGAATTCTTATTATCATATTTTGAGATGGGTTTAAATAATATAAGGTCCCATTTGATTTGAGCCCATAGCTATCATTTTCACAAATCCAAATTATCATAGCTCATAATGTTGAGTAATCAAGAACTTCCAAGCCTTTGCCCATAGAACCCATGTGTCCCCTAGCTAATTCATAAGTAGTCTATGATTTAATGTCAATAATGGTAGTTAGTCATCAAACCCTAAAATAGTTTAAGAATTTAGAGACACCACTTTCATGTAGGTAATTTTTTAGGTATAAGTATTATAATTATGTATTTAAAGTGATGGAAGATATGAGGAAGCCAATAAGTGATGATGACCCCACAAAAGATGAAATTAAGTTCTTGGATGACCTATTGGTTATTTGAAAGTTAGGGATCCACAAAAAAAATTCCAAACCTAAGATTTTTTCTTACGATGATCTCTTCTACAATATTCTCATGTTTTATAAATATCATAATGATATCATCCAATCATAAGGTTTCAAACACTAAATAGTAGATATCTCTCGAGCTTCCTATAAGAATTATTACCACCTGCCTAAGGCCAATATTTTGTATACTAAGGATGTTATAGAGGAGTGTCTAAAGTACCATAATATTTTGGAAATCCTAAAATATTTGGTTGAAGACTCAAACCATTGGGTCAATAAAGATGATATAGACTCTTACACCATCAAAACCTTTAGATAAGGGGTTAGGGTTGGTATGTTATTGATAAGTTAGATATTTTTGGGTAGTGACATCATTCATATCAATAAATTATGGGTCCCAATCCTAATCATAATCCTTAAATGGAAATAAATCCCAACCCTAGGAGATCTCATCACATTTAACATGTCCCAACAGGTGACTAGAGTCAGAATTGGGGGAAACTTGTATATGATGTCATACTTAATTGATGCATGATGTGCCATAGTTACCTTTAAAAGCATTGTCTTTCCTCCATGGATACCTACAATCCCTCTAGTTCATGTGGCCTTCTACAAATATTACATCCACCACTTCATGGCTCATATTGAAGACATCTCCAACCACTTATATCCCCCTTTGTATTTTGAAATCAATGAGAAGAACATGCCCAGATTATCCAAGGAAATGAGAGCCTCCATCATAGTAATTTGATCCTAAAAGTATTAAAAATATTTCACTATGATCATGGTTGAAGGAATCATGGGTGCCCCACTCAAGTTGCCCTATTATGTCCCCAATAAGTTGGCAGAATAAGAAATAACATATCAACTTGCTAATGATGTGGCAGGATTTTATACTATTAGGAGGGGAAAAATTTACCCACATCTTACCATTATCATTAAACACCATGATCAAAATCATATTTCATAAATATTAGCAATGTAAACACGTAGAGAAACCTTTAATCTACCACTTCATGAGGATAAGCAATAAGACCCTTATGGGAATGTCCATAGACATGTTGAGGCATTGATATCTAGAATCAACAAAACTTACCATCATGAGGCCTATAAATATTATGTGTGCCATCTAAAAACATATAATTATAATGAATTGATTGAGAAGTTAAACATTTCAAAGGCACTCAAGGAGTAGTAATCAGGGAAGCAAGTCATCGAGGAAAGGCTTGGTGATCCCCATCCAATTGATGACACTCCTAGGATAAGCAAGAGACTTAAAGAGATGATCCTATAATACTTCCCCTTTACAGACCATCTATCTTTATCAACTACTATTAGATCAGATGGAAAAATAATTTATGTAAATTCACCTTCTTATGGTTAAGTATTGTATTTTTTTGGCAGCTCTAAGTCCTAACATAGTTCCTCAAAAGCCTAGCCTTTCATATCTCCTGAGCCATTGACTCCCACTTCAAACACACATACACAAGTATTTTTCTCCCTAGATGAGCCCACCCAAATTCAACCTTGTTTGTGTTCCTTTTTATTTTTGGTACCCATGTTATTACAGTCACCATTGTGCCAACCCCATCTATTCTAACAATTCCCAATCCCTCAGTTTCTACTAAGGAAACCCCAATAATTAGTGTTGCAATATATAGTGTCTCAACTCCTAGCCTAGAAATTATTGTTGTACCTATAATAAAATTTTATCCTAGTGCTCTATCTACCTCTTTATCCCATATGGAATAAATTTAAAACACTCCAACTCTAAGTTCCCAAGCTTCCCCTACTCCCACATTATCTAGTACCCCTTCCATCTCAATTCCTACCATTCTCATTAGCAACCCACTAACTTTAGGCATATCTAGAGTATATGTAAGGCACGGCCTAATGGGTTCTACTCCATCAATATCCCCTCTTTAGAGTGCCATTTTTGAGGAATTTATCTCCCATTCTAGACCTGATTAACACCCCAATTCAATTTATCTAGAGCCCCTACTGCAAGGTTCCTAATTTATTATTGGATCTTCTCAATAACTTAGTCCCACACCAATGATAGATCTCTCTCTCTAGATACCCTTTCACATGATCATGGTCCCTTAGGATTCACATTATATAGACCTATATCATGTCTAAAGATAAATATAAAACTATTAGGTGTTATTGGTCCCTCTATCTACATGACCCAAGATCAACTCAGATCTCATATGTCTCCTCGGGTAGTTCCCTTTACCATTCTTGATTTTTTTCCCGCTCTTCTTCCATATTCCATCCCCATTAAATCCTCTCTTACATTCATTCCACCTCCCCGCATTCCTCCACCATCCACTTCCATAGTGACCCTATCATCTATAGACTCTTTAACTAATTTAAGATCCTTAGGACCAGTTCAAGGTGGATTTTGGATTGATCCCATACATAGTGATAGGTTACAAAATCCAAAGAAGTTTTATCATGGGGACCCTAACATCCAACTCAAATTTGATAAATATATGGGTTTTATGAAAAGGGTGATGACTCATAAATTCACTCAAGAAGGAAACCTAGAGGTCTAGTAGACTAGAAAATGCATGTTTTCCCTAACTAGAAAGAAGAAGAAACTAGGGAAGATAGAATTGTTGAATACCCAATATTAGTGGTCATAGCTTATAATGAAATGAATGAAAAAATCATGTAATAAATAAAGGAACAAGTAAAAACCTTAGATTCATAGGTGAGGATCACTTTCCCTATTAAGTTGGTGGGCAAGGTGGAGGGAACTTTGTCTAAATTATTTATTACCTTGGGGAAGGTAATTGAGTCCCTTGTAAATGGAAGTGCACCCTATCAAAAGGTAGAGGAATACCTACAAAGGATAATAAAAATGGATAAAAAATGTTAGATGATAGCAAGTATGATTAATAAGGGAATTTTTCTTTGGTTAAATGTCATGCCATTAAGGGACCTCAATTTATATTGAACCTTTGCAGTAAAAATGATGACCTTGGTAGAAAAGTGGCTAAGAGATATGAAGGAAGCAATTGTTCCTTTAGAGAAGAATAGTGGTAATATTTTTTCCTACTTAAAGGAGTTAAACATCACTATACTCTTCCACCCAGATGGCACAATAATTAGCAAAGGTAACTTTGGGGTCCACCTTTAATGGTTTGGGTCTACCATGAAGAAGAAATCCATAAAGGCCAATAAGGTTGGATCATGGTCCATCATGTATCTCTCCACATAGTCAAAATCATCATAAACAAGGTTAATATATTAAAATTATCATTAGATGTCCCTTAAAATGCCATAATGATTTTTGACTTGTGGATAGATCATATTCTAGGAGCCACCTGTCAACTTACCTAAGCTAGACCAAGAAGCTAACCTCATTTATCAAGTACTGGTAACCCAAAAAGAATCCAAAAAATAGTTAGGTGGTGGTCCCCCCATAAGTAATAACTTATCATAATAATTATATCTAAGTGGTCCTGAATAAGGAATGTTTTATTCTAACTTTGGGATCCTTGTATGTTTTACCCTTTTATACGAACATTATTATAACAAATTAAGTCATGATGACTATGAGTGGGACCTCATGTTGTTGGATGGCGAGTCTCATATAATTTACATATATACTAATTTATAATATTATTTTTACATTGGATTTCTCTTAATAGAAAACATGGGAATTACATAAACTTGTAAAAGTGTTCATGGTGGTTGTGCAATATTTATGGAAACCTTCCCATTATTTTTTGGTGAAGTGGTGATATTTTATGTTTGTAGACAAAGATATGTATCTAAGTTACTTTATATGTGTTTAATTAGGATGATATATGTGTTATTATAACCAATTTATATGGCTTATAAAGATTATTTAAATATCTATATACAAAAGTGTGTTAATAATCTAATAGTTGTTCATCTTAAAAGGATAATTTTGCAAGAATGTGTATTTATTATGGTTGATTATATCCCCTACCTTGTCTAGTTTAGATTGATCATGTGTGAAGCTATTTATACATAGGAAATTTTATATTCAAACTTATATATTTTCTCCAAGCATTGATGAGCTCTATTTGATCTGAAAACCTCTCTTTTTTGCCTTGCCTTTCTTTCTCTTTATTCTTTATTTGATTTTAATCCACATCTAGAATGTAGAGATCCATTTTATAGTCAAATACATTGAATAACCAAATTAATACAAGACTCCAAAACCTACCATAGTGTTTTACCAAAATGTTTGAGCTCTCTAAGGTGATAGTGCATGCCTTTAGATCTATTCTATGCAAGCTACACAAGAGAGCCCAATACCTACAATTTGTGCTATGGGTTGCAACAACAACGGTCCTAAAATGAGAGGGTGATGTCCCCTTATTTTTCTGGCCTTTTGGATACCCAATATCATGGGTACACTCATAGACATCAACATAATCCTCATGATGATCATCATTTTTTTCATTTTTAAAATCAATATTTAAAATAACAACATTTCCATTTTCACAATAAGATGGAGTAGGAGATTTATTTACACTTTTTATTTTGTTCAAAGCATCATTAGCATTTGAAATAACAAGATTTTCATTTTCAAAAGAAAAGGGAGTGGATATGAATTTACACTTTCTATTTTGTTCAAAGCATTATCATATGTAAAAGGAGCACTAATGTAACTAGGATGCAGCTCATGAGATATGAAATTTTCATTTTCATTACGCAATGGAGGCTTTATTTTCTTTGTTTTTTATTTTAAAATGTGAAAAAGAGATATATAAAAAGTTTTTGATTGCCTAAGAGAACCATCAAATAATGCATCACCAATAAAGGGTTCATTTAGAATTATATTATTATTTTAGGTACTAAAACTAAATATTTATAGCATCTCAGTACTGTATTTTTGAAAAATATCAATCAAGGCTCTACCCTTTAGTTTTAGATCTCCTTGTTGTCAAAAGGCTTGCATTCACCATCTTATTGTGTCTCAATGCTTATCTCTTAGTCTGACCCATATCATTATGATAACTCAAGTTCTTTTATAGCATCAAAATCTTAAAACTTGACAAACATCCTTCATTATAAATTTTAGAACCATACCTATTTTCTATCCCTTTGGACACCACCAACCACAGAGGGACACTACCACCAATAGTATTATCCATCTCTTTATCTAGTGTCTAGTTTCTAAAATTCATCTAAATTACAAATGTTTTGAAACCTATGAGTTGGCCTATTTATCTTATTAAACCCTACTATAAGATATTTTCAAAAGGTGAGGTATAAATATAAGTATAAGCCTTCTCATCCATCATCTAGTAAATATCAAGTAAATACCTACCAAAGTTAAATAAATCAACTACATAATCAAGCTATTCTACCTTATTTATCCTTATTTTCATATTAATCATATGAGTAGTCATATTATAGGTATAAAGCATTCAAAAATCAGCCCATGAGTGATATTTTTCAAATTACAGGTCTTTGGGGTCAGTTCAATATTGTGAGTCCACTAACCCATTATAAGAAAACTCATTATAAGGGTGAAGATCTAGGGTTTGATCAATTGGTAAAGATCAATAACATATGCACAAGATCCAAATACATTAGTAGAAAGATGACAAAAAACCCAAAAAAGTGTAACTAATAGATTCAAAAAATAATCTATATTTTCATCAAGAAAAAATAACCAAAAGGATACTAACATCGATGGTAGTGTCTAGGGAATGAAAATAGTCAAATTTGAATAGATGGAATATAGAGTTGAGTTGCATAACTGTGATGAAACTAGACAATAGTGACAATTCAAAACATAACAGTTAACAAGATATGCTTCTTTTAAGCTTTGTTATACAAGCATTGATATATTTATTTCACACACTTGAATGAATTTATTTTCAAATATTATATTAGATTACCTATATTAAAATATTATATTCCAACATTTTATTTACATAGTGTTTTTATTTAATAAACTCATTTTGTATAAAACATTCTAGTGAACCTATCCTATGTATTTGAAACAAGCCCTAAATTTCATTAGGATTTCTCCTTCCAAAAAGTTTTATTTTTAGATTTCTATATTTTTATTTTCAGAATTGAATTTATTTTCATGGGCATAGCTTAAGGAATGATTTCCATATACTTTTTACCTAGGCCTTATATTACTTCTCTATGTGGTTGTGTCCAAACTTAGAGCCCTCATCATGGATGCTTTTATTGATAATCTTAAAAAATCATCCTTTTGATCTTTTGTTTAATCTTCCTAATGATCAATATATTACTTATGAAGATATTATGGCTAAGTAAAATTATAATAAAGTCTTCCTTTGTAGAAACTTCATATACTTACAATAAAAATACCATTAATGAAAATATAAATATTGATGAATATGGTGACATTGATGGCATAAATCCTTATTCCTGCTATGATTATTGTTAGGATTACCCTTTATGTAGGATGATTTATTTTATCTTAGGTTTCATTTTTTTGTGTGATAATTTTTTATTTATGTGAATTATTAATTCACATAAATCTAGATTTCGTGAGGTGTCATTCACCTCTTTGTGCTCCTTTAGGATTTAGGAGTTGCTCGTATGAGTAACTCCTTCCCCCATATGGCACACACTTCTCTTCATTTTTTAAGGGACTAGGACACAAGTGGCACACACATAGGAGGTTTGTAAGATAATAATGGGATTATTTGTAACTCCCTTTCTCCTCCTCTATCTCTATAAAAGAGTCATTCCTCTCCTTATTTTTTCACTAGAATCTCATAGCTCTCTTTGTTCTTCTCTTGTGCTCTTAATTTAATCTTGTATTTGAGGAGATTTTAGTTGTAAACCTTCTAATAAGATCACGTGAGTTTTTCTTTAATACATTCAGTTTCCCACTTTAAAAATTTTGTCTCATTTATGGTTTGCATCTTGAGAAGTAATTATCTTATGATTTTTTTATTTCTACACTTTCATACTATGTCATTGATGATTATTTTTGGGATAAATCCTTTATGGTATCAGAGATAAGATTATTTTATTAACATTTTTTTTGAAAGTGTGTAGAATTTTAGGGATATTTTATGGATATTTTTTGTAAGGTATCCACCATTGCTATTCATTTAAATCTATTTCTATCTCTTATTGCTTGAAATTATTTATCTCTAACTCATTATTGCAAGTTTTTTTTCTTTCGCTTGGTTAAGAGGCTCACCAAGTCAAGTTTGCCTTGCATGCACATCAAATAAATATAAGGATTCTTTGTAACTTCCTTTCTCCTCTTTTAGCTCTATAAAAGAGTCCTTTCTCTTCTCATTTCTTCACTAGAATCTCGTAGCTCTCTTTTTTCTTCTCTTGTCTTCTTAATTCAATCTTATACTTGTGGAGATTTTAGTTTCAAGCCTTCTAATAAGATCACATGGGTTTTTCTCCAATACATTCATTTTTCCACTTTAACATTTTTGTCTCATTTATGGGTTGCACCTTGAGAGGTAATGTATCTTTTGATTTCATTATTTTTGCACTTTCATACTATGTCATTGATGATTATTTTTGGGATAAATCATTCACAGTATCAAAGATAAGATCATCTTATTGATATTTTTTTTGAAAGTGTGTAGAATTTTAAGGAGATTTTATGGATTTTTTTTTTGTAATGGCTCCACCATTGATATTTATTTAAATCCATTTCTATCTTTTGTTTCTTGAAATTATTTATCTCTACTTCGTTATTGCAAATTTTTTTCTTTCACCTGGTTAAGAGGCTCACCAAGTCAAGTTTTGTGTTGCATACACATCAAACAATATATATATATATATATATATATATATATATATATATATATATATATATATATATATATATATATATATATATACTTTTAACCTTCTAGTTTTTTTTAAAATCAATTTTTTTATTAGTTTAGTAACACTAATATTTGTTTTAGAGCATATATCTCTGCTCTTTTAATATTTCTAAAATTTTCAACTTCTTAAATCTTCTTGTAGTCATAATTTTTTTTGTTTGCTCATTAAAATCAATCAAAATAAAAAAAAAATCTACCTATTTGATATCATAGAATAATATATATACGTTTTTCTCTCATACATCTTTGAATTAAATTATGACTTCTTTCACAAGTTCTAGTCATAGAGTTTGTAATTTTTTCTACAGAGGGCCACCACCCCCTTTTGGCATAAAGCATTTTTTATCTTTTTTGGCACATATTTTTGTTTTTTTTTAGCACACAGGTTGCCCAACCCCTATGCTACATCACCCAATTTGCCCCAACATCTCATCATCTCAAATCTTTTTGTATTTTTTTGCATGAAAACCTACCTCCTCTATTGTACGATGCCCTCCTTGAGTCGTGTGCTTCTCTACACAAGAAGTTTGTTTTATATAGTTGCATTTCCTTTTTTCATGTTGGTTGATTGTCATAACAAAAAAAAAAATCATGATTAGTCATTTCAAATTCTAAATAGCATTTGGCAATTTTATTTATTATTAAATCTCCCTGTTTTATTTGGATGCCACTTCTTATTTTTTAAGTTTTTTTTAATATAAAAAACATCTCATCTTTACCAGATCGCCCTTATTTTTTAAATAAGTTGTTATCAAAACAAAATGTCAAAATTTATAAAATCATCCCATTTTTAGTTTGTAAGTTTTTTCCATTAAAAAATCAAGAAAAAAATCCACCTGGGTGTACACTTAGCCTTTTAAAATTTCTCTGGAATTAAATTCATTTTTATTTCTTTTTCACTTAATTCAAAAAAATAGTGGAGCAATCTCTCCTTGTATGAAAATTTAGTTTTTAAAAAAACAAAAATAAAAGCAATAAAACAATTAAAACTTGAATCTTTTTTTATTGAGATTTTAATTCTCTCTCTATTTAAGTTTTTTTTTTTTTTTAAACAAACAAAAACAATTTTTTTCAATCTCTTTTTTTAATAAGAGACTCAAGTGATAGTTTAATATTATTTATTATTTTCACTTAATCAAAAAAAAATTAAACATTTATTTGGATTTGTGAGACTTTCAAAATCAACAAAAAAAGTCTACATTGTTGTGTCATTTTTTGCTTTGATTAAATCTTGTTCATTCTTAAACATTTTAGAGTGCGCTTACAATTCAAATAATTGATACTATTTTTTTTGCTTACATTCATATAACCCAAGGTTTATAGAAATAATTGATATTACATTTTTCTTTTAAGCTTAGAAGATTATTAATTGCCATCTTGTAGTTGCATTTTTTGTAATTCTCTATCATTTTTCATCTCCCATTTCCTCCTTGATATCTTTTTTGCATTTTCAGCTGTCTTTGCTTTGGCTTTCTTTCCCCTCCTCTACACCTCCTTTGTCTAAGTGATTTTTATTACTTATTCATTTTTTAGAAATTGAGTAAGCTTTCGAGGTATAATGACTCGATTTTTTCTTAAATGTAAACTCATGTCTACCAATTACCACTTATAAAAATTATATATATAATACATTTTCACTTTTGAACACTTGATGAGCATAATATATGGCATAAACCCCACACATGATCTAAATATTACCTCTGCTAAAATTCAATAAAAAAGAAAAGTAAAAAATAATGAGGCATTAGGATTGATTAAGATGTCCATGACCCTCAAATTGCATGTGCATATTGATGGTTATCTTCTTACATCCATTGCATGGTCTAAGCTTAAATATATTTATGATGTTGAGAATGAATCTCACAAAATTTAGATTCAAGATCAATTTTATGATTAAAAGTACAATAACTTTAAAACTATATATGATTTCTTGATTAAAATTCACTCTTTGTATTCTCAATTAGCTAGTTTATGCATTAAAATTTTAAATTTAAATTTAATTCATATTATCATAAAAAAGTGTTTGCCACAGCCTTTTCAATAGTTTATTACAAATATTTGTTTGCAACTAGTTTTTCTTACTTTGTTTATGTTTGACTTATTTTACACTTTTTTGTATCAAGAAGAACAAAAGTTGATTCAATTTGGTAGTCTTAAGACTAATGAACATGATTTTGTTACTAAACACTAACATAAAAATAGTAAAAAACATGCTAAGTCCAATAATACACATGATAATAAAGATCTAAAATCTAACTCTAAATCTCATAAAAAGTTAGAGTGTAATTATTGTGATGAAAATACTCATGATGAAGATCACTAATTTAAGAAATAACATGACATCAAAAGTGGAAAGCTTAAATTCAAAGATAATACTAGCACTTGTAACATTAAGACTCAAGCTAAACAAAAGTCTAATACTATAGTTGATTTTACTTGTGCTTTACATGCTTTTCCTACCAAATAAATTGTTGATTCTATTGCTATTTAACATATGACATTTAATGCTAAGTTGTTTAGTTCTTTAGAACCAGATCTTTCTAACAATCAGTTAAGTCTTGTAAATCATGTTTCTTGTAATGTTGAATCCATAGAAACTATTAAAATCCCTAATAGTGAGTTACATAATGTCTTGTTTGTTCCTGATTTAAAATTGAATTTAGATTTTATTCCTCAATTATGTAAATGGGACTATAAATTAGAATTTCTAATGACACTTGTTATGTTAAATCTACTAAGCACAATTTTCAAGTAGTTGATACTATTTTTTTGGATAATGATAATTTGTTCAAATTTATTGGATCTCTTCTTCCTCCTCTTATCATGCTTTACTTCTTTTTGATTATGCTAACTTATGAAATGAAATATTAGGATATATAAATTTTCAAAGTATTGCACTTATGAACAAATTTAATATGGTGCAAGGTTTACCTAAAATTCCTCCCACTAATTCTACTTATAGTGATTGTATAGCTGGTAAAATTTATATAGAAAATTTTCTTAAGAATCACTCTTATCATGCTATTTAAAAGCTTCATTTCATTCATAGTGATTTCTTAAACCCTATGCAAACTCCTAATAATGGTGCAAAGTATGATTTAACTTCTATTGATGATTGCACTAAACGATTTTGGATTTATTTCTTGAAAATTATAGATCAAATTTTAGACACTTTTATTTTCATGATTTTGTTGAAAAATAATCTCATTATTATTGATGTATATTATGCACTAATAATGGTACTGAATATGTTAAAAATGATTTTCTTTTATATTGTAAGCAATATGGTATTAAGCAAGAGAAAATTGTTTCTTACACATCTGAGTAAAATGGTGTTGTTGAACATAAACATAGGACTATCACTAATATTTTTAGGTGTATATTAAATGCTAAAAATATGCATTAAAAATTTTAGGTTGAAGTTATGTATTGTCCTTTCTATATTATCAATAAGACTCTCACTAAATTTGTTTTATATATTACCCCTGAAGAAGCTTGGAGTAGTAAAAAACCTAATTTAAAGCATTTGCGTATTTTTGGTTATGATGCATTTGTTCATATTCCAATTGAAAAATGTAAAAAGTTAGATTCTAAAGTAGACACTTTTCTTTTTGTTGGTTATGATGAATCATTTAAATCTTATAAGATATATGATCCTCAAACTAACAAAATCAAAATTAAAAGGGATGTTAATATTTTTGAAAATAGTGTACTTGATTGTGCTTTCAATTTGGATTCTCTTGATATAGTTTATGCTTCTTTTATTTTTTAAATGATTTATGATCATAATGATTTGGTACATAATGAAGTTTTTCCTCAAGTTCCTTATTCTTGTGGTCTTGCTTCACCAAAAACTATGTCTAAGTGGGTCAAGAGTACTATAAAAGATTTTAGAATTAATGTAGATCTCATTTATATTCATAGAACTAAGAAATAATTTTGTAATTATGTTTTAATGCCTAACTTTATGAGCAATAATGATCCTCAAACTTTAAAACAAGCACAATGTCACCTTCATTATAAAAAAAATAATGCATGATGAATACAACTCTTTGATTTCTAATAACACTTGAGACTTAGTCCCTCTCCCTAAAAGACATCATTTGGTAAGTTGTAAATGATTGTTTAAAACTAAATTCAATTATGATAATCAAATTGAAAAATATAAAGCTAGATTAGTTTCTACAGGTTTTTCATAAATTGAAAAAATTTTGCTATTATTGCTAAGATGCCCATAATTAAAGTTGTTTTAGCTTTAAATACTCACATTTATTGACATGTTTATCAAATGTAAGTTAAAAGTGATTTCTTAAATGGTGATTTGCATGAATAAATTTACATGTCTCAACCGCCTGCTTCTAGTAAGAAATGCAATGAAAATATTGTTTGCAATTTAATCAAAGCTATTTATGATTTGAAATAATATTCTAGAGAATAGTAATCTAAAATCTATTAATTTTTTATAGCTCAAAGATTTACTCATATTCTAATGATCCTAATTTTTTATTAAAAACACTCCAAATGACATAATTATCATTGTTTTATATGTTGGTGACTTAATCATAACTAGAAATAATAGTTAAATGGTTTCTTGCACTAAAAATGCTTTGAATAATACCTTTGAAATGATTGATTTGATTATCTTACATTACTTTTTAGGAATTTAAGTTTGGCAAGAACAAGATAGCATTTCTATTTATCAATATAAATATGCATATGGCTTGTTATTTGGGTTTAATATGTTAGATTATAACCCTATTGCTACTCCTTGTGAATTTGCTGTTAAATTAATTAATGACATAGAAACTAAAATTGTTGATCCAACTCTATATAGATAATTAGTTTGTAGTTTGAATTGTCTTACTCATACTTTTCCTGATATTATTTTTTCTATTGGATTGGTTTCTCTTTTTATGTGTAAACTTCAAGATACTCATTTCAAAGCTGCTAAAATAATTCTTTGTTATATTAAAGGTATCCTAACTTTTGGCATCAAGTATATCTCGAATAGTATTTTTTTTTTGGCAGGTTATTCAAATTTTGATTGGGCCATTAATCCTAATGATCGTAGATCTACAAATGGTTATTTTTTCTTTTGGTTCTAACACCATTTCATGGAATAGTAAAAATCAAACTATTGTATCTTTATCTTCCATAGAAGCTGAGTATAATTCTTATAATCATGTTGAAAAATACGTTGTTTAACTTATAATACTTTTTACATATGTGAGACAACCTCAACATTTGACTAATCCAATTTTTGATGATAATAAAAGTGTCATTACTTTATCAAAAAATCTATTTTTTCATGTAAGTTCCAAGCACATTGAGATTCAACATCATTTTTAACATGAAATTTTTGAAGACAATCAAATTCTTCTCTCTTTCTCTCTTACTGAAGAACAAATGGTTGATGTCTTCACTAAACCATTATGTAAAAAAAAGTTTGTATTATTTTGTAATTTGTTAGAATTGAAGTAATTTCTCATCAAGGGGGATATTTAGTGATGTTTCCTCCCTTCTTGTTTATTTTTAAACCCTTAAATAAAGTTTAACGTGGAGTGATAGGATTATCCTTTATTTAGGATAATTTATTTTATCTTAAGTTCTTTTTTTGTATGTGAGAAATTTTTATTTATGTGAATTATTAATTCACATAAATTTGGATTTCATGAGGTGTCACTCACCTCTTTATACTCTTTTAGGATTTAGGAGAAACTTTCATGAGTAACTCCTTCCCCAACATGGCACACACCTCCCTTTATTTTCTAAGGGATTAGGATATAAGTGAAACACACATAGGAGGTTTGTAAGGTAATAATGAGATTCCTTGTAACTCTCATTCTCCACCTCTACCTCTATAAAATAGCCCTTCCTCTCCTCATTTCCTTACTAAAATCTTATAGCTCTCTCTCTTATTCTCTTGTGATCTTGATTCAATCTTTTACTTGTGTAAATTTTGGTTGCAAGCTTTCTAATAAGATCACAAGAGTTTTTCTCTGATATATTCGGTTTTTCACTATAAAATTTTTGTCTTGTTTGTGGTTTACACTTTGAGAAGTAAATTATCTTGTGATTTATTTATTTTTACACTTTCATACTATGTTAATTATGATTATTCTTGAGATAAATCATTCAATTATGATTTTGATTCCACATATTTTGAAGAGGAGTGTGAAGAGCCTAGTTTTAATTTCTCTCTCGCATTGTGTGTTACCAATTCTAATGATGAGATACTTGAGCATTCAAAATATGAATCAATATTTGAATCTACATCTCCTTTATAAAGTTATGATCTTGTTACAAATAATGAATGTTTTCGTTCTTTTCATAATATTGAAAACATTATTCAAATTGGAGATTCCATTCCTTCTTTACTTCATGGAAATACAAATGGTGACAATACTTATCTATCTCTAGATATAAATGATACACATATTTACTACTTCTCCCCTTATATTTTTGGGTTGAAAAGATGAAAATTATAATTCTATTCAAAATATTATGGATATATGTGCTCCCACCCTTATTCCAATTCAATATAAATATCAAAACACATTTCCCAAAGGTTTCCTAATGAAATAATTTCCTAATTCAAGTAGAAATAATGAAATTGAAGATGCAAATGTTAGTGTTATTTTCTCATATGAAAATTATGTATTAAAATTATAAATTGATGTTTCATCTTCTATCCCTTTCTCCTTTGAATTCAAAAATGAAAGTGAAATTTGTATTTTTACTTCTTATGGTGATATTTCAATCAAAACTGAACATACTTATATTTCTTCCCCTTTTATGTTTTATTCTCAAAATCATTTTCCAATATTAAATAAATAAATTTAATTCACATCCCCTATTCCTATTGTATGTCATGAAACTGTAAATAACCTAACACAATGCCAAGATAGTAGTATTAACATTTGTGACATCCAAAATGATATCATGATTTCTCTTGAATCATTGTGTAACATGGATGTTCTTTTACCTAATGTTTCCAAACCATATTATGATACTACCCTATAATGAAAGGATGATGGTAAAGATACTATTATTCCTATTTTTTATGTGGATGGTAAATTTCAACCTATATGTAAGTATTCAACCTATTTACCAATTCCCCCTAATTACATTCTATCTATGATTACTAGTATATGATACATTTAATGTCAAATAAATATCCTTAATTTGAAAGTGTCCTCCCATGAGGATACATTTAATGATAATATCCTAGAGGACCAACCCCTTACATGGGAGGTCATTGATCATCCTTATCCTTCTAATTTTGTGAGGCCTATGTTTTATTCCTTTAATGGTCAAAGAGATCCTACTATTCATTTGACACAATATGAAAAACCCTTTAACCATTGGGACAAATATGAATGCCTCTTACTTAAAACTTTCCATAGAAGCTTAACTTGAGAATCCCTAGATTTGTTCTATATCCTTCAAAATGGTTCCTTGCCAACCTTTAAAAATTTGAATATGTATTTTTACCTAATTTCTATAAGCATAAGTTACCAAAGTTACGATTGGATCATTTTCAAGCCTTAACTCAAAATGAGGATGAATCTATTCAAGACTATATTATTAGATTTAAGTATATATTATATTCCTTAAACTATAGCCCCTCAGATTTATAAGTATAATTCATAATCAATAGAGGTCTTCTTTATCCATTTCGTAAAAAATCATTGCATAAGCCATTCACTTCTTTTGATAATTTATATTGTAATGTGCATAAATATGCACATGCCTTAACAAATACCAATATTAAATCACATATTACTCCACATAAAGGAAAACATGTTATAAACAATTCTTACAAAATGGAACAAAAAATCAAGAAGGGTCATGAACCACCTCAAAAATCTCCTTCCAAACCAATAGCACATACTAAGGAACAAGTAGTGAATGTTTTACACATAGGAAAGGAATATACATATATAATACCTCCTATAATTAAAACCTATACCTCTAGTAAGAGGCAAGCACCGTAGTTTTATCAGTGAAAGGATAGACCAAATGATATATTTCATACACTATTAGATCAATGGTTGATCAACCTTCCTCAAAATTAATACCATCTATTGCATATATTTGAAAAGGTGAAAGATAACCCTTTTTTACTTACCATGGTATTAATGGATATCATGATAATGATTATTTTTTTATTAATCCAAAATATTTCATAACTTGTAAATTAAGGAATCATTACATTTTAGAAAGGCACATTGAAGTCCCTTTCCCCTACTTCTTCTAGAGATCATTCGAAGAGGGCCGAGACATCTATTTATCTCCTTTTTAGTAATGTGTGGTCTATTGACCTTCTTATAATTCAAACACTAGAATAAGTCCTCCTCCTACTGTTCCTTCTACTAAGATTGATATTTCCCACATTCATCCTACCAATGACTCATTGGTTGACGAGCTCTCACTAGAGGGACATGTGGAGAAGCCATTGAGCCAAAATTGATAGAGCCTAATCGCATATCTACATAATAAATTTGGGTACCAAAATAACACGTAAAGATATAGATAATACAAATACACTTGATGCTCCTATAGATACACTAGTTATAGTGTTAGAACCAAGAGTGACACATCTTTTAAGTGTGACACAGGCACACCCAGACACATGATATATGCACTCATAGATATTGGACCTTTCCTCTACCTGCATCATATAGTATGTTGGAGGCATTTACTTATTTGATCATGATTGATACAAGTAACATATATTTTATGATCATTCCTACATTATCATGTTTGATCTTATATATTAACACTTACAGATGTGTATATCAATGCTCATATTTTTCACAATATACTTTATATGTTATGTTACATAACATTTTTACTAACATTAGATAGATTTCTTAAATCAAGCAACTAGAAGGATTATCATAATATGTAGGCACAAGCTTTCCCTAGAACCATGTTTGACCACTGCCCGATCTTCCTCAGCTGGAGAAAATAGGGACATTTCGGACCCTCCCCATTCCGTTTTGAAACTATGTGGATCAAACACAAAGACTTTAGAAAAATGGTGGCCCAATGGTGGAAAATTCCTATTCAAGGTACTCCTATGTTCATAATAGTCAAGAAACTCCAGCACATTAAACAAGAAGTTTATGGATGGAATAGATATAGCTTTGGGCAGGTCTTCCAGCAGAAGAAAAATATAGTGGGAAAACTCAAGGATATACAGCAACTGATAGATCAAGGGGATGACTCTGAGGACACTTTAGAAGAAGAGAATACCCTGTCTTTAGAATGGAAGAATCTTATGGAAAGAGAAGAGGTTTTTTGGAAACAAAAATCTTGTGTTCAGTGGCTTAAAGAGGGGGATAGGAACACTGCCTTTTTTCATCTCTCAGCTATGAAACATAGGAAAGCCAACTCAATAACTAAGTTTGTCCTGGATAATGGCAACATTATTACTGAGGATAATGAAATAGGGGAACAAGCCAAGGCTTTCTTTTAGAATCTGCTTATGGAATAAAATAATAATGATAGAATTGATAGACCTATGAATCAATTCATTGATAAAATCCCCTATTTGATAATAGAAGAAGATAATCTGGAGATGTTAAAGCCTATATCCCAGGAAGAAGTCCATGCTGTTTTATTCTCTATGGGTGATTTTAAAGCCCCCAGTCCTATATTCTTCCAAGAATATTGGGAGATAGTAGGAGCGGACCTCACAGCTGTTGTTCATGATTTTTTTAGATCAGGTAAACTTTTGAAACAAGTTAATAATACATTTATAGCACTTGTTCCTAAGAAATCACAACCTTCACACCTCACTAATTTCAGGCCCATTAGTCTATGAAACACTATGTATAAGTTATGTACTAAAATGCTAGTCATGAGGATTCAACCTTTGCTATATTTCTCCTACTCAAAAAGGTTTCATCCCAGGCAGGCAGATTCTTGATGATGTGATCACCACACATGAGACTATTCACTCCATGGATAAGAGCAAAATCCCTAGGATGGCTCTCAAGCTTGATATTTCTAAAGCTTATGATAGAGTCTCATGGACTTTTCTGTTCCAAGTGATCAAAAAATTTGGGTTTAATGATAAAATGTCTCACTTGTTATGGAACACAGTCTCTTCTACAAAATTCTTAGTTCTGGTTAATGGTTTTCCTAGAGGGTTTTTCTCATCCTCGAGAGGAATTCATCAGGGAGACCCTCTCTCCCCATACTTATTCATCATTATGGCTAAGGCACTAGAAAGATACATACAAGCAGAAATAGCCTCAAAAAAGCTAGTGGGCATCAAACCTGCCTCATCCCTTCATCATATGGTGGTACAATAGTTTGTGGATGATACCATCTTCTTTGGCATCTCATTGGTGATTGAAGCTAGAAGATGAAAGAATATCTTAAATAGTTATGCCAGAGAGTCAAGACAAAGGATAAATTTCCAGAAAAGCAATGTGTATTTCTTTAACACTCCTAATGAACTCAGACATATAATCATTGATATATTAGAATGTGATGAAGCTGGCCTACCAGCTACCTACCTAAGTCTCTCACTCTTGATCAAAGAGGTATCTCCTAGATTTTGGAATGGAATTGTGGAAAGAATGCAGAGGAAACTTTTTGGTTGGAAGGGGAAACTACTCAGTAGTGCTGGTAAACTGTAACTTCTTTGGGCTTTGCTGCAAGGTACTCCTACATACTTCCTGTCTATTTTTAAAATTCTTACGTATTTTGCTGAGAAACTAAAATAGATCCAAAGGAAATTTTTATGGACGAGAGTGGAAGACAAATAGAGAATGTCTTTAGTCAGATGGGAAAAAGTGTGTCTTCCAAAATCTTATGGTGGACTTAATATTAGGTCCATCAGGAACATGAACAAAGCCCTTCTCTCAAAATTTAGTTGGAACCTGATCCATAAAAATAATGATTAGGGGGAAATAATGTATGCCAAATACATGCATAGCATTGATGACTCTAACTTTCTTCAACAGATAGGATTACCCCAGGGATCTGTGATATGGAATAAAATGCTAAAAAGTAGAAGCCTTCTCAAATAGGGAATTAGATGGAAACTATGGAGAGATTGCTGACTTGACTACCCAATTTTTTAGAGATAGGGTCAATGATTATATGGAAAATAACAATGGGATGAAGAGCTAGAAAAATCTTTTGGATTATTGTGTGCACCGTCCTGAGCTTTTCTCAAGAGTTTGGGAGATCCAAAAGTGCATTCAGGAGATCAGAATCCCTCTCTTTCTCTAGGAGGATGAAAAATACTGGTGGCCAAATAAGAATGGATCATTCTCTATCAAATCTACTTACCATCTGCTCATTCCTGAAGCTCAAAAATAAAGATGTATGGAAAAAGGTTTGGAATCATAAACTTATTCCAAAAATTAACATGTTTTGGTGGGATATTGCTCATAACAAAATCCTTACTTAGGATAACCTTCAAAAGAGAGGGTTTACTCTAGTTAATAGATATTTCCTATGTCATTCTAAAGAGGAATCAGTTTCACACCTCTTTATCCACTGTGAGTTTGCTCAAGAATTATGGGGCACAATACTTAACAACTTTGGTATTGAATGGGTCTGCAATTCTGACCTTAAAGAAGTAATTCTTAGCTGGAACCCAACCTTCACACATCCCTAGCTTATGGAATTATGGAAGCAAGCTCTGCCATGTTTGAGTGGGACTTTATGGAAAGAGCGCAATCACAAAAAATTTAGGGACACTGCTAGAAATGCTTCTCAGGTGTTTAACTCCTTTGCTAAGACCATTATGGAAAGTGTTACAATAGCTCATATTCAGGTTGTAGAGAAACCCCTATCTAAAATTGAAAGCCAAATTGTAGCCAAATGGAAGGTTTTAAACTAGATCCTTGGGTATAATAACTCCAAATAACTACATATACTTAATACTAAATGGATCCCCCCTAAACCTAACTGAATGAAACTCAACTTTGATGGGGCATCCAAGTTGGATGGTAAAGCTAGTGGATGAGGAATTATATGGAATGATAAAGGATGGATGTCTACTATCTATGCTGGAGGAATTGGATGCCAGAGCAACAACTATGCTGAAGCAATGGCTTTACTATGGGGATTAACGTTAGCTATATCCCTAGGAATAAGGAACTTGAATATACAAGGAGACTCTAAGATGGTCATAGATGTCATTAATAAAGCATCAAATGTGGGAATCAAGCTAAAAGACATCATTATTGATATCTAATTTATTTTACAAAAAAATTTTGAAGTGGATATTTCCCATACCTACATAGAAGGCAACAAGGTTGTTGATGCTTGTGCCAACCTTGGTCAGCAATTTCTAGGTTGGAGGGTGTGGCGACAAGGTGTTCATATTCTCTTAAACATTAGGGAGATCATTCAAAAGGAGATGACCTATCAAGAATAAGGCACATTGATGACAAGGATAGCTTATGGAGGTGGTCCATGTGGAGAGGGCCATCGGGGATCTCAGAACTTGATAACCTTAGTACTTTCTTGGTAATCATTAATAATTCATTGTATCATGAGGTTGAGGCATGCGGGTCTCATCATGAAAATCAAGGGGAAATTATTTTCAAGCATGGGAGTAGACAACGTCATCACTGTAGGGCATTTCATAAAATGAGCTATCACATTTGCATTCTACATAAATGGAAGCAAGGGTTAGCTACCAGTTCAAAGCTGGAGGCAGAACTTAGGAACTCCACTATCTGGGTCTACAATTATAGAATGGGGGGAGATCGTATTCAAACTAAACCTATCTCCTGCTATGAATTTAAAGATAATCCACTGGTTTGGCATTATTGTAAAGAAGGGGGTATCAGCCCATATTTGGAAAGGCTGAATGGTTATGATGAAAACTTGTCCGAGCAGTTTTTGAGATCTTGGTTGAATAGGTAGGTCACAGTTGGCAGTATTAGTTTTGAAATCTATAAAAAGGTGATTTCTATGGCCATGAGAATGACCATGTAGGGTATAAAACTCCAAAGGAAAAGTAAAATCATGGATATGGCTAGCCATAAACTGTTTCTGGGTGAGGGAGAAGAACTCATCCCATATCTAGGAGGGTTCGAGCGCCCTAAACTTTCAGAGCCATGGGATGGAGTGTGCTTCATTCTCATGAAGTACTTCACTCTCGAGGGGTGATTTACCAGTTTTTACAATTACCACCTTCCTTTGTTAAATAATTTCAAGTGCAATGTTATTATTAGCTTTCCTTTTTACCTACTCTCCTCTTTAGAACACTCTGTCCTAAGGGTGAGAGCTAAAATGGCTAAGGAGTCAGATACAAACCCTATTCCCCTACACTAGGGGCTAATTTTTTGCCTACACAACTTTCACTATGCCCTTGATCCAACCAAGAATATCAGAGTTGATAGTGAAGACATTCCTTCCAACCCAGTGTCTGACGATGCTATTGATGAGTCCTGGGTTTCCCCTGCTCCTACCAAAACAAAAGATGTCTCTTTCTCCACCCCTAAAAAGACCCCTATTGATACCCCCAACTCCTTTGCAAGCAAGAAGGGAAAGAAGAGAAAGGTTGATGAAGAGGAAGAAAATATTAAAGAGACTATGGAAGGGACCCATAGGAATCTGGGCAGGGCCATGGGGGGCCAAGGTGGAAAATCTCACAAGCCTTCCAAAATTAATAAGGAAGGATTCCCCTCTAGAGTGTAAAGGTCAGGGTAGATTGCTGGTAAACCATCCCTAAAGGATAGACTGATTGATTATTTGGAAAGTGCTTCGAAAGAAGCAACCCAGGAGGAAGAGTTTGAGGAGCTGGAAATCTAAGAAATTTTAGAGGACATTAGAGGGAAGCAGGCTACTAGGGATTTTGAGGTTATTGAGGAGCAGGGTGCTGACACTATGGGAACTACTGACAATAAGGGGAAAATGTATGTCGGGGAAGCTGGTGAGGGTACTGAGAATGAGAGTGATTGGAAAACTAAAATTGGGGCCCTGAAGGACCGCATTCAGAAGCTGGAGAAGGTCTACACCAAAGGGCTTTAAAATACAATTCTGCTGAACATGTCTATGCTGGAAGTGATGGGTAATACTGGGTATGCTGACAACGTGGAGAATGAGAAACTTAATGATCTTATCAAATCAATATTTATGTAATGGGAGACCTCTCTGACTTTGGTCTTTCCATTGCTTGTGTTTTGTTTTTGTCTGTTATTCTCGGTTGTGCCATCGTCTCTCTGAAGGCATTTTTTGTTTGTTTGCCTTCTTGTCTTTTTTGACTGTATAGGGTTTGGCCCCTAATTTTTTGCCTTACTTTATCAAAAACATTTTTACTAACATTTATGTAGGGATTAGTATCATATACTTATGTTGGTTGTTTACGGTTAATATTTTTTTCACTTATTTGAAGGTATTCCATTACTTGATATTGTCTTACTTTTGGAACATTTAAATATGTTCCTTACTTATTGTTTGTTAGGATTACCCTTTATTTATAATAATTTATTTTATCCTAAGTTCTCTTTTTGTGTGTGAGGGATTTATATTTATGTGAATTATTAATTCACGTAAATCTAGATTCTATGAGTTGTCACTCACCTCTTTATGCTCTTTTAAGATTTAAGAGTTATTTACATGAGTAACTCCTTCCCCCACATGGCACACACCTCCCTTCACTTTCTAAGGGACTAGGTCATAAGTGGCACACACATAGGAAGCTTGTAAGATAATAATGGGATTCCTTTTAAATCTCATTCTTCCCCTCTATCTATATAAAAGATCCATTCCTCTCCTCTTTTCCTTACTAGAATCTCATAGCTATCTCTCTTATTCTCTTGTGATTTTTATTCAATCTTGTACTTGTATAAATCTGGTAGCAAACTTTATAATAAGATCACGTAGGTTTTTTTATAATACATTAAATTTTCTACTTTAAATTTGTTGTCTCGTTTATGGTTTGCACCTTGAGAGGTAACTTAGTCTTGTGATTTCTTTATTTTTACATTTTTATAGTTTGTTATTGATGATTATTCTTAAAATAAATCTTTCATGGTATCAGATCTAATATCATTTTATTGACATTTTTTGGAAGTGTGCAGAATTTTAGGAAGATTTTATGGATTTTTTTGCAATGGATCCACTCTTGATATTCATTTAAATCCATTTCTCTCATTTTTTGTTTGGAATTAGTTGTCTCTAACTCATTGTTGTAGGTTTTTTCTTTCACTTGGTTAAGAGGCCTCCAAACAATTTTTTTTTTCATTTCATTCAAGCAAAATAATACTAAGTTTTATTTTTTTAGTATTTATCCTTTTTTTTTTTTAAATGATTGAAATATCAAGCTTAGCTTCTTTTTTTTTTTTGCATCTTATTTTTTATTACTCTTTTATATATATGTATCTGAGTTTGTTTTTTAGTTAAAACAAAAAAATAATTTTATCAGATCTTCTAAGTCATTATTCCTTCATTCTACCTCAATATTTGAGTAGGTTATTTATTTTTTTAAACAAGGGTGCCATCTTGTATCCCAAATATTATTCTCTTTATTTTCTTCTTTCAAAAAAAATTATTTTTTTGCATAATCATGACCTTTTATCTCATCAACTTGCAGGACTCCCACTTCAATTGGTACACCCTTGCCCTTATTTTGTTCATTATTTATAATTTGAATTTCCCTCCTTAGTTGGTGTAGTTGTATGGTGCTCTACTATATATGTAAAATTTATTTGATTAGTTGGTAGCTAATAATAATTGCCAATCATTTTTTTTGTTTCATGTTTAGTAACGATGTCAAATTTCATTCTATTCTGGTCTTTTTTTACCTAAATCACCCCATTTTTTAAGTATTTTAATTAACCAAAAAATCTTTATATATAGTCGTACGCTTTCTTAGATCACCCTTGTTAACTTGTTAACAAAAAAAATCAACTTCTACTCTTTAAATAGATCAACCCATTTTTATATGATCGCCCCATTTTTATGTAAATCACCCTGTTTGTGTTTTAAGTTTTTTTATTTAAAAAAAATGAAAAAAAATTGACCATATCTTTTATAAATGTTTACTTTTAAAATTTAAATGAATTATATACTCTTCATTTTCACTTTAAATAATTTAAACTCACTTTGAGCAAATATGCCATTATATGGAGGGTATTTTAAAAATAAAAATAAAACAAACCAAACAAATATTAATTCTTTTTTTGAGTTTCTAAGATTTTAATTTAAGCAACAAAAGTTTCTTTTACCTCTTTTTTTAAGAGACTCAAAATGAAAGTTTAAATATTTTTTTTTAATCATCAATTTAAATATATCTTCGAATTTATGAACCAAAAACACAAAAAAAAGGAATAATTACAATATTTCTTTAAATTCTTGTAATTGGTCAAGTTTTTTTGCTTCCCATTTACAATTAATTTAATATTCCTTGTTGGTATTATTTCAAACTGCAACAACTTTAAATTTTTTGCTTAAAGTTCATGTAACTAAAAGCTTCTAATCTAGTTGATATTATCTTTTCTTTTCAAATTATAAAATTATTTATCACCATTTTATAATTGCCTTTTATTACAATTCTCTATCCTTTTTTCAACTCCCATTTTTTTCATGATATCTTTTTTCCATTGAGCCTAAGTCTTTTATTTAGTTTTCTTGTCCTTCCTCTACACCTCCTTTATCTAAGTGATTTTTCTTGCCTATTCACCTTCAGGGAATTGAGTGAGCTTTTAAGGTACAATGATCCAATTGTTTCCCAAATTTAAACTCACATCTATCAATTATCACTTATAGAAAATGCTTATGCAATACATAATCCTTTCAAATACTTGGTGCATGTAGTAGATGGCGCAGACCCCAAACCTAACACAAAGATTACCTTCACTAAATTTCAAGAGAAATATAAAGCAAAAAATGATGAGGCTTTAGGATTTATTAGCATGGCCATAACCCCTAAATTACATGTGTATATTGATGGTTGTCTTCTTTCATATACTACTTGGTCTAAGCTCAAATCTATTTATGATGTTATGAATGAATCTCATAAAATTTAAATTTAAGATCAACTTTCTAATTTAAAATAAAATAAATTCAAAATTATAGATGATTTATTGATTAAAGTTTATTCTTTGTATTATCAGTTAGCTGATTTAGGAATTAAATTTATAGATTTGAATTTGATTCATATTATCATAAAAAAATGTTTGCCTTGACCTTTTCAGCAGTTTATCACAAATGTTCATTCACAACTAGCTTTTCTTACTTTATATGTTTTGTTGATGTTTGAATTATTTTGTACTTTATTTCATCAAAAAAAATAAAAGTTGATTCAATTTGGTAGTCTTAAAACTAATGAACATGATTTTATTTCTAAACATCAACATAAGAATGACAAAGAACATGCTAAGTCTAATAATACACATGATAAGATGGATAAAAAATCTACCTCCAATAAAAGAAAGTTAGAGTGTAATTATTATGACAAAAACACTCATAATGGAGATCACTGCTTTAAGAAGAAATGTGATATTAAAAGTGAAAAGCTTAAAGGTCAAAGATAATGATAGTACTAGTAACAGTAAGACTCAAGCTAAACAAAAGTATAATACTAGAGTCATTTTTACTTGTGCTTTGCATGCTTCTCCTATCGAATGGATTGTTGATTCTGGTGTTACTCAATATATGGCATCTAATGATAAGTTGTTTACTTATTTAGAACTAGATATTTTTAACAATCATTTAAGTCTTAAAAATTATGTGTCTTGTAGTGTTGAAGCCATAAGAACTTTTAAAATCCCTAATGGTGAATTGCATAATGTCTTGTTTGTTTATGATTTGAAATTGAATCTGATTTTTGTTCCTCAATTATGTAAACAAGATTATAAAGTAGAATTTTTCAATGACACTTGTTATGTTAAATCTACTAAGAAATATTTTCAAGTAGTTGCTACTTCATTTTTAGATAATGATATTTTTTTTTAAATTTACTAGATTCTCTTCTTCCTCCTGTTCTCATGATTTGCTTATTTATAATGATGTTAACTTGTCACATGAAATATTAGGACATATAAATTATCAAAGTATTTCCATTATTAACAAACTTAATATGATACAAGATTTACTTGAAATTCCTCCCACTACTTCTACTTGTAGTGGTTATATGGCTGGTAAAATTCCTAGAAAAACTTTTTCTAAAAATTATTCTTGGTGTACTACTGAAAATCTTCATTTTGTTTATAGTAATCTCTTAGGTCCTATGCAAACTCCTATTAATAATGCAAAGTATGTTTTAAATTTTGTTGATGATTGCACTACGTGAGTTTGGATTTACTTCTTAAAACCTAAAGATTAACTTTTAGACACTTTTATTAAATTTCAAACCTTTATTGAAAAATAATCTCCTTCATTGACCCCTATTCCATTGTATTTTGATTAGACATTTGAATATTCCATTCCTTTCAATTGTGTGACATCTAAAAAATCCCCTTGTATGAGGTCTCCTTGGACCTTTTTTTGCATTACATTAATTACTCTTATGTGTTTGCTTGATTTTTTGTTAAAATTTTATTGTTTCTCTCTAGACATTGTCATGATCTATATCATGCATTTTTAGACATGATGTGATCACATACTGAGAGCGTAATTGATATATATACTTTAACATGTTATCCCTATATGATACATGATGAATACATAGACTATACAACTAACTTATCTTTTTTACGTAAGGTACATTTTATCTTCTAGTTCTCTCACTTCAAAATGAGAGTAATATCAATGGGGGGATGTAATATAAGCATGACCTCCACATTTTTGGGTAGATGCAACATAATGGGGGGACAAAAGAGGGATATAAAGTGACACTTTTTTCTGAAAATAATAATAGTTAAACTTGAAGAAAATGTTAGAGACACTTATAAAAGGAATGTGACAATGACATAATAACATGAATTATGTTATTTTGAATGTATTTTATAAATTTATATTTTTTTTTAATACCCAGATAATAAATTTGTATGAAATAGATGCATTTATGACAATAAGTAGGTCATTTTTTGTAAAAAGATAAGGAGATTGCATGTGTATGAACACACTTTTTTTTAGTAAACAATTGAATTTTTGTATGAAACTTCATAAATATATAGGTGAAATGTCAAAGATTATTGAGAATCTTTTTTATTAATTTTTTATTTTATATATATATATATATATATATATATATATATATATATATATATAATTTTTAAATAATTTTACAAGTCAAGACAGCTGGAAAATTGAAACTATAAGTGTATGGACACAAATTTTGACCTTAACTTCATGAAAATCATTTTTTTAAGCATATTTTACAATGTGTAGATTTTTGAGATATAAGTTTTATAAACTTTTAATTAATATTCAAAAAGTTATAAAAGAATTTGTGACAATATGTATATATTTTATAATTAGGTATGTTATGTATAAATTAAGTAATAATTATAAATAATATTATAACATTAAAAATAATAATATATTCTAAAACTATAATTTCTCCTCTACAAACTCATATAGTTTTTTTTAAATAATAAAAACTGTCTGATCAGATGTATCGACAAAAATGAAAAAGACTCAAATTTCCTAGAAACTAAGTGGGTTGCTCCATGACTAGCTTCAAGCTAGGTTTGGACCTCCCCAAGCCTGTGCCCAAGGAAAATTTGGAAGGAAAATATTTTAAAAAAAATTAAATGTTGAAAGGGTGTACGCCCTATGCAAAGGACATACATCCTTTTGAAAGACATGTATATTTTTTTGGTGTAAATAGAGGTTGTTAAGTACTTTGGACTACAATTTTTTTTGTCATGTTTGATGTTTTACAAGGATATATTTTGTAAAATAAATGGTAAGTATAATATTTATATTCTTATACTTTAATTTTATTTTACTAAATATAAAAAATTATGGCCACTCAACATCTTTTGAAATTGATTATAGAGTTGTAGAAATTACCATTTAGAAGTTAGTTTTTCAAATTCTATTCCAGTCAATACTTAGTTTTTAGAATTTTAAGACTAAAAAATAGAATGAGAAATGAGATTACAAATCATGTTATGTATGTAATAGATATATACCATTGATTATGCCCATATTTTACCTAATTGAGTATTCTCTACCTACTTTACCTACTTGAGTATGCCCTACTTGATTAAATACCTGAGCTTGAAGGTGGATTCTTAAATAATTTGTGGGTTTTTTAATCAATGGGTCTATAAATATGCATAAATGACTACCTTGTATCATGTAACTTATAATATATCTATAGTCATGATACGATCACTCATACGTGACATCTATCGCATACCTATTACATATATGTATGAATTCACTCATATATGATATCTACCAAAAGTCATGATATGATAACTTATACTAGACATAAATGTAGTTAATCACCCTAATAGACTCCATTAAAAATAGAATAAATTAAAACACCATTTAAATTCATTATTAAAAAAATACCATTCACTCTAAAACAAATGTTAGATAGATGGCTAATCCATTCATTCTTCAATTCCAATCTCATGCATTATTCCAAAGTCATGCAGAACAAATTCATATTCTAACACTCTAAATTCACATAGGACACTCCCTCATTAACCCTCATCATCTATAATCACTCCCTCATAGACCCTTGTATTCACTTATCATCCCTATTCATTCCCTCACCAGTTTTCATTGTCCCTCATGATCCCTAATCACTCCCTCATTGGCTATCATCATCCTTCAGTATTGTTAATCACTCCCTCATCAACCCTCATCATCCCTAATCACTCCCTCATCATCACTCATCATCCCTCATTATCATTAATCATCCCTAAACACTCCCTAATCAAACCTCATTAACCCTAATCATACTCAATCACTCTCTCATCATCCCTAGTCACACTCTCATCATCCCTAATAACTCCCTCACTAACCATCATCATTTTTTATCATCCTTAATCAATCTTTCATCATATTTATTTGTCCCTCATCATCCTTCATCACTCCCTCATCAACCATCATCATCTCTAATCACCCCTCCTCATCTATTCTCATCCCTCATTATCCCTAACCATTCCCTCATTGTCCCTCATCATACCTAATCACTCCATCATCCCTATTCACTCCCTCATCTAGTAGAGTGTGTTCCAATCTAGTATTCATTATAAATTTATTTCAGACTAAACAATATCTTTTTTATATGAATCTTGAATGGTGTTTCAATTCCTTTTATTTTGATTAGATTATACTAGGGTGATTATTCTCATTCATGTCTAGTATATTAGATAGGGTCATGATGGATTACTCTAGGGATATTATTGAATTATTTACATGGTAGAAATAATATAATATCCTCTTTGTACTTGTATGGTAAAATTCATTTTGAATGATGAGGGATAATTTAAAATGATGATAGATCAAAAATTACCTCTTTGTGCTTGCTTTGTATAAGGTAAAATCCTTCTTCTAAACACAATTATTTCTAAATCATTAATTGAAAGGACTAGAGAATTTTGGATCTTCTCATGTTTATGAGATATTCTCAAATAATGATGTGGGTCATGAGTATAAATTATTAGCATTTGTGCCACTGAATTTGTTATGGCATGTTTTCTCCTTACATTAAAATCTTTGCGCTTATGTAAGGATTATGATAGGGAAGTGGAGAGGGGGTTGAGTTAAACTACTAATGCTTACATCATTACTCTATGGTGTGGTATCCATAATTAAATTTTATTGTTTATCATTTAGGTTTCATTTTTAGGGTTTTAGGTTAAGGTTTTAGGGTTCAAAGTTTATAGTTCAGTGTTTGGGGTTGATTATTTAGGTTATATCATTTAGGTTTTAAGGTTTAAGGTTTATCTGATTTTAGAATTTAGGGTATATGGTTTTGGGTTTAATTTTTTATGGTTTTGGTTTTTGGTTTAGGGTTCAACTTTAAAGGTTTAGGGTTTAGTTCTTAGGGTTTCAATATTAGGGTTTAGTGTTAAGAGTTTAGGGGTCAAGGTTTTGGGTTTAGGGTTTGGGGTTTGATGTTTAGAGTTTAAGGTTCATGATTTTTAATTTTTTGTTTAAGGTTTAGTGTTTAATATTAAATGTATAGGGTTAAGGTTTTATGGTTTAGTGTTTAGGATTTAGGATTTTAGGCCTATGGTTTGGGCTTTAGGGTTAAGGGCTTAAAGTTTAGGTTTTAGGGCTTAGGGTCTAGGGTTTAAGGTTTTAAGGTTCTATGTTTAGGATCTAAGTTATGGGGTTTATGTATTATTTTTTTGGGTTTAGGGATAATGTATTAGGGTTAAGTATTCAAGGTTTTTTGTGTTTAGGGTTTAGGTTTAGGGTTCAACAATCAGGGTTTATAGTGTTTAGGGTTTGGGGTTTGGGTTTTAAGGTTAATGGTTTAGGTGTAAATTGAGTGCACTAGGGTGATTAGTTATATTTATGTTTGGTATGAGTGAATGTATTGCTAATACATAAATATTTCATGTATCAGTGACAACATACCTACATGTAGTACTAGGTATGGGGTAGATGTAATGTATGAATGACATGTATCATTATTATATGTATGTTATAGGTTGAATGTTACAGGCTATCCATTTATGCATATTGATATACCCATTGATTAAAAACTCAAAAATTATTTAGGAGTTAATATTGAATCCACCTTCAATCCTTTTACATGAATTTCCCTAGTCACTCCTTTTTCTATATAAGTTAGAATGACCCATATCCTTTCACGATACGGCTTAGCCAATGCCCCCTCTGATTTATCTATATAGGTGATAACCCAAGATTATGGTTTATGGATATAGGTTTAGGATGTATAAGTTTAGGGTTTAAGGTTTATGGTTAATGGTTTAAGATTCACAGCTTAGGTTTTAGTGTATAGGGATTATCATTTAGGGTTCAAGTTTCAATGTTAGGGCTTATGGATTAGGATTTAGGGATTATAATTTATATTTTATGCATAAAGGTTTGTAATTTATGGTTTATGGCTCAAAAGACCAAGAGTTTAGTTTTTGAGGTTTGGGGATTGGTACTTGGGGTTAGGGTTTTGGGTTTATAGTTTCACAGTTAGGGTTTAGGGTGTAAGGATCAAGGTTTTGGTCTTGGGGGTTTAGTTGAGGGTTTGGGGTTTAGAACTTAGTGTTTAGTATATAGGATTTGGGATTTAGTGTTTAGGAATTAGGGATTAGGATTTAGGATTTGTGTTTTAGTGTTTATAGTTTAGATTTTATGGTTTGGGGTTTGGAGTTTAGGGTTTAGGGTTTAAGGATTTAGGTTTAGTGTTTATAGTTTTAGGTTTTCTATTTTCAATTTTGGTTTAAATTTTTGGTTTAGGAGTTAATGTTTAAGGTTTATGACTTATGGTTTATGGTTTTAGGCTTAGGTTTTAGGGTTAAAGGCTTACATTTAGGTTGTAGAGTCTAAGATTTAGGATTTTAGGTTTATGATTTGGGGTTTAGGGTTAAGTTATTACATTTAGGTTTTAGGATTTAGGGTCTAAGGTATAAATTATATTGTTTAATGTTTTAAGTTCATATGTTTAGGGTTTATGGATTATTATTTTTGGTTTAGGGCTAATGTATTAGGGTTAAGGTTTCAAGGTTTAGGGCTTAGGGTCTAGGGTTTAGGTATATTATTTAATGTTCATGGTTTAATTTTTATGGCTTAGGGTTTTGGGGTTAAGGTTTAGGTTTTAAGGTTTAGTGTTTAGGTTATGGGGTTTAGGGTTTGGGGTTAATGGTTTATGTGGAAATGGAGTGCACTAGGTTTATTAGCTCTATTCATGTCCAATATGAGTGACCATATCATGACCATAGGAAGATGTCATGTATGAGTGATTGAATACCTACATGTAGTACCATGTATGTGGTAGATGTAATGTATTAATGACTATATCATTACTATATATATGTTATAGGTTTCATGTTATAATCTATTTATTTATGCATATTTATGTACCCCTTAATTAAATATCATTTTCTAAGTTGAGAACAAGGTTGTTAAGAATATCCCAAGGCAAAGATAGCAAACTCCAAGTATAGTACGTCTCCAACTTTGTTGATTGAATATAAACCTCTTATGAAGGTTCAATATTATTATGTAAACACTATAGAATACTTATAGTTAAGTGATTCAATGAATTTTATAGTTAAGCCTTGTCAATATCCTTCCAAGTAAGTATATTAGGCCATCCGGACCTAAAGAGTAGATTTTTCATTGAATTCTAATTCTTAAGAAAGTAATAAAATAAATTGGTTTCTTATCCTAAGAGATAGTCTCCAAAAATCTTAATAAATCTTTATAAGAATATTTTGATGAGCTTATATTAATAACACCTTTTCAAGACCGAATACACCTATGCACAATATTGTAATAGTGTTTAGGACTTAGTCAACATTTTGGGCACTTTTGTGATCTAATTGGTATTTTGAGCTTGTGTAAAGACACCTATGAGTCTTGTATCACTCTCTTGATATTTTCATTGATTTTTTGAATTTAATGAGTCCAAAAAACAAGGTAGTTATATACCTCTTTGTATCAAGTCCTTAAGAGGTATAATTTGGCCTAATAAGCCTATAAAGGATAGAGTTGTTGTCATCTAAGTTTTGAGTTGAAGTTCTTCATGAACTAATAATATTGAGTCAATAATTGGTTAAATCCTCATATTATTATTCAAAGAAGTGATGATGTATAATTGATTGATTTATGAGTCAAAGAAGGGTTTTCCTTGAAGATAGATTACTATCTTGGGACTGAGTACCCTATTTTAAGTCATTGAAAATGCCTTCTGATCTGATTATAGATGCTAAGAAGTTAAGAGATAATACTAAAGAATAATTTCATTAGTATTTCAATACCAATACTCAGAAGACTTGTTGTGATAGACCAAGAATAATTTATGGTTAGGAAAAGAGCTAATTGTAAGCAAGTTTCTATAGCACCTTGAAGTAGACCAAGTTGAGTAAGTGGAACACTTAATTTGACACCAATAGGGAATAGTAAATATCAATATATAGATTGTCTATCTAGGTAGGTAATACTCCTTGAGATCAAGCTATGGCTCAGTTATTTAATCAGGTAGAGCATACTCATGTAGATAAAGTAGATAGGGAATACTTAAGTAGGTATAACAAACATGTAATCCTCAATGATATAGATATATTACATATGTAACATGATTTGAAACCTTGTTTCTCATTCTATCTTTTGATCTTGAAATTTAAAAAATTAAGTATTGATTGGAATGGAATTTGAAAAACTAACTTCTAAATGGTAACTCCTATAACTCTGTAATCAATTTCAAAAGATGTTGAGTGGCCCTAATTTGTTATATTTAGAAAAACAAATTTAAATTATAAGAATATAAAATGTAATATAAAATTAAATTTTATACCATTAAAATATATCCATACAAAAAAAATAACATGGCAAAAAAATTACAATCCAAACGGTGTACATCCTTTGTAGTCCAAAGGGCATACACCCTTTAGGGTCAGGACCGACCCTTTCCTATTCTACATTGGTTTTTTTTAAAGGGTGTACGCCCTTTTGAAAAAGCCATACACCCTTTACAAAAAATTCTTTGTATTTTTCATTGTGTCATATTTTTTATCCCCCAATTTTGTGGATCTACCCTTTTCATAGTTTCTAGATTTTAGTGGGGGCATGTCATAAAGACATGACCTCCACACTTACACATTTTCATAGTTTCTAGATTTCCATGGGGGCATGTCATAAAAACATGACCTCCATACTTATACACTTACTCGGTATATACAAATTCTAATGGGGGTATGTCATAAAAACATGACCTCCACACTTGTGTAATCTCTAGCTTACTTTCATGAATCATGTATACACTTGGGTCAAAATCATATACATCACACCAATTTTTCATAGATTTGAAATAGATTTTTTCATATTTATGACACATATACTCTAGCTCAGACATATTACAGGTGAATATGACATGCTATTTCACCAAAATTTTAAAAAGTTACCAATTATATTATTCACTAAGATGTACTATTATCAAGCCTTTTTGTTGCAATAGTTAGTTAATTTTATAGGTTAAAATGATTAAATCATTAAATATTTCCAAATTTATAGATTGGATTGATTATATCATCCAATACCACTAGATTTATAGGATGAGTTTATTAAATCACTCACCTTTCCTAGATTATATATATTCATACTTGAATTGTGTGATTGAGATATAATTATCTCAATAGATGTGTCATAACTCATACTTGCACTAGATTGGGGGCATAATTCCTTATAATATCCCTCTCCAAATATTTAATTTTTAGGTTTGAACCTCTTCTATCTCTAATGCTTCATAAATAATTGTATTTACCCATTCAAAGCATCACGAGGTAACATGGTTACATCGACACGCAATTATACTCCTTCCTTACTCTCTTTCTTTTCAAGCATTTTAATTATTTCAAATTTAAGATTATATGAACATATTTATATTTTAACATGCTCTTAGTTACAATTCATACACCATAAAATCACTAAAATTTGACCCAAGTAAATGTAAGGTGTATGATACACACCTAGGTACATTTTTTTGCTTTTAACCTAGTAATTTCATCCTTATGTATTACTAGATTAAATGGGGGAATGTAGATACTAAAACTAAATATTTATAGCATGTCAGTCTTGTACATTTGAAAAATATCAATCAAGGATCTACCCTTCAAATCTAGACCTCCATGCTACCAAAAGGCTCGTATTCACCATTTCATTGCCCCTAAATGTTTATCTCTTAGTCTAACCCATATCATTCTAATGACCCAAGTCTTTTGTACTATATATAAAGTTAAAACCTAATAAATATCTTTCACTATCAGTTTCGTACCCATACCCATTTTTTATCCCTCTTGACACTATCATCAATAGAGGTAAACTACCACCGACAGTAGTGTTCAGATCCTTATCTAGTGTCTAGTTACCAAAAGTCGTCCAAATTAAAAATGTTTTGAAGCCTATAGGTTAGCCTATTTGTATTATTGAACCCTACCATGAGACATTTTTAAAAAATTTAGTATAAATACAAGTATAAGTCTTCTCATTCATCATATATCAAAATCCAAGTAAACACCTTTCAAAGCTAAATCAATCAACTACGCAAACAAGCTAGTATGCCTTATTCATCCCTATTTTCATAACAAGAATAAGAGCAATCATACTATAAGTCCAAAGCATTCAAAGAGCATCATATGAGTGATATTTTTTAAATTACAAGATAGATCATTGCATGTATATTCATATAGTATATTTCACCCTTGTGCACACACCTTCTCACACATAGAGGATAAATACATAAGTCTGAGGCCCTCCTTAGAGTATTGACTATGTAGGTAGTGCCCATTGGCATAGGGGTCTTTTGGGTCAACTCAAAAACATGAACCCACTAACCCACTTTTAGCAAACTTATTCTAAGGGTCAATAATGGTGAAGATCTAGCATTTGATCAATTAGGAAAGAGCAATAACCTATGCATAAGACACCTAATTTTAGTACAAGTTATGTAATACTATAATATTATCATGCCTTGGTACATTTAGTTTATTTGCTTAATTTAAGATATTTATGGTATATTTTTCCCTCATATTAGGCCCTTCATAGTCTTGCATCATCCAAGTTTTCTCACAAACACATTCAAATCTGCTAGTTACCAACCTCAAGATACACCCAATCATCCTATATTTTATCTTGATCTTTGTTTCATGGTATTTTTATGTCTTGACTATTTTTAAATCCACCTTAAAATTAGCATGACCACTTTCAAATCCAATATAAAAGTATTCAAGTTATTTTTGGGTCCTTTGTGCCACCATGACTTAATTTCTCATGCCTTGATTATCACATTTAAATATTTTCCATTGTTAGCTTATGTTTGAGTGTGTTCCAATTTGAATTCAAATGAGTCTACATATGTAAATGTACCCAAATCAATTTATCATATCTTGAAAATCAAATATTTCATGCACATTGATCTAATATTAGCAAGGGGTCTACACATTTTTATTATATTTCACTATATATCTATTTAAGTCTTACAATTACATAGATGTATAAAAATAAGGTTGCATTAAGGATCATATAGCATTATTGATTATCTTGGGTAGATAAGGTGGATTCTTCTCTCACTTGGGTTGGGTCACTCGCATAAAATATAAATATATTGAGCTTAGATTCTCATCACTAATATATAATGGCAACCCTCAAGGGGGGCCAAGCTAATTTAATTTACACATGTTCCTTTGTATTGGATGTGTTGCTAGTTGAGGTTGAAATTGGGTTATATCAATAGGAGAAAATATTTAGTCCATCATGTGTATTTATTTTGGCTATCTAAAACATGATTTTAGTCTTCTATTGCTAATAAAGGGTTTTATAAATTTTTTAACTCCAAATATCTACAAAGTCACTTTTGGACCTGATCAATCACTTTGGTTCATAATGTCACTTTCAAATTCTAAATCTAGTCATTATTATTTTTAGAGCAGTCCAAAATTGGTCATCATCGTAAATCACTACCATCTTTATAAGAGCTATTTTTCACTATTCCAAAATATTTTTTCTTGTATTCTCATTAACTTTTAGAACTCAAGTTAATCGAAAATAAAGTATGCATCTCTCTATCCACTTCTTTCATATTTCAATTTTCCAAGCTCAATATACTTTCTTTCATTCCACACATAGGCAATTATAATTTACTATACTTGTATGTAACTAGATTTTCCTAGTGCCCTAATTTTATAAGAGTAATGTAGTGTTTTGAAAACTTGTGACACCTTTCTATAAAAGAATGAGACATTTTTAAATCAATGAAGAATGACTTGGCCTTTCTATAATTGGGATGTTTTCCTATTGTTTTATTATCTACAAATAATCAAAGGCTCACTTTATGAATGCTTGGTTTGAATTATATAGATTCAATTCTACTTATTTTTAACTATAAAAAAAATGTCTACAAGTAAATATGTTTGGAACTCATGTTCTACTCTTATATTTACATTATTAGCATAGTAGTTGCTTTGGACACATATGCTTTGTAAGTCATCCCTGGAGTATATTTGATTTATCCCACATGTATGAGAGGAAATAGTTATTAGAATAGAATTAGTATTTAAATTAGTGTTAAGGCCCAATGAAGGCATCCACAAATCGTATTGAATTGAGCTTGCTAAAAGGAGGTTGCCCCCTCAAAGAGGCCAATGATTCTATAATTCTTCCATTGTAATTTAGTTCTATTTGTTTTATTTAATATATTGCTGATTTTTCATAGTTTATTTCATGTATTTGCAATTATATGCTAATTTGTTCAGGAAGGATCATATCATCTGGTATTAGAGTGATTTCTAGAGAGAATTTTTTTTATGCTACCCACCGTATGCTCTCACCTTACCATAATTAGACCCTAGTGACCATAAAGTGGCAACAGATCCATTCTCAACCCTTTCATGTGACCGTCTAGATCTGTAATTTCATTTCAGCAACAAGACGACACCAAAGATCATGATTTTCTATTCAACTGCATTGTGTTTGTATTGCTCCATATTTTATCTTCTATTTCAGATTAGGGTAAAACCTATCCACTTAACTATGGGAAGTGTTTGGGTGAAATCCCTAAAACTCATTATGAGGAGTACCACAAGAACCCCAAAGTAGTTGGCTCATTGAGAGGACCTGCTAACGAAATGGGCAATGACCCTTTCCTAATTGACTAGTTCCCACCATGAGGAAAACTAAGAGCTGTACTAAGAGGTAAATCTATAGCCAAAAAATTTATGGAGTGGTACTCACTCAGACGGCATTGGTGGCCAGAGTGAATTCTAAAAAACCTTTAGGTAACCATTCAAACCTGGGGTCCATTTTCATAAGGTAGATTAGAAAGTAGAATTATTTATAAAACCATATAATTTTTAGAATACTATCAGTAGAATAGAATAAAACCTTCAAAAGACTATCAATAGAGCAGCAGAAAACTAGAAATCAATGTTGAAAATTTTCTTTTTTTTGTATTATCTTCCTGTCTATTGCCCAGTTGCCTCTCAAAATTTACTAGGACACCTAAAATTTAATTATCCACATTTTCTTCCTTGAGATACCATATCCCAATTCTACTTTAAATTCTCACAAATCTCATTTTTTTATTTTTTTGAGTTCTATCATAACTTTTTTAGTTTCTATCTGTTTGCCTCAAAATTTACACAATGTTCATCTCCCTTTCTGCTTCTTCAGCCCTCTTTGAAAAAAAATTTAGTTTTTCCATTTTCCCCTCTAAAATTGCCCTCATCTTCGTCAATCATACTCTATAAAAAATTTAATAAAATTGCGTTTTCTCCTCCCGATTTCATCTACATTAAAAAATTCCTTTACTAAATGTGTCTTAACTTTAGATTCCCCACCCATTACAAAAAAAAACACTAGGATATGGTTGTCACACGTGTAGGCACCAAGATCATGAAGGAATAAATTATAGCTCTGATGATCAAAGTCACTGACTTAGCTAATATGGTGCATGGATTGAATAAATAGAATGGCCTTTTACTCAATAAATTATAGAAGATGGAGTCTTCTTCTGAGAATACCTTTTCATCCACCCACCCACCACATGGGACCAAATTGGACTTTTCACAATTATATGGTACATACTCAATAGGGTGGATTTATCATGTAAATCAATACTTCAACCTTCATAAGACTTATCATCTCAACAAAGGTCCAATTGTTTCCTTCCACTTAGAAATAGAGGCACTCCAGTGGTCCCGTTGGTATCTCAAATCTAATGATGAACCTAATTAGACAATTTTTACATCCCTACTTTTGGGTAGGTTTGGTCCCTCAGCATTCAAGGATTTTATGAGAGCCCTCACCAAATTTATTTAGACATGCACCATTCATGATTATCAAATTGAATTTGAGAAGCTAGCTAATCACACTGAAGGGTTAATAGATGACTTCTTCAAGAGTTGTTTTATTAGTGGCCTCAAAGAGCCCATTCACTTTGAGGTTAAGATGTTCTAACCTCAGACCATGATGGCAGGCTTGGGTCTCACAAAACTTACTAAAGAAAAAATCATCACTCAACATCACACTTCTAATGGGGTACCCTCCAAGCCCTCTTTCCAATAACCCACTGCTAGGATAACCCCCATCAAATGTCTCACAGGAGCTTAAATGTGTGCACATCATGAGAAAGGGCTTTGTTACAATTATGATGATAAATGGGTTCTAGTTCACAAATGCATTGAGCAAAAATTTTACCTACTAGATATTGATTCTCCACCAGATACTAAATACTATGAGGATACTACCAAAGAGATTGCATAAGAAGTTGATGATTTGACGCACCTAGATTTCTTTCCAAAAATATCCATGCATGCTTTGGTAGGAGTCACTACCCCCCAAATGATGCATATCCAAGATTACTTTAAGAAGTAACTCCTCACCATCCTTATTGACTCTAGAAGCACTCATAACTTCATCAACCCTCAGGTCACCAAACAAGCAGATTATTTTATCCATCCATGTTCTAGTTTTGAGGTCATGATTGTTAATGGAGGCACATTACCCTACAAGGGCAAATGTCATAATATCCATATTGTAGTGGGTGACTATAACCTTTAAGTTGACATATTTGCTTTATCTTTAGTGGATGTGATGTTGTTCTTGGCACCTAGTGGTTACAAACACTTGGACCCATCCTTTGTCACTTTTCAGAGCTTTGGATGTAGTTCTTAGAGAATGGATAAAAATACACCCTATAAGGCCTTCTTTTGAGCTCTACCAGCATTGTCAGCTCTCACCACATGGAGAAAATTTTCAAATGGGTATCCCACAACATCATTACCAAACTCTTTTCTCTTTATAGCACTTCACCACTAGACTCTCACCCACCTTTTAATGTGCACAACCTTTTGGTTAAGCATGCCTCAATTTTTGATGAACCTACTAGATTGCCACCTCATCAGCCTCAAGACCATCACATCCCATTACTTCTTAGTAGTGCATCTCCTAATATTTGGCCCTATCATTACCCATTTCATCAAAAGATTGAGATCAAAAAGATCATCCATGATCTCTTGTAGGCTGGGGTTATTCGACCCAACACTAGTTTATATTCTTCATCAGTATTGCATGTTCATAAGAAGGATAGTTCTTGGCATCTCTGCATTGATTATTAGGATCTAAATAAACTAACCATAAAGGATAAGTTTCCAATCCCCATCATCTATGAACTCCTTGATGACCTCCATGGTACACAAATTTTCTCTAAATTGGACATGTGCTCAGGGTATCACCAAATTTGTCTTCATGATGTTGACATTCTTAAGATAGCCTTTCACACACATGATGGCCACTATGAGTTCCTTATCATGCCATTTGGGCTTACTAATTACCATCCACCTTCCAAAGTTTGATGAACTAAGTATTTTTCCCCTTCTTGTGGAAGTTTCTCTTTGTCTTCTTTAATGACATTCTTATCTACAGTCCCACATGGGAGGATCACCTCCACCACCTTGACACCACCTTGGGCATTCTTACTGCTAACCACTTATGTGTCAAACATTAAAAGTGTTCTTTGGGTAAACAAAGGTGGAGTATTTGGGACATATTATCACATCTAATGGTGTTCGTGTCGACCCCACCAAAATTGTAGCTATGATAAATTGGCCCCAACCAAAGACCCTCAAAAGCTTACATAGATTTCTTGGTATGATAGGATACTACAAAAAATTTGTCAAGGATTATGTCATAATTATAGATTCATTGATATTTATGCTCAAAAATATTCATTTTCATGGTTTTTTGCATCTTCTCAAGCATTTGATGACCTTTAACATGCCATGTGCACCATTCCAATCTTGGCCATGCTTGATTTCTCTAAGACATTTGTGCTTGAGTGTGATGCATGTGGAATAGGTATTGGTGCTATACTTATGCAGGAAGGTCATCCCATCACCTTCACCAGTAAGGCCCTATCTGGATGAAATTTGGTATGTTCCACATATGAAAAAGAGATGATGGTTATTCTCTATGCAGTTCATAAATGGCATCCCTATTTGATTGGTCGACACTTTTGCATTAAAATTGGCCATCAAAGCTTCAAATATTTTCTAAAACAATGGTTTTATTATCCATAGTATCAAAAATGGGTTTCTAAACTCATGGGATATGATTATGAAATTACCTACAAAAAAGGTAAGGAAAACTTGGTGGCTAATGCTCTCTCTCACCAGTTCGATGATCTGGTGCACTTCTATGTAGTCTCTTTTCCCATTTCCACTTGGCTTCAAGATCTTCAAAATGAGTGGCATAATGATATCCCAACCCAACAACTCATTCTTAAACTATCTACTGATCCATCTACTAAATCTCATTATACATGGGATGGGCACACATTACGATATAAAGGTTACATAATGTTACTAATAGGATCCAAGTTCAAACAACAAATTTTATAGGAGATGCATGATTCCCCTTCTCCTAGTCATTTAAGGTTTTTAAAAATTTAAGAGAGAGTTCATTATAATTTCTTTTGGCACCGACTCAAGAAGGATATCAAAACATTTGTTGTTGAATGTGATATCTACCAATGTATTAAAGGTGAAATAATTTCCCCACTTGATCTACTCCAACCAATTCATATTCCCACACATATTTGGACTAATATTTCCATGGATTTCATTAAAGGCCTCCCAAAATATGGTGATAAATTAGTGATTTTTTTCATATTGAATCACCTCTCTAAATATGTGTTGGGTGAATATTTTGTCAGTCAGTTGTCTGATTGAGAAAAATAGGTCTTATCATCCACAGCAAAGGAGATTAGTCAGCCAGGTGTGCAAGTTTACTACATCAACAGGGGACAAATCTCTCCTCTCATCAAGGGGAGGTTCCCTATAAGTATGAGGTAGTTATATACTATATATATAAGTAGAAAATAACACTCAGGGGTAGGATAAGCCATCCATCTCTCTTTTTTCAGAAATTAAGTTAACAAACAGAGGAGAAAATCCTGGTGAAAACATTGAAGGCACTTCTATTCTTTCATAAGTGTTCTTGCATAAAATAGCAGGAGTTCTTTCAGGTAGTGACAAGTAACTGGTAACCAAAGGCGTAGTAACTAGTAGATTGAGATGTAGCATAAAGTCTCCACCTCGACTGCCCAAGAGTGAGATACGAAGGATAAGGAGGGCACAAAGTCATCCCAAGGTCCTTTACATAAGAAAAAAATACAAAGGATAATGAGGGTACAAAGTCATCCCAAGATCCTTCGCATAGGAATAGAAAACAAACACACACTGAAGACAACTATGAGAGCACAAAGTCTAAAAGTAACTAGCTTCAGGACATCTTCTGGGTTACTTCCACTAGCTCTGCTTGTTAAATTAAATAAACAAGAATGCATTTACAAGACAAACATAAGAACAATCTCCTAAAATGGCACAAGCTATAACAGCACAAAGTCTACAAGTAACTTGATGTCTCATTTAGATAAAATAATATGAACAACAATCTGAGCTCAAAGTCTCAGTATTTGCCTTTCAATTTGGGTAGAGTTTTGCTTTTGTTAGCAAGAAGATCTCCCATAAACAATAAAAGAGATTACAATATATAGCATCCAAGAAAGACTTGGTGCTTTGTTTCATGGGGCAGCCCTTGTTGCATTCAATGCTTTGAATGCATCTTCAATTTTGTCAAAGGACTGTGTTGAAAATAGGGCAGTTGTCTTAACTATGGCATGTCATTTCATCCCATATGTCTTCTCCTATATCTGGATCATCTATTCTATCCCCTGCTGTCTGTGCATCTATCCATTTTTCCTTTACTCCAAGTGAGACAAACAAGTGACACCTTCAATGTTTGCAAGCCAAAATATCTACTTAGTGGACTGTTCCACCTACTAAAATTACTTTTGCACAGATATTTGGGTTTTTCCCTCTTTTTGCTTTTGTCTTTTCTAACTTTGTCTCTCCTAGAATTTAAGCTCTCAGGGATACGTTCCCAGCATTATTGGCTCTTTACACTCCTCTTAGCAGTTCTTCCTTTTGGCCTTGGCCTTAAAGCCTTTGAATACATTTGGGTCTATGTTTAAGTCTGCAAGGATCAATGGCTATTTCATTTCTGTGAATTTGACGTCTTTGAGCCTGTCGTCATTAGGAAACCAATGGCTAGCTTGTTGCCCTAAATTTGATGGCTACGGGGACATCACCAGACATCTGGATCCCAACAGCTAGTTCACAATGTTCAACTTTGACATCTATGGGCCCATCACTTTCCTTGATAGTTCCTTCGGCCTCTCTTGTTTTTTTAGCAAACTTTTGCTTCAGGCTTTTCCTTTGGACAAAAGTTTGAAGAAAATGTTCCTTTCTCCAACTTACCATCAAGATTTTTCTTGGGCTTTGGGCTTCATCCTTCGGTTGGGTCAATTCCTTTAGACATTTTGTCTAAAGGAAATGGTCCTTAACAACTTTGTCACAAGAAATTTTTTGAAGGAATTCTCTTTGTCCACCTTTGCTCACTGCCCTCCGCAAGGGCACTTGGCTTGGTTCATTGCCCTCTGCAAGGGCACTCAGCTTGGTCCACTGCCCTTTGCAAGGGCACTTTTTCCTTTAGCTTTGGGGAAGCCCCTTGAACCTATCGATTGAACCAACTTTGGTTCAATGGTTCAATCGGTTCAATCTCTTTATTTAACCAAGTCTTTCTGATCCCTTGAACCAAATGCATTGAACCACATGGCTTTTAAACCTGTTGAACTATTAAACCCATTGAACCTTTGAACCAAAGTGGTTTAATGGTTCAACGGTTCAATGGTTCAAGCCTTCTTTTCTTTGATAAGTGTTTTGAAGCCATTGAACCTTGAAGTGGTTGAACTTGTTGAACCTTTTCTGAAGTGCTTAACTCTTGCCAATGATGTTAAACCTTTGAACCCATTGAACCCGTTGAACCATATGGTTTAAGGTTCAATAGTTCAATGGTTTAATGGTTCATTCTTTGCTTAAAAGCTTGCTGATAAACTCTTTTGGTTGAACCTTGTCATTGAACCAACCTTGAAATCACCTAAGTGTTGAGAGCTTGCTTCCTTCCTACAGAGTCCATATAAATCAACCTACGAAGACCGTAAAACTGAGTCCATAGAACTAGTAGAGTCCATAGAAACTAAGTCAGTAGAGTCCATAGTTTTCAAGCCTTGAAGTTCATAGAAACTGAGTCCATAGATTTCTTCTTGCAAAGTTCATAGAAATGAGTTCATAAAAATGAACCTTCCTGTAGAGTCCATAGAAACCTAGTTCGTAGTTTTATCTAGTTTTCTCTAACCTTGAAAGAGTCCATAGAAATATAGCTTGTGAAGTCTATAGTTTTGCCTACAAAATCCATAGAATTGGGGGAGTCAGTAGATTTCTTCCTACAGAGTCCGTAGATTCAAGCCTGTAGAGTCCGTAAATTTCTAAAAAAGCTTTGAAAAATGAAGAACCTGAGTGCTCAGAACAATTTTTGAAAGGGGAAGAGAGGATTTTGGTCTATTGAACCAAAATAGTTCATAGGTTATCCCAAAAATGAGTGACTTTTTTGGGGACAATAGCTGGCTCCAGTTAGGGAATTTCCTTTAGTTGAAAAACTTAGAACAGCTGAGGGGAGTAGAAACCAGAATCTCCAGTGCTTTAAAGTATGCCATTGGGCTATGGAGTCATGCTACCCAAAAAGAAAGGCTCTAAAAAATGAAAATGAATGACACAAAGTAGAAATAAAGACTATACAAATATACATATGTACAGGTGAACTTATCTAATACTTCAAGAATTGAAGTGATTCAGACACTACCCATTATGAGACAATGAAAATGGTGTTCCATCCTGATAAACCAGTAGGAAACCATTTTGTCCTCAGAATTGGTGATGGGTGAATGAAACTCTCCACCAAGAATCACATTTTATGTGCACTCCTTTTGGCTCTCTCTTCTTGCTCCATGGCAAGACGTGATCTTTAATCTAAAAATTGTAACTCCTTGCTCTCTCTACGAAGAGTTCCTTTTGCTTACTTTGGAGTATAGTAGTATGGTCCACTACCATAGCTTGCTATTCTATTAGGTCAATCCAGCACATGTTTTGATTGTTAGCATCAAACTCCTAACAAACCATCAGCTTAGCATCTCCTTTGGTGTGAAGGAGTTTGACATCTTGGTCTTGAACAGCCTTCAACTTGAGTAACAAAGATTCATACTCGACAGTGTTGTTGGTGTTGCTGAACTACAACTCATGTGAAGGAGGAAGAATATCCCCTTGAGGAGATATCAACACTATCCTGGATCCAACACCGGTAGAGGAATTGCTACCATCAAATTCCTGAATCCAAACATCATTAGAAACTGATCTTCTATTAGATTTTTCTTCATTAGAGAGGGAAGATCCTTTTTCATCTGTACTGTGCCCTACCGATTCTTCTAATGTTTTGCTTGAATCAATCTTTGGATTGCCACCTATAGGAATTTCATCAGCATAAACATGAACATCCTCTATGGATAAGAAATAATTACCCCTACTTGAAGACTCAAATAGAATCTGAGCTTTAGGTGCTGATGTCTGGGTGGCAACATATTTTGCCTCCTTTTTAGGGAGCAATCTCTTCATGGCGCATTTGACAAGGATCCTTGCCTCAGACAGGTCCATGCTCAACTCACTGCCCACATTCTTACTAAAATTTCATCCCAGTAGAATGTTGTATGAGGCTGGGATGTCAGCCACCAGGACTATCATCTTGATCCTCTTGTTCGAGAATGTTGCAAATGCAAATTAGACGTCCTTCATTTGCCCCAATAGTGGCACTTGTTTGTTCTTCATGGAGAAGAATCTCCCAAATTTCTTGGTTAGTGTGAGACCAAGGGATTCTGCCACCTTGGTGGACATGAGATTATCTGAAGCTCCAAAATCAATGATGCAATTGCTCAGCTTGTGACCATTTATCAACAAGGAAATATAGAAAGGCTCTATTTTCCCAGGGGCAGCAGGAGGAGTAATGACAAGGTTGTTTGGGATAGACATGTTCCTTGGGGGAACATGAGTTACCTTCTTAGCTTCTTTTCCTACAAGGATGGTTGTATTCTTTACACACTCTACCAACCTATCCAACTGCTCAGGATTGGCTTGTAGAAATTCAAATTCAATCATTTAGATTTTAGTTTTCTTGACATGGTTGACTATGTCAAATGACTGAAATGGACTAGGAAGAGAGGATGGGATTTCATCCTTTTGGTTTTTGGGAGGGGGGACTAGCCTACAAATTTGAAGTAGAAGGTGTAGGGATATTTGAGGCACTTACCTTTTTGGCAATCATTGGGTCCTTTGGCTAGAAAGGCAGAGTGGTTCCATGCTTAGAAATTGTAATTGTTGGTTAAGTTTGCTCCTCTATCTTCTCTTTATCATCCTATTGGGCTAATTGGTTCTTGGATTGGGTGAACACAACATATGATCCCTCGACTACTTCACCTTTAATTTTGGGTTCATCTTGGTAATTCAAGAAACCAATGTGGGAGTCACTAGCTGATTCTTCTTGATCCTCCATGAAGAGATCAGCATCATTTTCTTGCCCAAACTTAGGTTGGAAAGATAAATCATGTTCTATTTCCATATATCCAACTGCTGAGTTGGTTAGAGGTGCTTCAAGGGCAAGGTTCCTCTATGGGGGAGGAAGATGATTTGGTTACCCTTGATTCCTGGCTGCATTGCCTTGATATGGCTGATTTTGAAATGTCCTCCTTGGTATATCTTGATAAGGAGGAGCAGACATACCTTGGGCCACTTATCTTTTCAAGGCTAGAAGTTCATTTGCCAACTTGTTCACTATTTGATCAGCGGTGCCTATAGGTGGGTATTCTAAAGATGAAGAGGATTTACCTCTGTTAGGATCTATCCTTATCTTTCCTACCAAGATAAGGTCATCCTCTACCTCAGTATCCAAGTCCTGAGTAGCCTCACGATGTATGTGGCCAACACATCTTAGCAAAAAACTCACTTCAGGCAGCTGTGAGTTGATGAAGAAGCACTTGAGGTTTTCAAGTGTCAGCTGAGCAATTGCAAGAATCCTATTCCTCAGCTTGTCAAAATTTGTAATGAAATCCCTCATAAGTTCATGAGGTTCCTTCTTCTTCTGTAGGCTTGAACCTGGCTTCAAATTTAGCTTTAAGTGTGTCCCAATCAGTCATTGATCTAGCTTGCAGATGGTAGAACTAGTCTATAGTAGCACTTTATAGTATTTCTACAAATAGCCTAACTGCCATGTCTTCATACTATATGCCTATCACACCATAGGCTATGTTGAAGGCTATAATGTGTTCATCAGGGTGAACTCTCCCATCACCAAAGAATTTGGGGAAATTCTTCCTTAAACTACATGGAAGCTCATGTAGAGGTGGGGTCAAATTTAATGGACCAAAAGAGTTACTACAGGGGCCTTGATCCATGATTTGATTATGTAGAAGTGGGATCACAAATTTGGGTGGAGTACAGATAGGCAAAGCTCTGCTAATAGCATAAAAATTAGCTCTACCTTATGTTGGTGTCCTGGTATGGGTAGGAGGAACACTCCTGGATCTTTGAACTTAAAGTTGGGGAGGGAACAAGTCAAAATTACCCTGCTACACCAACTCAAAGATAAGGTTAATCAACACCTTGGGCTCTCTGGCTTCTAGTAAAGTGTGGAGTTGCTAGATTGTGAAACAAAAATGGAAAATAACTGGCCCTGCATCAGATTGAAGCTTGAGGCTTCAAACTGGGTGTTTTATCCTAGTTAGCATGGGGGTGGAGGAAGATGGTAAGGATATAATGATAATGGGTAAGACATAGAATGGAGTCTCCAGAGTCTATAATGGATAAGGGTAGGGACTACTTCAATCTAAAACTTGAGGCTTCAAATTGCACATAAATCCCCAACGCAGTCACCAAAAAAATATTGTGCAAAGTTGGGAGGAAAATTAACAATGGGAAAGAACTGGAACTGCTCATTCTTCCCTAGTAGAATAAATGGATAAGGATATAATGATAATGGGTAAGACATAGGTGATATTTCAATCTAAAGCTTGAGGCTTCAAATTGCATAAAATTATTATGTCCCCAGCGGAGTCGCCAAAAACTGTTTAGTGAATATTTTGTCAGTCAGCTGTCTGATTGAGCAAAATAGGTCTTATCATCCACAGCAAAGGATATTAATCAGCCAAGTGTGTAGGTTTACTACATCAATAGGGGAAAAATCTCTCCTCTCATCAAGGGGAGGTTCCCTATAAGTATGAGGCAGCTATATACTATATATATAAGTAGAAACTAACACTCAGGGGTAGGATAAGCCATTCATCTCTCTTTTTTCAGAGATGATGTTAAAAAACAAAGGAAAAAATTTTGGTGAAAACATTAAAAGCACTTCTCTTCTTTCAGAAGTGTTCTTGCAAGAAACAGTAGGAGTTCTTTTAGGTAGTGACAAGTAACTCGTAATCAAAGGCGTAGTAACCAGTAGACTGAGATGTAGCATAAAGTCTCCACCTTGACTGCCCAAGAGTGAGATATGAAGGATGATGAGGGCACAAATTCATCCCAAGGTCTTTTACACAAGATGAGAATATGAAGGATAATGAGGGCACAAAGTCATCCCAAGATCCTTTACACAGGAACAAAAAACAAACACACACTGAAGACAACTATGACAGCACAAAGTCTGAAAGTAATTGGCTTCAAGACATCTTCTGGGTTACTTCCACTAGCTCTACTTATTAAATTAAATAAACAAGAATGCATCTAGAAGACAGGCATAAGAACAATCTCCTAAAATGGCACAAGCTATAACAGTAGAAAGTCTCCAAGTAACTTGCTTTCTCATTCAGATAAAATAATATGAACAACAATCTGAGCTCAAAGTCTCAGTATTCACCTTTCAATTTGGGCAAAATTTTTCTTCTGTTAGTGGGAAGATCTCCCTAAAATAATAAAAGAGATTACAATCAATAGCAACTAAGAAAGACTTGGTGCTTTGTTTCATGGGGTGGCCCTTGTTGCATTCAATGCTTTGAATGCATCTTCAGTTTTGTCAAAGGACTACATTAAAAATAGGGCAGTTGTCTTAACTATGTTGTGTCATTTCATCCCATATGTCTGCTCCTAAGTTTGGATCATTTGGTATATCCCCTAGTGTCTACACAGCTATCCATTTTGCCTTTACTCCAAGTGAGACAAATAAGTGATGCCTTCAATGTTTGCAAGCCAAAATATCTACTTAGTGGACTGTTCTACATACTAAAATTACTTCTGCATAGATATTTCAAGATTTTCCCTCTTTCTACTTTTGTCTTTTCTAGCTTTGTCTCTTCCTAGAATTTAATCTCTTAGGGCTACATTCCCAGCTTTACTAGCTCTTTACGCTCCTTCTCTCAGTGGTTCTTCCTTTTGGCCTTGGCCCTAAAGCCTTTAAATGCATTCGGGTCTGCATTTAAGTCTGCAAGGATCAACGGCTATTTCATTTCCATGAATTTGACATCTTCAGGCCTATCTTCATTAGGAAACCAATGGCTAGCTTATTGCCCTAAATTTGATGGCTGTGGGGACGTCACCGAATGTCTAAATCCTAACAGCTAGTTCGTGATGTTCAACTTTGACGTCTGTGGGCCCATCACTTTCCTTGACAATTCCTTTGGGCTTTCTTGTTTTGTCAGTGGACTTTTGCTTCAGGATTTTCCTTCAGACATTTTGTCTGAAGGAAATGTTCCTTTCTCCAACTTACCATCAGGCTTTCTCTTGGGCTTCGGGTTTCATCCTTCGGTCGGGTCAATTCCTTCAGACATTTTGTCTGAAGGAAATGGTCCTTAACAACTTTTCCATAGTAACTTTTATGAAGGAATTCTCTTTATCTGCCTTTGCTCACTGCCCTCCGCAAGGGCACTTGGCTTGGTTCATTGCCCTCTGCAAGGGCACTCAGCTTGGTTCACTACCCTCTACAAGGGCACTTATTCCTTTGGCTTTAGGGCAGCCCCTTGAACCTGTCGATTGAACCGACCAATTGAACCAACTTTGGTTCAACGGTTCAATGGTTTAATCAGTTCAATCTCTTTATTTGACCAAGTCTTTTTGATCCTTTGAACCAAACACATTGAACCACATGGACTTTCAACCTATTAAACCATTGAACCCATTGAACCTTTGAACCAAAGTGATTCAATGGTTCAACGGTTCAATGGTTCAAGCCTTATTTTCTTTGATAAGTGTTTTGAAGCCATTGAACCTTGAAGTAGTTGAACTTGTTGAACCTTTGCCAAAATGCTTAACTCTGGTTCAAAGGTTCAACGAGTTCAATGGTTCAAGCCTTCTTTTCTTTGATAAGTGTTTTGAAGCCATTGAACCTTGAAGCAGTTGAACTTGTTGAACCTTTGCCAAAGCGCTTAACTCTTGCTAATGATGTTGAACCTTTGAACCCATTGAACCCGTTGAACCATATGGTTCAACGGTTCAATGGTTTATTCTTTGCTTAAAAGCTTGCTAATGAACTCTTTTGGTTGAACCTTGTCATTGAACCAACCTTGAAATCACCTAAGTGTTGAGAGCTTGCTTCTTTCCTGTAGAGTCCATAGAAATCAGCCTACGAAGACCGTAGAACTGAGTCCATAGAAATGAGTCTGTAGAACTAGCAGAGTTCATAAAAACTAAGTCAGCAGAGTCTATAATTTTCAAGCCTTGAAGTTCATAGAAACTGAGTCCGTAGATTTATTCTTGTAGAGTCTGTAGAAATGTGTTCATAGAAATGAACCTGCATACAGAGTCCATAGAAACCTAGTCCATAGTTTTCTCTAGTTTTCTCTAACCTTGAAAGAGTCCATAGAAATCTAGCTTGTGAAGTCTGTAGTTCCACCTGCATAGTCCATAGAACTAGGGGAGCTCGTAGATTTATTCCTGCAGAGTCCATAGATTCAAGCCTGTAGAGTCCATAGATTTCTGAAAAAGCTTTGAAAAATGAAGAACCTGAATGCTCAGAACAATTTTTGAAAGGGGAAGAGAGGATTTTGGTCTGTTGAACCAAAATAGTTCTTAGGTTGTCCCAAAAATGAGTGACATTTTTAGGGACAACAATATGCTCATTTTTACACTTTGGTCCATCCCTACACTTCTTCTACTGTTGCTCAAACATTTATTGATCACATTTCTGACTCCATGGTGTTCCTACTTTTATTGTCTCATATCGTGATTCCACCTTCACCAGATATTTTTGGAAAGAACTCTTCAAGCATCTAGGTACATAATTAAAAATGAGTTTGGGATATCATCCATAGACCGATGGCTAGACTGAAATCATCAATAAATGTCTGGAAACCTATCTTCGTTGTTTTGTCACAGAGTAGAAACATTAGGGGGTCAAATGGTTACCTCTTATAAATGGGGGTATAATACATCCTGCCACACCTCTACTAAAATGACCCCATATAAAGTAGTCTATGGGAAATCACCCCCATCACTTCTCCTATATACACCTACCAATTCACTAATTCAGGCAGTCAACACTAATCTTCACCATCAAGATCAAATTCTCCACATCTTATGCGACAATCTTCACTTAGAACAAACAAATTTATTGATAATCAAGAAAACTAGTTTGTTTAACCTAATCATGTTAAGGTAAGCTCATCTGAAATGCATAAACTCTTTGATTTTATTTGGGAACCAATCACAAAAAAATTAATATTTATCACTTTTTGGTATGGATTTTATGAGTCATGGAGAGTGTGAACCCTACAGGGTTTTTCAGTGCCATCATTTCATGCCAAAAAATATTTGCATAGAGCAAGAAAATACTACACCATAATGTTGATCCTACCATCAGGATTATAACATTAAAAAAGCATTGTTGATGGTGAATGGAAATATGTGACTAACCTACCATCTATAACTGATGAAATGGAAAATTTATTTAATGTCTAGGATGTGCAATTATATCTTCCTATCAATTTTATCCTCATCATATCATTTATCTTTTTGTTTGAATTCTAAACTTATGTTGGTCCATTATTATACATAACTACATGCCTAAGAATTCAAAATATGTAGCCGAGTTTCAACCTCCCCCAATCATCATACTCAAGCTATAATGGTCCATTACGTGGACTAGAAAACATTGCATTTCCACCTAATCTACATCTCACATTGCTTAATGTTCCTTCAATGGAATCTATTGTGGCTATCGCTCAGCGTTAATGCATAATTTTGAACCATATTTATGTTAATATGGGAGGAGCTCACAATTAGTGATGGATCTTGGCTTAACACATTATTATTAATTTGGAATGATATAAAATTTTATATGCACCTATTACTATGGTTTTCCCCTCCAAATATATTTTCCTTTTTATTTTTTAAATCCAAAATTTTATGTGTTGAGTTTTTTTAACAAATGTAAAAATAATGCATGCAATTTAATGAAAGACATTATTCCAATTTTTTCTAGGGTTGTGTGAGAGATTATAAACCTAAATAAAGGCTAGCAATAAATTCAAAAATTATTCTAAAAATAATAGAATATTAAGATGGAAGGTCTTAATAATTACACACATTTTGATTTCAGGTAACTTATTGACCATTAGTTAGTAGGTACTAACATAGAGGTAACAACATAATATGTTCTTATCTTTATATTAATACCTATTCGCTGGGGGTCAATGGGTTACCTTCATTAAAAACGTGCATGACCATTAAATTGAAGTGTATTAGGACTACACAAAATTTTGTATTGTATCTTATAAGGCATATTAGTAATAGGTAAATGTAAATAGAATGTATGGCTATTAGACACTTACCATTTTATATTAGTACTTCATATGAATTTTTTGGTGTGCATTTTTTCTTGTGTGATATATTTGTTGACAAGTGGACATCTCATTTCTCTTAAATCTACATGTGGTTTGTAAATTTACTATCCATTTTTTCAATAAAGATTTAAAAATATTTAATATTAGTCTATTTAATTATCCATAAGGATTTTGTGGATGGCACCCTTCTTAACATGATATAAGTGATGTCAAATAGATTAAAGGTGGAACATTTGGATTACAAATTTTTTATCAAGTGAGTGGTGCTTGAATATACATAGAGTGATAAAATATTTGGAAAATATTTTTGACAAAGAAGATTAAGAGGTTGATCCCATCTCTAGCCCTTGACCCTATGCCCTAGGCTTTTTATTGTTGTAGAATTCTATTATCTTAAAGAACATGTCTTAAATGGGAAAAATATACTTCCATTAAGTTTTTTTTTTTTGTTCACCAATGCTTTATGTAGTGATCTTAAGCTAAAATATAAGGACTAAGGGTTATCCATTCCACCAAAGTTGCCCAAGGAACGATCCTAAGCTCATCCCTTTTATCGTGTCAGGTTTTGCTAGTAGCAAGAATTGATCCCTAGTGGGATTTCGTGAGCCAAACAAATTCAATAGTTGAACCAACAACCATTCACACCTAAATTTATTTTTTATATTGGTTTTTAAAAATATAAATGACAAAAAATACATGATTTAAATTTAGTTTAATTAAGGTAGTGGGAAGAAATTGGTAAGAGTGTTATATAAATTTAATATATAGTTTTAACTACAATGTAGTCAATGTGACATTTTTTTATAATTAATTTATATGATTGGATTAAAAATTTATTAAATTAGAAAATTTATATTGATATAGAAAATCATTGTGAATTTTTAATTTTTTAATTAAGACCGGTACGATTATGACGACATTTAATTTCCTTTACATAAAAACAAATTGGTTTGTAAGGCCAAACAAGGGTGTACAAAACATAATTTATATTTCAATCCTTTTTACGAAGAATGATGTGTAGATGTTTTTATTTTTTGAATGCTTTTGTAATATTTGGACTCTTCCCAACTAAAGTTTCATAGCAACCTTAGAAACTTCCCACTTAAAATGCATTGAAAAAGAAGTGATAAATTAAAAATATGTCAAGATAATAAATATTTAAACTTCAAAGGTGAAAAAAGATAGAGAGCTGATTTTTAGTATCCAAATTGACATCGAAATAAAACATAAATAATCAATAACCAAATTTTCTTGTGTAGATAATTAAGTTTATGGTTGCTTATATTCAAAATAAATTAACCAAGCTTTGATTGGTTGTCTTGATTTAGAAGTTCATAAACCCATGACTGCATATATCGTGTCTTATAACATTATATAGTGTGTGAGTGAGGATAAAATGAGATTTTATCTTTAATTTTATTTGAGTTACATGACTTAAATTTTATCTTTTCCGAAGGATGTTTTGAGAATCTATCTACAATTATAACTATTAGGTTCATGTGATCTGAATTTTAGATGAAAATATCATCCAACTTAGTTGGTAAGACAATCAACTTTCAAATAGGGGTTTGAAAGTATCCCCAACATTAAAAAACATAGAAAATGACTAATTTCTAATACAAGGTTTGAATCAGCATATGGTTGGGATCAAAAGTAATTTTAGAGTACATGTTTGGGTTCCACTTGAGAATTTATACAAGTTCAAAAAATGCATGTTAATTTTATTCACATGTAAAATTTATGGCCTCTATAAATTTTAGGATATCTTATAATTATTGGAAATTATTTTCATTGATGTCAAATATTGATGTCATGTGTGCATTGATGTCAGAGGTGATGACAAAGTAGTGATGTCATGTTGATGATGAGTTTGAGCCTAAAGTTTGAAGATAGGTTTTGATGCATATTAGATAAGGTAAGTATTGTTTGAGTATTATCATATTATATTTATCATGTTGATGTGGTTTCAGGTCAAGGAGAGAAGACAAAGCATGTGAATAGTGTGTTAGCATAGGCTTGGTATCCTAGTATGTAAGCAGGGATCTTCAGTATATGCTTGGATAGGAAGTTGATGAATGTTATAGATGATGAGATCATGTTGTATAGGTCCTATAGGGTATCAATAATGCTTATAAAAATGTATGGTATTCATTCAATTCTTCATTATGTTCATCTTAGCATAGTTGGTTCAATGGTAGAAAAATATGAGTAGGTAGTTTGCTGACATCACCATTACCACGTATAGACTAGTCAAGGGGAGTTGTTCATATCAATGTAATCACATTATTCTTAAGTTATTTTGGTTCAAATTTTAAGTCATGAGGTTGATCTTAGCTAAAGATATATGGGTTCAAATTTGGCCTCTCAGATAGAAGTTCACTAAGTTCCTATACTTAGCCAAACCATCACTTCATGACATGTAGATATGTATGAACCAATAAGTTTATGCATTTATTTTAGGTATGTATAAAGTCATTTTTAATCAAATTTTTATATTAAGATATTGTCTATAGTGAAAATAAACTACCCTAAAAATTTTGAGTCTTGAAGTGTTTTTTAGATCAAGTTATAAAGCTTCAAAGTTGTTCAAGTAAATTGTGCTAGGCCAGAGACCATCAAATTTAATCACATTGAAGTCTGAGGTCATTGGTCTAGAAGATCCAATGATGAGTGCTTAATCTTAAATATTGAGATCAATGGTGTGTATAAATTCAACATGTCAAAGTATGCACATACTAGTGACAAGTGTCACAAGCTCACTAATCTGATAGAAGATCAATGATGAGTGATAGTTTGTACTTATAAAGATCAATGGTGTGGGCCAAGTCAAAGAGTTAACAAAGCACGTAGGACTACCAAGTGGCACAAGTGCATGGACTAATAGAAAAGTGTTCAAAATGTATGTGAGGGTTTTAAGTGTTGTAATTATGGAAGTTCTAATCAAGATATAATGGTGAGCACTGCAAGATAAAGACCTAGTTGATCTGAGGAGATTGACAGTGTGTATTTGGTCAATATTTTAAGGGTACACAAGATGAGGTCAACATGTTTAAATTTTAATAGTAAGTAAAGGTAAATACCAAGCCACTTTTCAAAGATATTGATGGTGTGTATTTTATCAAAGATGTAAGGACATGAGATAATGGCAAAGTGTTCAAAGTTTAACAATTGCTCAGTGACCATTGGAATTCAAATATTCAAATTTGTGAGGGAAGACCAGTCTATAGTTTTAGTTTTATAACTTTTGATATATATAGACTTTGACCATGGTATAAAAGGTAAAGTTATATATGACTTTAAGGAGCATCTAGAGAACCTAGTTAAAAGGTCTAATTATTTTTATAGTTAAATATATAGAGCTCCAAATTTTACTGTGTATGTGTTCATAATCTGCAAGTAACCTGAGAAGGATAATTGAGTTATTCTTGATGGTATTTTGATGTTTTAAGATGAATTAAATATTAGATCATGTTGCAAACTTTATGAGAGCCATCTATGTATATTATGTAGGTTTTACCAATCCATATTCTATATGATCAAAGGCTTATAAGTTGACTATGTGTTCATTCTTGGTGATTGTATGTACAAAATGATGTTTGGGCTAATTATGTTGTAGCAGAAGGGTGATGTGATGGATATTGTCACTTAAGGTGGACCTATAGATCATGTGGAATGGGTCTAGGTATTGTTAAAGTGTTTTTGTGCTCTATAAATGGTGAAATAAAAAAAATGATGATTTCTAGATGTGTGAGACCTAAGAGAAAAGGTGTGTGAGAGAGTTGTGGAGAAAAGGAAAGGGTGTGTGCCCAATGGATGGGTTTCAAAGTAGAGCAGGTTGATGACTATGTGTATAACCTATAGGTCATATTTCTAATGTCAATAATAGTGATCTTGCAGGTTTGAAGATTGAGGATGACCAAAGAGGTCTAAAGTAATCCAAAAGGATGTTTTGGATGCCTTGAATGTGAGTGAAGGATAGATGATGTATGTGTAAGGTTGGTGGTTTATTTGAGAGGTATATCATAGTGTGGACTATGTGTATGACAATTTGGTCATGTTTTTGAGGTTGTGATAAAGTTCTTGCTAAGAAGTGTAGAGTGATCCAAAAGGTGGTTTTGGATGTTTGTGGTTGTATGAATAAGTGAAGGGGGATGATATACATTATATCTCCATTAAATTGATAAGAAATCAATTTTTAGGAGATGTTCATCTCATAGGTGTTGGTAGGGTGATCAACATTTAGGTTAGAAGGACTTGACCATCCTAGGGGTAGGTGTTCCTTATAGAACAGGTGTTTCACTAAATTTTGGTTAGAAAGATTTGACCATCCTAGGGGAAAGTGCTCCTTGTGAAGCAAGTGTTTCACTAAATTTTGGTCAGAAGGACTTGACCATCCTAGGGGCAAGTGCTCCTTGTGGAATAGGTGTTTCACTAATTATGGTTAGAAGGACTTGACCATCCTAGGGGTTGGTGTTCCTTGTAAAACATGTGTTTCACTAAAGTCTGGTCAGAAGGACTTGACCATCTCATGTTTACAATACCTTATTGGATAAGTAGTCCATGTGTTTTTAGGCTTGAGAGTGATTTTTATTACCCAAGAGGGTTTCCCACATAGATTTTGTGTTGTGTATAAATCTTGCATTATTTATTATTAATTGTTATAAATGACTTGTATATTCTATGAATGCTTGTGGTAATTGAATAAGGGTTTGAAAGGATTAGAATTGAAGTTAAAATATCTTGAATCACTGATTCACCCCCCCCCCCCCGCTCTTAGTGATTATACCTCTAATAATTGGTATCAGAGTGGGTCTTTTGGAGGGAGTTTAATAGCTTAAAAGAGATCCTAAGTAAAACAAGATGGCTAAGCAGTTGAAGAAAGAGAATCAATAGTGGAAAGTTGTGATCAAGGCACTTGAAGAGCAGATATGTTCTTTGAAGAAAGATTCCAAAGAAGATGATAAATTTATCAATGATCTCAAGGTTCAGCTAGAAAATGCCAAGGCAAGTTTGAGTTTAAAAGAGGAAAGTTGTTCAAAATAAAATGACATCATGTATGATGAATAAGTTTACCATGACAGTGGAGAAGAATAAGTCTTCTATGAGAATGAGGAAGAAGAAGTGGATCTAGGATCTGATCTCATAAAAAGGAATCACAATATGAGGTATATGATCAAAGGTCTTGAATCACAAGTTAGTTCTCTTGAGGGAAGTTTGTTAGATAAGACCAAGATAGATAAGAAGTATCAAGAGTTGATCAAGTCTCTTGAAGATAAAACATGTATATTGAAGGATGGCATGGCTAAATAAGCCAAGGAGGCTAAGGAGGTTATCAAAGATCTCAAAAGTCAATTATAGGTTTCAAATGGTAGCCTAAGATCAAGAAAAGAAGAGTGCAGATATCTCAAGACTCAGTGAAAAGAAGTTAATACCAAGGTGTGTTCAAATCAAGGTGAGCATGATGTGTTTAAGACTAATTTTTATTCCTTGAGAGTAGAGCATGAACAACTCATAGACAAGTTGGACAAGCTAGAAAAGGAACATGTAAAGCCCAAGCAAGATAAGAAGAATGCAAGATTTGAAAGTAATGCAATAAGGTTTGTTATACAACCAAATAATTTAAGTTATGCTAGTTTATTCCATGGTCATTATTATACATGTAATAAGTATGGTCATAGAGTTAAGGACTATAGAAGGAAGTTAGTCAAATATGGACATTCATGGAGCTATGATTGGAGTTTTTGGCCAAAGATTGATCACAGTTCAAATCTATCAAAAGGTATGAATGATGCTATTTGTTTCATTTGTGATAAGAAAGGTCATATTGATAGACTTTGTCCTAGTAAATTTGATAAGTCCTCAAGTCATCTAAATAAGGGACAGACTCCTAGAAAGCATATCAAAAGTCAAAACATGATGTGGAGACCTAAGGCAGTGAAGACTAATCCTGTTAAGTTCAAGGATCAAACTTATGATACTATAGAAAAGGAATCAATTTTGGTGGTGTCTTAAGAGAGCCAAGTAAGCTTGATATTAGTCCAAATAGAGAAGAAGGTGGATGATCCAAGAATCAAGTCAGTTATACCATTCAAGGGAAAGGATAATCTTAAAGAAGGATCTCAATCTGATGGTTTATTTGTTGTTGTTGAATAATTTTCAAGTAAGAATGAGTTTTATGATTGCCAAGAGTTCTTATTGTTTGTTTTCAAAGAGGAGAAGGTGTTATGAAAAGAGATATGCCAAGAACCTATGTTTTCATCATACATTGTCAAGGAAGCCAAAGAAAAAATAGATGCCAAGCAAGTTATTTTAGTCAAGAAAAAGAAGAAGAAGAAGAAGAAGTTTATGTAGTCCTGTGATGAGGACTAGTATGCTCCTCTATTCTAGGTCCTTGTGAAGTATAGATGTCTTTTTTGTGCTTCATGAAGACATTTCTCTTGCAAGTGTGTTTTTAGTCTAGAAGGTCAAATTGAAGGTTTCCAAGTGGAAAAGGAGGATTTATGAGTTGTCAAGATGATATTTTTGCATATAAAGGTCTATTGAACTTACTCTAGCATGCTTCAGGTACATTTGTGGTCTGAAGGTATGTTGAAGTCAAATTGGAGATTTTTTAGTGATCTCAATTTTCTCAATTTTTTGCTTGAGAGCAAGCAGGCCTAAAATGGGTTATAGAATGTATGGGTTCCCAAAAATATAGAGGCTCAAATATTGGTCCAAAAGTGTGTGATTCTTATCTCCATGTGTGGAAGAAGTTTCAGAGGTGGGCATTGACTAGAAGGAGGTTTGTTGACCCTATTTGTTTTGAGATTCTAGAGTTTTAGGCTATGTTATAAAAGTGGGTTGCCTTATGAGTTGAGGTATAAGGATTCTTAATATGTTTAATTGGACAAATTGGTTGTCAAATAAATCTTTATATAGATTTTAGTGTTTATGGTTTTCAAATTATTTAAGTTTTTGTTAAAATGGAGGCCTAATTGGCTAGTAGATTTGTGAAGGAAGTATGTATCATAGGAGGACCTAGGTGATAAAAATTAGTTTGTTTAAGGGGGAATATGAGATTAATCCATTTATGAAGTTTCATTTCTTGAAAGTATGTCTACTAAAATTTTTGAGCTCTGCAAGTTCTAGGTAGGGCTATGTTACCTTTATATTTAACCTTATTTGATTTTTCATAATTCTTCCTTGAACAAGCATTGATATATAATTTTCCTTTATTTTTCAATATGTTCACTCTTTGAGTCATCCCTTTTTTATTAGAAATCATTTGATTTTTATCTTGGTTTGCAAAGGAATTTGTTATCTTGAACCACTGAACTTGAACCTTTTTCAAAATTTGACGGTTTGTAGGTTCCAAGTTCACTGTTCTATATTCTTGAAAATCCACTCATCTTTGGTTCATCATGAGAAATTTTGTTAAAAACATGTCTTTATGGTGATTCTTATTTATTCCCTTAAAACTTTCATTGAGTTGAAATCTAGGAGTATAAAAGAACTAGCAAAAACTGAACTTGAACCCGTGTACTCGTTTGGTTGGGATACAAAATTTCATTGTGTATGGAAGTATAAAAGTGAGAAATAAAGATGGGGAAAATTAACCATAAGACAATATATTTATAACATTTTATAAAGTGAAAAGTTTTAATTCATGAAAATCAAGGGTAATGATTATACATTAAGGTCAATTGTGGAGATCACTTCCAATTAATGCATTTGTCAAAATTTACATCATATCAAGGGAATTCAACATGAATGTATTAATTCATTAATTATTTGAACATATTTTTTGCCCTTATCAAATAATTATTAGGCTAATTTGGCAAAATAAAACACACAAGGTGTCGTGAAAAGAGGACAGTGCTAGAGGTATCAGATTTTCTTGCTCAATTTGACAGAGAATTCAAATCTGGTAAAAGGTGAGTTTCAAATTTCTGCATAACTATTGCAATTTATTTGTCAAAAATAAAAGTCATTTTGATTATTTGATACTATTAAGAGGTTTAAACATTTTTTTTCCTATTTATCCAAACTGTAATCATGAAAGTTGCATGCCTTGGTTCTAAACATGGTTCAAGTCTTGTTTGTTCTTTACCCAAATATGGGGATACATTTTTAGCTTAGTATGATTTGGAAGATTTTAAAGAAAGAGTTAAAAATCTAGCATCTACTCCTATGTTGGAGAAGATAGTGGAAATTGGTCTAATTGAAGCCACAGCCTTCCCCATAGCCATAAAATGCCCTGAATTATTCATTGAATGCATGAACAAATATGACCCACATGATAGATGCATCAAAACTATGAATGGAGATGTATTATTACCTGTTAATAATGAAACCATAATGGTTGTAATTAAAATCCCACCCAAATAACTATATTTAGACCATAACATCTCATCTTCTTATAGTTATTTTTCATTTAAAAAGGCAAACTGTAAGAACATAATCACAAGAAATTGGCTATTGAAGTTCCAAAAGGGAGGTTCAAGGTTATCTAGACCTTTAAATAGAGAAAATATGATACCAGAAGTGAAAGATATTACCTTGTTGCTGCACAGACTGGAAGGTAGTTCTCAAGCATTCTTTTGGGAGGACTAGATGCACTTCTTTATTCAAGTAATTCTTAGTGGATAATAATATCTAGACTGGGTAGAGATCATAGCAAAGTGCTTACATTAGGGTTTAAGCAATCTTTTGGGGAGTAAAAATTTTTATGTCTTCATATCTTTTCTACTGCCTAGCATCTACAAAAGAATGGATAGGGTTACCTCATAAACCCTTAATTGAAGACATCAAAATTTATGATTATTATCCCCATTTACAAATGTAGAAATGTTATGAAAATTACAAAAGGGTTAATGATGTTTTCACTGACAGAATGGTTTATGAACTAATAGGGAATGTTAATAAAAGAATGTCTAATGAAGCTATACAATTGATTGGCATATATGGTAGCTATTTCATTCAATTTTCAAAATTCACCTATATTAGAGTTGGAGGTTTTGAAGGTGAACCTATGAAATTACCTAGATATGCCCTTGAACACTTTGTGTTAATTGAATTATGTAGGCAATTGGCTCATATAGACAATAAACTCTTAATGAAAAGAGAGTTAGGTATATATTTTCCCATTGAAATTGGTCATTATATATGCCAACCAGTTTCTAATGCCTTAAATCTAGAAGTGGGTCTAAAAAAGTTTAATTTTCAATATTATAAGGCTAGGCCTAAATTTGATATCAAGGGTTTTGCTAAAGATAATTTAGAGTTTGGAAAAAAAATCACACATTCCCCAAATAGAAGACTACTGGGAAGGTTGCTCAAATGATTTTAAAGTCAGAAGAAGACTTTGGTGCAGATTTTCTTTAGGCCAAATGGTTACTTTTAATCTGAAGATGCATATTGCTAATATAACAAATGATGGTAAGGACATGATTTATCCTTGGTATGAACAGGTTAGAGCAGCAACCTATTCCAGAAGTTAATTGGAATAAAGATGAATAAAATTGAATTAAAGTTAAAACCCTCCCTATGATAAGAAAAACTAAAAAATGGTTAAAAGAATAGAGACTAGGAAAAATCAAGATTGAATATCTTCAACCATATGCAGCTATCAATGAACCATCATCTCCTGTAATCTCTTCTAATCAGCTTATTAATATTTTTGATGTAGGTGTTTCAAAATCAGAGGTTAAAAAGGATTCTACCTCCAAAAATTTTAAGAAAACCATTGTAAGTAATTTGCCTAACTGCACCACCAGGTCAAAAGCTAAGAACAGGAAGAAGAAAGAATCTCCAAAAAAAGTGATTGCGGATCTGAGTGTTAAAGAAGACTCAGATAGAATGATAAGTGATCAAGGTCCTGATTCATCAATGGTAGAGGGAATTGATACAGATCAATAGGTGGGAATAACCTTGGATTCTACCAATTCAATAGAATTACTGGATACCCCTTCAAAGCAACTTATTCCTAATAAGCAAACCCTGGTTACTACACCTCAATGGTTAAAAAATTTAATTAACGAGAAAAGGAAAATAGTTCCATTTTATTTACCATTAGAGGACATGGTCAACATATGTTTAGGGAAATCCCTAAATCTAAAAAGCTAAAAATCACTTCCAAGGTAGACATTGATCCTAATACAAGAAATTGGAGTGCAGAGATAGCTCAGCCAGTGATGAGAGATGAAGTTGAAAATCCCACAACACAAGATTATCTAGTGGAAAGAATAAACATTGGAGTTGCATCAAGAGATATATATGTACATCATCTTGAAACATCCACCAAGAAAATAGTAAATTGAACATGGCAGGATGAAAGAGATAAGAAGGAACTAAAATAGGCATTACACTTGATGGCCAAATACATTGATGCCATTCATAATCTAGGTCCTCATTCCATTTCTTAGTTGCCCCTATCTTTTGAACCAAAATCTCCAATTAATCAAAAAATGCTTGATCAAATACATATAAGTAAGATGGTAATGAAAGGGTTCGATGATTAGTTAGATGGGATAATCCAAGAAGGTACCAAACATATTAATGGTTTGAAGAATATATATGATGAAACTTTGATTACCATTAAAGATTTGAAGATAAAAAACATCTTATGGGAGAAAGATGAAACAAAATGGACAACTGCAATTAACCATATGATTGAACTCTAGAAGTACAATGTGATAAAAAAAAAATTAGAGAAGAATGTGGCAAATTTGAATTATGGGACATTATATGTATGCAGAAAGAATCTTGAATGGAGAAACTCAATGTCAAAATAGGGGTAGATAGAACTTATAAATTTGATTAAAGAGTTAACCAAATTTACTCAATCTTTGTATCATGATTTAGAATGTATTAATGTAAATTATTTGAAAGATGATGGCAAACCCAAGGAAGATATCAATACTGTGATATATTTGTTTAAAGAAAAGATTAGTTTCATCAAAGAAAATGAAAATCTTGTAATAGATGATTTTTCTAGGGTGTCAAAAGTGGAATCATTACTTCATCTTTGCGTCAAAGCACTTCCAGAGCATGCAAAAATAGTGGCTGATATTTAGAAGATTAAGGAGGTCTAGAAATAATGAATTAAACATATTAGAGTTCCTAATTATTTGGGAATCCAAGAATCCATTGTTGCATTTAAGGAATGGAAAATTCAACATGTCTCTTCTACGGAGCAAAGCAAATCAAAAGATTCTAATGCACCTCCTCGGTAGTGATCATGCCATTTTCAAGCTTTCTATTTTTAACTTAGATACTTTACATAAAGGTTCTATCTTTTAAATCAGTTTTGAAAACTAAATCCTCCTAAGGGTTAGATTTTATTTAACTCTGAGTTTAAAGAATAGTTACAAGTGAAAAACTATATATATGTTTTAAATGGGACATGTAAAGGGTCCAAAAATCTAGAATTTGGCTGAACTTTGCTTTTATAATATGATGTTTCCCTCTTTGTTTCATCTATGAATGAAAGAAACAAATAGTTACTGCACACTTAAATCTATGTGTTTGAGTGAATTAAGATGAGTTTTTGTGTGAATTCATGCTTTAAATGTGGTAATTGTTTTTTTGCTGACAGTCTTATCATATACATTTTATCAATTGTTATTAGTTTCCAAAATCCAATGGTGTGTGTGTGTGTATACTTGATCATTATTTTATATGAAATCTGAGTGTTCTATCATTGAATAGCTTCATAGAAATAAAATATTACATTCATAACATAGTGATGTATGGATGTTAGTCTACCTTAAATGCTTTATGGTTAAAAATTTATTCAAATGTTAGTGTAGTTTTTATTCATTGAACATCTTCAAAAAGGGATCTATACCTTATTTTAGAGGGAAATTATTTATATAATATTTTATGCCTTTGCTTAGTTTCAAAAAATGATAAAGGCATGGGTTTTTTAAGGTGAGTTCTCAGGTTGGTTTAGATCATGTTTTATATTTGGTGAGTGGCATGAATTTTTATTGGTGGTCCTTGAGGTGGCTTGAGAGAGAAGGCTAGTAAGCATGTGTGGTGGTTCTTCATGGTGTGTGGAGATCTGAAGATGCTCAAGAGGTGCAATGGCTAAAAGATCTTAGGGGGAGTCCCTCTCATTGTTATCAATGTGAGTTAAATTATTTTTTGGTGTTCATGTGTGTTTAGTCTTCATTAATAGTAGTGCATGATCAAAGAAGAGTGTTGTCATGGTGCATGGTTGAGAAGTACAAGGTGGTATGCCTAGAGTTAGGGGGAGATAACTCAGATAGTTTGAGTGACTTGTGGATCCATGCATGATGTAAGGAGAATCATTTGTGAGATGTTCTAGTCTTTGATAAAAATATGTTGAATCTTCAAGCATAAGCAAAGGGAGCTTGTGAGTTATGCAGGTAAACAGGTCCAAGGATCAAAATAACCCAAGTTCAAATTGATGTATGTCAAAGAATAGATGGTATGAGATGGATCATGATGTTATGGGGAGATTTATAAGCTCTATGATTAGTTTTTTAGTTCCAAGGATTAGATATGTCCAAGTTTAGATTGATGCATGTCAAAGGGGCAGCAATTGTTTCATATAAGTTATGTAAGTATCACGAGCACCTAAGAGTTTATTTGAATACATTCATGATGTTAAGAGGAGCTTGGTGGCTATTTAGTCCACTTTTTCATTAATGGAAAAGGTGGAGAAGTAAAATAATATATTTCCATAAATGATAAATGGGGAGATTATTAGCAAGTGTTTCCATTGATGTCAAATATTGATGTCATGTGTGCATTAATGTCAAAGGTAATGATAAAGTGGTGATGTCATGTTGATGATGAGTTTGAGCCTAAAGTTGTGCAAGATAACTTTTGATGCATATGAGAAAAGGTAAGTATTGTCTAAGGCTTATCATATTGTATCTATCATGTTGATGTGGTTTCAATTCAAGGAGAGAAGACAAGTGTGTGAGTAGTGTCTTGGCATAGGCTTGATAGCCTAGTCTATAAGCTTGAACCTTCAGTATATGCTTGGATAGGAAGTTGATGAATTTTATAGATGATGAGATCATGTTGAAAAGGTATTATGGGGTGTCAATATTTCTTAAATTATTATAATAATTTATGGTATTCATTCAGTTCTTCATTATGTTCATCTTGGCATAGTTGGTTCAGTGGTAGAAAATTTTGAGTAGGTAGTTTGTTGATATCACCATTGTCATGTATGGATGAGTTAGGGGAGTTGGTTATATGGGTTTGATAACATTAGTCCCAAGTTACAAAGGTTACAAGTTTCATAATCATGGGAGTTAAGACCATATCTAATGGTGAGCACTACAAGATAAAGACCTCATTGATCTAAGGAGACCGATGATGCGTATTTGGTCATTATTTCAAGGGTGCATGAGATGAGGTCAATATGTTTGAAGTTTAACAGTAATCAAAGGTAAATACTAAGATACTTTTTGAAGATATCGATGGTGCATATTTGATTAAAGATACGAGGACATGAGATGATGGAAAAGTATTCGAAGTTTAACAGTTTCTCAATGACTATTGGAATTCATATATTCAAATTTGTGAGGGAAGATCAGTCTATAGTTTTTGTGTTATAAATTTTGATATATGCATAATTTTACAATGGTGTATAATGAAAAGTTGTATAGGACTTCATTGTGCATCTATAGAACCTAGTTATAAGTTATAATTATTTGTATATTCAAAGATATGGAGCTCCAAAGTTGGCTATGTATGTGTTCATACTCTGCAAGTAACCCGAGAAGGGTAATTGAGTTGTTCTTGATGGTATTTTGATGTTTTAAGATGAATTAAATGTTGGATCAAGTTTTATACTTTATGAGGACCATCTATGTATATTATGGAGGTTTTACCAATCCATATTTTATATGATCAAAGGCTTATAATTTGATTGTGTGTTCATTTTTAGTGATCATATATGCAAAATGATGTTTGGGTTAATTGTGTTGTAGCAGGAGGGTGATGTGATGGATGTTGTTACTTAAGGTGGACCTATAGATCATGTGTCATGGGTATATGTATTTTTAAAGTGTTCTTGTATTCTAATTTTTCTCAAGGAAGTGTCAAAGAGGTGAATGGGTCTCCATAAGACCTATAAGGGTTAATAAGGCCTAATTGAAAGGCATAGCTACTTAAGTGTGACCCATAGTTTATATGGATGACCTATGAAGATAGTGTTGAGATATGTAATACTTATTAAGGGTTAAGGAAAGTATAAAGGCTGACCAAGAAGATAATAATCATAAAGGCTCTATAAATGGTGAAATAAAAAGATGATTTCTAGATGTGTGAGACCTAAGAGAAGAGGTGCGTGTGAGAATTATGGAGTGAAGAAAAGGGTATGTGCCCAATGGATGGGTTATAGATAAGATCAATTTGATGACTATGTTTATGACCTATAGGTCATATTTTTTATGTCAAGAATAGTGTTCTTGTAGGTTTGAAGATTGAGGATGAGCGAAGAGGTCTAGAGTGACCAAAAATGATGTTTTGGATGCCTTGAATGTGAGTGAAGGATAGATGATGTATGTGTAAGGTTGGTGGTTTATTTGAGAGGTATATCATAGTGTGGACTATGTGTATGACCATTTGGTCATATTTTTGAGGTTGTGATAAAGTTCTTGCTAAGAAGTGTAGAGTGATCCAAAAGGTGGTTTTGGATGTTTGTGGTTGTATGAATAATTGAAGGGGGATGATATACATTATATCTCCATTAAATTGATAAGAAATCATTTTTTAAGAGATGTTCATCTCATAGGTGTTGGTAGGGTGATCAACATTTAGGTTAGAAGGACTTGACCATCCTAGGGGCAAGCGTTCTTTGTGGAATAGGTGTTTCATTAAATTTTGGTCAAAAGAAATTGACCATCCTAGGGGTAAGTGCTCCATGTGGAACAAGTGTTTCACTAAATTTTTCGTCAAAAAGACTTGACCATCCTAGGACTAGGTGCTCCTTTTGGAACAAGTGTTTTACTAAATTATGGTCAGAAGGACTTGGCCATCCTAGGGGTAGGTGTTCCTTATGGAACATATGTTTTATTAAAGTTTGGTTAGAAATACTTGACCATCTCATGTTTGTAATACCTTATAAGACAAGTAGTCTATGTTTTTATAGGATTGAGAGTGGGTTTTACTCCCTAAGAGAGTTTCCCACATAGATCTCATGTTGTGTGTATAATCTTACATTATCTATTGTTCATTGTTATGAATGACTTATATATTTTATGTATGCTTGTGGTAATTGAATAAGAGTTTGAAGGAATTGGAATTGAAGTTAAAATATCTTGCATCATTGATTCACCCCCCCCCCTCAATGATTGTACCTCTAACAATATTGACTATATATGGCTAAGACATAGATTATCATAATAAACCTATGACTTGTCTTTGTGTAGAGTGCATGATTTTAGAAAATAGTGTGACATCATTTCACTTTTCAATTACAAGACATTGAAGGGACAAAGATTTTTTTTCTTCATTTCCTGATACTTGGGATTTTGTTTTTAAGCCGGGGGTAATGCTCTAGTGTATATATGAAACTGTATATTTCATGGGAAGAAATCAAAATTAGATTCACTTGATGTCGAGTGGATTTAATAAAATTATGGCCGTGGATAGGTAAATAGTAGTAGAGGAAGCATAACCAATGCGATGTGGGTGAGTTGGTAAAGTGACTTGGTTATTTCAAGCACCACCCAAGTTCAAATCTCAGTATGATATTAGAGGCTAAATGTGGTCATTTGTTGGTATTCTTGGGCTAGTTATGGCTAATCATTAGTAGTCATTGGCCAGTTATCACTGATCATTAGTATTCTCATGTTGGTTATGGTCATTGTTAGTATTCTTAGGCTAGTAGTGGTTATTCGTTAGTACTCTTAGGCCAGTTGTTTTCATTATTGGTATTCTCAAGCCAGTTGTGGCTATTGTTGGTAAATTTGGTACATGTGATAGATGATCACTTGGAAATCTAGGCCCCCAGTTGTGTCCCAAATTGGTTGGATCTTTGGTCAAAAGTGATACCTATTTTCAAAAAATAGTAGAGGAAGTATAGTTAGTGAATGGGAGCTTTGTGAATTACATAGAAGGCAATCAAGGTAAGAGTGAATCTGAGTTGAATAAAACATAACTAAAATGGATATTTTCAATAGTCTCTCTTTCTGAAGAAGCTATTTATCCATTAAAAAGTGCATAGGTCATTGCAAGTGTAAGATCCATTAATGAGTTAGTGTCTTTGTAATTCAAAGAATGCATAATCTTGTTAAGTACATAACATGATGGAAATGAGGAAATGTGGCTTCACTCTTCTAGATTTTTCTCAGATTGAGTTTCTCCAGGGTATTGTCTTGTTTATCTCTCTTTCATGTTGTATTTGATATTCATTGATTGCATGTTTTAATTCCTTGCAACTATTATAGCATATCAAACACTTAAGCATAGTATTTATTCTTAAAGGTTAAAGATATTCACATTTGTTTTTCACTTATATAGAAACACATTTAATTGTAGTTATGTATGAAGAGTAGAATGGTTAGAATGTGTAAGATTGTATGCAATGGATTTAACATGTGAGGATTGCATAGGAATGGTTGTGTAGTCATTTTAATCATGTAGATGATAGTTCAAAGAGTATAATGTCTTATTACATAATTTTATATGTTGTTCTATAGAAAAGGACTTTGGGATAACATTTGAGTTAATAAATCTATGTTGATGAATCGTGCAATGGAATGTCCATGCCAATTATAGATCATATTGTATCAAAGTAGGTTTTCATTTTACCTTGAAAGGTTTTGATAACACATTTCCAAATTGTGTTATATATACTTTGATATATTTTTATTGATCAGGAAGTGTAGGTTTCTTGGTTGTGGAATTTCAAATATGTAAAATATTTGAAGAGAGAAAGACTTCAAGAGCTTCAAGATACATTCATAAAATTTAAATGTAAATTTTTGAAGTAAAAAAGATGTTACAGCACTTGGAAGATGAGAATAAAGAGTTTCAAGATAGATTGATGAGCTATGGATAATATCTCATGAGCATAATTGAGGATTTTCAAATTGCCTTACAAATAAAGGAAGAGATGCTGGCAAAGTTCTAAGATTATGGTGAATAATTGAAGGAAAGAGAATAATCTACCATGTAAAGGAGACCATCCTTTATAAAAGATGCAAAAACCATGATTCACGTATTCAAAGTAAGCACTCCACCATATTACATTTCTGACCATTAATATATGAATGCTTATTTTGGTAATTTTTAGAAGTGTACCAAGTGTTTTGGCATTAATTTAAGATGGGTTATAATGGAATGATCTTTGGCATAAATGGCCAAGGAATGATTAATCCCATAAAGGTTGAGGAAATGTATCAATATATATGTTTGGGATATGTTATTAGTAATTAATGAGTTGAAGTATGATCTAAAAGAGCTAAAGCAAGATAAGCTTGCAAATCTAAATATTCCAAGCCACTACCTAAATAAAAACAACCCATGCAAGGTAATGGCATAAATTATTTTTTCAAATCTAATGAGGAATTTGATTCTATAAATAATGGGAAGGTCTCTTATGAAGAGTAAAGCATCATTGTGTTAACTCAAAGGGCCAAATAAGAGTCTCCAAGAAGAGGATGATAGGTCCATGAAGAATGAGATAGCACATTATCATTCTAAGACTGTGATTGAATACTATTTGCACCAAGAAGGATATAACCTTTTAATAATGGAAAAATAATTTAATAAGAAATAAAATCATCTCCCAAGAGAAGATAGCATCCCAAATTAGGAGGTAACACAATACCACTTCATACTATTTACATAAATCATAGCTTGAGAAGGTATGGAAAGCACAACTCTTCCATTATTTTATTCAATTATAAAAAGAGTATCATTGTAGCAAAAATTTATTTTTATACATATCCATATTCTTTTTTTTTTTAATTATTAACTATTGTGTGGTCATGTGCTATATAAATAAATAAAATAATAATAACCATATGTAGTTTAAGAGGAAGGATGCAAGTTGTAAATACCACTCTCCAAATTACAATGTGGAGAAGGGAAAGAAGGGCATGTTGTCTAAGAAAATGGACAAGAATAATTGTAACATGAGTGAGAATTGGTATGAAAAAAATTAAGATCTTCATCCAAAACTTCACCCAAATAATTGCAAGAGCATTCCAAGAAGGAAGATGCATCTACAATCAAGAGGGAAGTTTTTCAAACACCTATAATCCAAGATGTATAAAAATAATAATCCCACTTATCTAAGGAATAATCCATCAAGGGAGATCAGCCCAAATAGGAGCACGCATCACCATTTACAAGAGGTAAACATGGTAAAATATAAATCCTTAGAAGAATTTTTATAAAACTCAGATTTTTATTTTCATATAATTGAATAGTTATCCATGGAAACCATTAAGAAGGAGTAGCTCATAGAGGTCCTCATCATCATTGCAAGTTGGTAATTCTAAGAATTTTATATTGGTTTCTTGGATATATATTTTCATAGCTAAGATTTTGATTATCATGTGTATGTAAGTACCTCCAAAATAATTTTTGGTTTCCATTGTTGAAAGAAGCAAGAAGGGAATGAAAATAACCTCATGTGTATGATAAATAGTAGAGGTATTTCACTCATTAAGGGTGGATATGTATCAACCATCTAGTTTAAGAATCGCATTTATGAGTAGCCCATTGCATCAAAGTGGTTGCATCATTTTTAGCATTCTCATGTTCATGGTCATATGCATGTTGACAAGATTTACTTACCAAGCTATTTTAGCATATGACATGATGGGTAGAAGATGAACTCCATGTGGAGAGAGAGCTCCTAGAACATGTTGAAGACCAAGGTATCACATGTTAAAATACATGTGATATGCAATGTATGATATATTGGATCTACACATGTGAATGAAGGCAAACAACACATAGATGAATGAACATAGATATATGTGGGAAAACCTCCAATAGAGGTAAAAACCCCATATTTGATACATTCATATAATGGAAACCATTGTACCCAATACATTCCATTCTAACTTATCAATTCTCATCAACCTTTACAAAACACTTTAGAGTAATATTTTCCACACACAAATATATAACATAATCTTGATAATGTTTTATCGCACAATGAATTGTGCATATGTATTTTACCAAAGGTAAAATGTCTTTTTATAGTGGGGTGTGACATGGACCATTGTAACCAATAGGTCCAACCTCTCCTTGAGGAACCCAATGATAATAAATAAATATGTTTTATTATTTCTTTACATGAGGTTTTCAACCCATGTTAATATATAATAAAACTATATTAGTTAATTAACAGACATATGCTAAGGGTATATAAATGTCTCAACTTGAACATTAAATTTTATAATACCCCCCTTAATCTTAAGTGGGAATACATGCCATAGTCACCTTAATAAAGTAATTATACTCCATGAATCAACTATAATTACTTTAGGAGGAATTTAAAAAAATTAAATATTTCAAAACCTTCATCATGCTAAAATCACCTTTTGAAATAAAATGAATTATAATCCATAAACTACTCAAGGTAAGTTTAGCCTAGCAGGATCATGAGACTACATTTCACAGTTTCTCATAAATAATCAACCAAGCATTATTGGAGCCTTTTATAACATAAATACATCCATTACAATATATTATTTGAAGTATTGCATACAAAAGTAAAACTTTTACATGAAGTTTACTAAAATCACATAACTTGATATATTACAATGATTTTCAATTAGAAGAAGTATAGAGAAGGAGTCACATAGACATTAAGAAATGACATTGGCATGCACACTCCACTCATTACACAAAACTAAAAATATTGGTAGCACCAAGTTGTTTTATAAATATATCTACCACTTGTTCATTTGTAGGATAAAATTGCATATAAATATCACCATTAAGAACTTTCTCTCAAATAAAATGCACATAAATTTTAATATGCTTAGTTCGTTGGTGTTATAATTTATTTTTTTATAGATCTATACAACTTTGGTTATCACATATAAGGGTGATATTGTGAGAAACATCCAAATAAAATTTTCCTAATAACCTTCATAGCCACATGGCTTATTTATCAGCTTCCATATCACTTATATACTCTACTTCTATAAAAGAGATAGAAACATTATGTTATTATTTTTTGCTCTAATTGATAGCACCTGCACTAAACCTAAACACATATCTAAAATTATATTTATGATTTATAATATTACTATCATGGTCAGCATCACAATAACTATATAATTTAACATTATCAATGGAAGAATAAAATAAACTAAAATTTACAATTTTTTTGATATAACAATTATACATTTCACTAATTTACAATGATCCAAATATAGATCATATATGAATATGAAAGCAACACCTATAGTTTATGAAATATCTGACCTAGTAATGGTTAGATAAATTAAACTACCGATAAGTTGTCTATAAAGAGGAGGGTTAGCTTTATCACATGTAGGTTTTGGATCAAACTTAACACCAACTTCAATAGAAATAAATGTAGGCTTATAATCAAGCATTTAAAACTTAACCAAAATACTATGTGCATACTAAAATTTGGATACAACAATTGAATTTTTATCTAAAATATAGCCATTCCTAAAAAATGATGAATGCTTAAATTAGACCTTTCAAGAATTTGACATAGTTTATCTTTATATTTAAGAATTAAATTAATTATATCATCAATAATAAGAATAACATTAACATATAAAATAATTAAGATAATATGACCATTTTCAACTTTAAAAAATAGATCATTATCAAAATAACAATTAGAAAAACTTAGTTCTTTAAAATAACTAGTGATTTTAAAATACTAAGCTCAAGGAGAATGTTTTAAACCATACATAAATTTATTAAACTTACAAACATAATACTCTTTATTAAGGTCATTAAAACATTTACATTGAGTCATATAGATTTATTCTTCTAAATCACCATTTAGGGATGCCTTTTTGACATCCATTCGGTGTATATTCCAACCATTTTGAATTGTAAGGGAAACAAGTAGTTTAACATGACTCATTTTCATTACAGAAGCAAAGGTTTCAATATAATTATTGGGTGAATATTTTGTCACCAGCTAACTGATGAGAAAAATAGGTGATTTCAACCATAGCATAAGGAGATTGGTTGGCCAAATGTGCAGGTTTACCACATCAGAAGGGGACAAATCTCTCCTTTCATCAAGGGGAGGTTCCCTATAAAATATGAGGTGTTATATACTATATATATATATGCAAAAAATAACACTCAGGGATAGGAAAACACCATCCATCTCTCTTTTTTCAAAGATGATGTTCACAAACAAAGGAGAAATCTAGGTGAAAACACTGAAGGCACTTCTCTTCTTTCAGAAGTGGTCTTACAGCAAACAGCATGATTTCTATCTGATAAGTAACAAGTAACTGGTAACAGGGGGCGTAGTAACCAACAAAAAAAGGTGTAGCACAAAGTCTCCACCTCGACTGACCAAGAGTGAAATACAAAGGATAATGGGGGCACAAAGTCATCCTAAGATCCTTTACATAGAGAAACAAAAAACACACTAAAGACAATGGTGGCAGCACAAAATCTTCCCACAATTAGCTTTAGGACACCTTCCTAATTACTTCCACTAGTTCTACTTATTTCATTCAATAGACAAGAACACCTTCAAAAAATAGACATAAGAACAATTTCCTAAATGACACAAGCTATTACAGCACCAAGTCTAAAATTAACCTGCTTTCTCATTCAAATAAAGAAATATGATTAACAATCTAAACTCAAAGTCTCAATGATCACCTCTCAATTTTGGTAGAGTTTTGCTTATATAACCAAAAATATCTCTCCTACATAAAAGAAGAGATTTACAATATATAGCAGCCCAAAAAGACTTGGCGCTTTGTTTCATAGAATGGCCCATGTTGCATTCAATGCCTTGAATGTATTTTTAGTTTTGTTAAGGGGCCATGCTAGAACAAGGCATCTACCTCAACTATGGCATGTCAATTCAACTCAAAATATCTTCTCCTTTGCATGGGTCATCTGATCTTTCTCCCAATAGGTACACAGTTGTCCCCTCACTTTTCTATCAAGGAAAAAAATAGGTTGTGCCTTTTAATGCTTGTGAGCTTAGATGTCTACTTGGTGGACTATTCCACCTATTGGAAATAGCTCCTACACAAATATTGCTAGTCTTTCCCTATCTCATATTACAATTTGAGCTCTCGAGCTATCTTTTCCCTTTCTACTAGCTCTTTTTGCTCCCTCTTCATCTGGTCGCTAAGTTTGTTTTCAAGTTCTGTGCCACATTTGAAAATCAATGAATATTTCATTACCCTAAATTTGATGTCCATGGGGATTTCATTAGTTGCTAGTAGCTTGAACCATTTTGAACCATGAACTTTTGAAGCTTTGAAAGTTCATTGGTTCACTGGTTCAACGGTTCAGGTAGCCTTCTCAGCCCCTTAGTTTCATCGCTTCTTTGGTTCATTCACTTTCTTGGTTCATTCGCTTTCCTGGTTCATTCGCTTGAACCATCTCTTTGAACTGGTCTCTAGAATCTTCCTCTTTTTTCCTTTGCTCAGAGCTTTCAATGAACTGTTTAACCTTTGAACCATTTTGGTTTAAGGTTCAATGGTTCATCCTTTTTCTTATAAGCCTTTGCTTTCTCTAAGTCTCTCGAGCTTTGAAATTCCTTCAACTTTATGTCTTTGGAACACCCTGAAGGGAAGGTGTCCCTTTAGGATTTGAGAAAGGTCCATTTCCTGGTCATCGAGAGCCCCCTGCAAGGGTACATGCCCTTCAGGGTTCTTCGGGTGGCCTTCTTCTTCAAATCCTTCAGACAAAATGTTTGAAGGAATTCCTTTGGACATTTTGTCTAAAGGAAATCTTTCCTTTGCTTTTACCACTTTCTGTTGGACCTTTGAACATTCCTTCTGACAAAATGTCCGAAGGAATTCCTTCAAACATTTTGTCTGAAGGATTTCACTTGTAAAATTCTACCACAAAAAATCCCTCCAAAAGATATCTTTTCATTCCATTTGCCCTCCACAAGGGCACTTGTCCTTCAGGCTTTAGGACACCTTCCTTTGAACCAACTGATTGAACCAACCTATCATTCAACGGTTCATTCTTTACTCTTCGAAGCCTTATTTTCTTCTATGTCTTTTGAAGCCATTGAACCTTTGAACTCGTTGAAATTTTGAACCTTTGAAAGAGGGGTTCAATGGTTCAATCATTTATTTGAAGCTTGCCGATGGACCTTTTGGTTGAAACTTGATGTTGAACCAAACTTGAAATTGCTTAAGTGTTGGGAACTTGTTCCTTTGTGAGAGCTCACTTGTTGAATTCATTGAAACTATTGAATCTATGAGTCCCTTAGCTGAAAAAGTAAATACTCTAGCAATGGAATGAACATTGTTTCAAGCAAATATCCCCAGCGAATATAGAAGGTGTGATCATTTTGTTCTCCATGTAGCAGAACTATGGACTTTGCAGGCTGGTTTCTATGGACTCTGCAAGCTTGTTTCTATGGACTTCGCAGGCTTGTTTCTACAAACTCTACAGGCTTGTTTCTATGGACTCCGTAGGCTTGTTTCTACAGAATCCACAGGCTTGTTTCTATGGACACTACAGGCTTGTTCTACAGACTCTACAGGCATGCTTCTACGGACTCTTACTGCAGATGGCGGCTGCTATGAGATGCTATAATGATGTGGCCAAAATAGTTCATATGTTGTCCCAAAAAAATGAGTAACAGATTTTGGGAACAATAATAGTCTATCTTGAATTTTTGAGTAAAACCATGAGAAACTAATCTTGATTTAAATTTATCAATTTTACCTATTAAATTATAATTGATTTTATAAAGTCATCGACAACCAAAAATATGTATTTTATGTGGAGGTGGGATAATACCCCAAGTCTGATTTTTATTTAAGATATTATACTCAAATTGCAAAGCAAATTTTCATCTATCATCTTGAATAGCTTCCTTAAAATATTTATGTTCACATTAATTCATAGTCATTAAAGCATTATAATAATGTTGACTCCTAGTCAATTTATTAATATTATCAATATTAAAGGACTAGATAAAAGATTCAACCCATTTAGGTCTTTTATATTGAACATGAATTTTATAAGGTTCCATAGACTCTCCAAAATTGGATCAAAGTCTTCTAGGTTATATGTTTTTTCATAAGGAGGAACATGAGAGCTAGGTTCATCAAATGAAGAACTTTGAGGGGGTTCCATAGAGGGCTCACAAAAAAAAATAAGGATAAGAACATTCATATTCTCAATGATTTAGTTTTTATACACATCATACACTCTTAATCCTTTAGTTTTACTTTCATAACCTACGAAAATTAAAGAATAGAAGGTAGGATCAAGTTTCTTTATTTTTACTTTAGGAACAAAAAAGGAAGCAAGACTACCAAAGATCTTAAAATAAACCACAACGGATTTTTCTTATATCATATTTATAAAGGAGTAGAAAGATGTAAAGCTTTATTAGGGACTCTATTTATAATATGTATACTACTATTAATGTCTTTGTCCCATAATAACTTACAAACATTTGTAGAATAAAACATTGTTCAAGCCATTTCAATAATGGTGAAGTTTTTTCTTTCATCAATATCATTTTTTTATGGAGAAAAAATAGTTGTTAATTTTGTTTAAATACAATAAATAATATAAGAATCAAATTCTTTACTAATATATTCACCATCATTATCATATCTTAATCTCTTAATATAAAAATTAGAAGCATTTTAAAAAATAGCCATAAATTCTTTGAATTTAGACAAAGTTTTAAATTTTTTATTTATAAAATATGATCAAATCATTTTAGTATGATCATCTATAAAAATAAAAACATATAAATAACCATTAAGAGATGAAACTTCAAGGGGTCATGTAACATCAATATGAATTAACTCTAAAAGATGTAAATAATTCACATCATGATTTTTGTGAAACAAAATTAGTATGTTGTTTACCACATAAGTAGCTTTCACAAGTTTCATGATGAGAAGAGATAAAAGGAAGATCCAAAAACAATATTATGAGAATATATATCTTATAAACTTATAAAACTAGCATGTTATAATTGTGACTCATTATTACTATGTGATGAAAAACAACATGCAAAAGAAGTAGAAAGTATGTATAAATCATTTTGTTGAACACCTTCAACAATCAGAGATTTAGATTGATTTATATTAGACCAATTATTCTTCAGAAAATTTATAATTAAATTTTCATTCTTAAGTTGAGAACATGTGTTTAACCCTAAATTTATAGATATGGATCCTATGAAGATAAATAGGGTTAATAACATATAAATGAATAAACACAAGGGTGATAAATAGATCTATAACAAGATAATTAATTTATAAACCCATATAAATAATATTCTAAATTAAATGCTAAGATATCCTTTAAAAAAAAAGTATATATATATATATATATATATATATATATATATATATATATATATATATATATATATATATATATATATATATATATATATTATAATGATAATTAACATAAAGTAATTAGTTGGTTTTAATGTTAATACAGATTTAGATCTAGAAAGGGTAGAAAGTAGATTGGAAGAATATTATAGAACATTCATTAAATTTTGTATTAAGTGCCTCTATAACCATGGACACTTGTGTCATCCTGGGAAGGTTATGTCATTGCTACTATCTAGATGGGATGTAGGATTTTAGTATAGAATACCTACTAAAACTAGATGCGACCACCTAGATGCTTTTGGATTTTGTGTCATTTTTTGTTACAACCCCTAAATTTGTACTTAAAATAATTTAGTAAAGAAAATTCAAAACTAATTACTTAACATTCATTCACTTTACCATAGTTATACTAAATTACTTTAGCTAATAATAATCAACTTAGAATAATAACAGTTCTAAAATTTCAATACCGAACACAATATAATATATCACAATTTCAAAGAAAGTAAATACATTAAGATTCAACCACGAATGGTCCACTAATATAACAATTATTAATTAATTATATATAAATGAAATAAAATTACATTTACATATTATTCATTTAACGTTGATATAATAAATAAATAATATGTTTTATAAAGCTCGAGTTGAACCAACTCATGTATCTCTAAATCTCAAGTGCAGGCTCCAGATAAGTAGTACTATTATGGGGAGGGAAAGCATTATCTGAGCACTTTTTCACACCAACCATAGAATAAAAATCCACCACACAATCCCTTATCAATAAATGGCCCTCCTTTCATGAATAGGTAGATAGAACGGTGTGGGAATCCATAGAATAAGCTAGTACCCAAGTGTTATAATTTCTAAAACTAAACATGCAATGTATCATAGAAAATTTATTTTATTACAAAATATCACATTGACATGTAAATTAAATAAATAAAAAGATCATGTCTCACTATACATTATTTAATCACAAGACTCATACTAATTACATCTTCCTAACAATAATATCACATCACATGTCATACATAGGAGTAAGCAAAGTATTCATTTATTCCATCAACGTATGAATAAATCTTATATTATTTTTTATCTCATACTAGAAATAATGCCTATAGTTCATACCATCTGGGTATGATTCACATTAAATTACAAATTCTCAACTACTATAATAAGATCCAAACAACCACATCCCATGATATGTCATATTATCACAGTCTAGTGTTTTAAGACATAACTACTAATTTTTCCACACTTAGTCATACAAGTAGTCATAAATATATAGAAACATATGATTTAATAAAGCAAGAACATATAACAAATCAAGTCATACAAACACATAAAACTATAACCTAACATTCATTTACACTCTCAAGGTTGTATGTGTCGGGGAATCCAAGAACAACACACCTGTTCTGATCCCACTTGTTAGGATCTTGCTCCTCAAAAAGAGCACAATATGATTACCAAATACAAGCAATTAAACATGCGGAAATAACCAGAAGTACAAGTAACTAGAATTCACAAATAGCACAGAATATGAGAGACAATACACTATCTTGTATTAATACTCATTCATAAAGAAAATACAATAAAGAAGATGCCACTTCTTCTCCACACCTCTCAGAAGCTTCCCACACCTCAAGTGTTCAGTAATTTTCTTCAAGAGTTCACTCTCCTACCAAAAATGGTCCCAACACACAACTCACACATAGAATTAGTGTTCACCTCTCCAACCAGTCAGTAATAACATTGCCAGTACACCAAGCACTCTAAAGTATTTCAAGTAGATCTCCCATGAACCTGCAACCTATAATTCAACAGACCATACTTACACATGTAGATCTCCTATGAGCTTGCAACAACCTACAACTCAATGATCTTACAATGGAAGGATCTTCCTTGCCTTCCTTTTTAGCTCATAATTACAATACATGCCAATGGGTCTATAAATAGATCCCAGACTTAAACAATAACTTAGACTCTTAGTTTACTAATAATAGACACGTAGCTTAAGACTCGAAATATCCTTTACATGCAAACACTCAGTTCAACAAACTAACTATTCATGCAATGAACAGTTTTGGAACACACAGGTGATTGACGTTGGTCCCTGTCTAACTGGTGCTGACCGACGTCAGTCGACCCCCACCGACGCCGGTTTCCTTCTGCATTCATCATGACCGACTTCAGTCATACTGTCGATGCCGGTACTTTTGGAACTTCAGCAACCTCCTCTTCGTCTGCATAGTTGAAGTTTTTAGCTCCACAACCTAACAATCTCTCACTTAGAGATAAACAGCTGTAATTGTACCTGTACCTGTACATCATCTAGTTTGTTCCCTTGGCTCTGCATCCCTCTTCAAGATCACTCTTGAAGACCAACCACCACAAAACCTATGGTGCACCTCCTATCATCCAAATCACCTACCACATCTGCATCTACAACCCATGTAGAAAATAACTTGACCCTGCATAGCATGTGCACCTGATGTTGGTCCCTCTAAGAATTCACTAAACTGCCCTCCAGTGCTTCTTTCCCAGATTGGCTCCTAACTTTTTGACAACTCCCACTACTTGGAAAAACTCAGGTCTAGTACATACCATGCACTTAACCTCATTATGTGAATCAAGACACTGTTCTGTGAACTGTCCAACCATCGGCGTGCTAACCGATCTCACACAATCATCCTAAAATAAAGTCAATCTGTGACCTTCCATGTCCCTAAAACACACTCATGCCAAAGAATCTTGCTGCTCCCAGATTCCTCATGACACACCTCTGAACTAGCTTTACCTTTAGTTCAGCAACTCCCTGTATATGTAACCCTGCAATAAGCACATCATATAGTAACAGGATAATATAGCTAATATTATCCAACCTGGTAAAGAGAAACACAATGATTAAACCTCCATTGCACTGTAGCTTATTCAAGACCATATACCCTGGCCTTCTGTCTCACGTGTCCATTTCTGCTCTTCTTTATCTTAAACATCCATTCATCTCTCAGTGCATTCTTCCATCTAGCAACTCCACCCAAAACTCTCATTTGGTTCTTCTCCAAGGAATCACATCCTTCATCCATGCCAAGCTCCCACTGTTTCCTAGATCTACCTGCTCTGCTTCTTTAACAAATTCCTGATTCTTTACCATCAATGAGCAACAAGTAGTGTAAAGAAGGGAAATGATGAATTTGAGGCTTACATACCCTTTAAGTCCTTCATATGGGTGCTTGAGACTCCTTGACAGCGTGTTATCCATCCAAAATCCATCTCAGTAACTAATGCCGATCACATCTCAGTCTGCACCCAATCGACGTTGGTTCCATGCGACTGCCTCATCACTGACGTCAATTCCCCCTATTTGATGTCGGTGTTTATCTGTCCCTGAGTCACCAATATCGGGCTACACATAGCCAACATCGGTCCCTGTCTGGACGCCAACGTCAATTTTCTAACCGACGTCTGTCTCTGTGTTTTTCTTGTGAGAAATGACTTCTACCCACGAGCTCCTTTTGGATCAAACCCTTGTCCAAATCACCCTTGCTCTGCTCAAAATTCTTCTGCTCCTTATGCTGAACTCTGTCTGTCACCTTCTCCTAGAAAACCAAGGCTTTCCTGCTCTTGTCATAAACATCGGATTCCTCAAGAAATGTTACCTTCTTCTGCATTCAGAAATCTTGATTCATGCTTTTCAAATTTGAAAGCATACCCTTTGACTCAAGAACATGCATCTCTTTCTTATTCATGTGACCAAGCCTATTAAGCCACATCTTTGAATCTACAGCTGAAGTAGATAACCCAAAAAGAGAATCAATAATACAAGTAGATAGATAAAGTGTACCTACTTTCTTACCTCTTGCTACAACAAGTGCACCCTTGGTAACCTTCCAAGAGTCCGCTCTGAGAGTTACTGTCCAACCCTCATCACCTAAACTACTTATAGAAATTAAATTCTACTTCAAAATTGGGACATGCATGACCTCCTTCAACACCCATGTGTTACCTATCTATAATTTCAGCTTCACTTTCCCTTTGCCAACCATTTGACAAGGCTTACCATCCCCTAAACAAATTTCTCCAAAGTCTCCCTGGACATACTCATGAAAAAATTCCCTAATTGGGGATGCATGAAAAGAGGCACCAGAATCTAAAACCCAAGATTCTACTTTATTCAAAGAACATACTAGAGCATCCTGTGCAACGTAATCTGCAACATCTGCTTCTTCTTCATGTCCTTCATGCTGATCTTCACCCGACCTACAATCTCTCTTTAAGTGCCCTTTCTTTCCACATTTCCAGCAGGTTATTCTGCCATACCTAGACTTGGATCTCCTGCCTATCTTTGACCTTGATCTCCCACGCTCAATCTTCTCTATTTGCCTTCCCCTACTTTCCACACTTAAAGCATTCACTGATGATTCACCTATGCTTTTCCTGCGTATCTCTTCATTCAAGATTACACTCACAATATCATCCACTTTTAAGATTTTAGAAGCAGATGCAGTATTACTAACTGCCATTACCAAACTCTCTCAACTTTTAGGTAATGAGCATAAGATTAAGAGAGCCTTAATTTCATCATCAAAAACAATATTGACTGAATTTAACTGGTTTACCAAACCATGGAAATCACTAAGATGACTATGTACAGATCCACCTTCCAACATTTGTAAATTAAATAATTGCTTCATAAGAAATACCTTATTTGAAGCTGAGGGTTTTTCATATAAATTTGCCAAAGATTCCATCAACTCTACCGTTGTTTTAGCATGTGATAAGTTGGAAATCACAGAGGATGCAAGACTCAACCTTATAGATCCCAGAGCCTTCTGATCAAGAACCTCCCATTCTTCATCCTTCATATCCTGGGGCTTGTAATCAACCCCACCCAATGGTAAGTACAAATCTTTCTGATACATATAATCTTCAATCTGCATCCTCCATAATTTATAGTTATTGCCATTAAACTTCTCCATTCGTAGTTTACTATCTTCTACCATTGCTCTACTCCCACTCAAACAAAAACCCCTGTGAGTAACCTGTAATCAACACACACTAACCAGATCTAATCTAATCTATTAGTATCCCAACCTAAAAGCTCTGATACCAATTGTCAGGGAATCCAAGAACAACACACATGTTTTGATCCCACTTTTTAGGATCTTGCTCCTCAGAAAGAGCACAATATGATTACCAAATACAAGCAATTAAACATGCAGAAATAACCAAAAGTACAAGTAACTAAAATTCACAAATAGCATAGAATATGAGAGACAATACACTATCTTGTATTAATACTCATTCAGAAAGAAAATACAATAAAGAAGATGCCACTTCTTCTCCACACTTCTTAGAAGCTTCCCACACCTCAAGTGTTCAGTAATTTTCTTCAAGAGTTCACTCTCCTACCAAAAATGGTCCCAACACACAACTTACACATAGAATTGGTGTTCACCTCTCCAACCAGTCAGTAATAACGTTGTCAATACACCAAACACTCTAAATTACTCTAAGTAGATCTCCCATGAACCTGCAACCTGTAATTCAACAGACCATACTTACACATGTAGATCTCCTATGAGCTTGCAACAACCTTCAACTCAATGATCTTACAATGGAAGGATCTTCCTTGCCTTCCTTTTTAGCTCATAATTACAATACATGCCAATGGGTCTATAAATAGATCCCAGACTTAAACAATAACTTAGACTCTTAGTTTACTAATAATAGACACGCAGCTCAAGACTCGAAATAGCCTTTACATGCAAACACTCAGTTCAACAAACTAACTATTCGTGCAACGAATAGTTCTGGAACACACAGGCGATCGATGTCAGTCCCTGTCCAACTGGTGTTGATCGACGTCAGCCGACTCCTTACCGATGTCGGTTGCCTTCTGCATTCATCATGACCGACGTCGATCATACTGCCAACATCGGTACTTTTAGAACTTTAGCAACCTCCTCTTCGTCTGCATAGTTGAAGCTTTTAGCTCCACAACCTAACAGTATGCATACATACATGATGTCATACTAACTATTACAAAACATACTATCCAAGTAATAACCAGCACATACATTTAATCAATCAACATGGGTGAGAGCCTAAACATTCAACTATAGTATGTACCATCTAAGCATATATATTTAAGCTGATGTATTCTATGATATCTCATACTATCATAGCTCATGAGCACTTTACTCATATATGAACAATCAATCTTACACCATAATTATTAAACAAGCAAGTACATGATTATACCATCTGAGTATACCCTTTGCTTAAATTACATGCTATCATTTAAAGAAACATAACTTAAATATGCACATCATGATGCATTATTAATTGTAATTAAATGTGTAAACACTTTTACATATTAACATTATGACAATATGTATTGTACATAAGTTTTCAATACTATAGCTTATAAATATTAATAGTCATTTATGACATAAGTCAAGGTTTTAAAATCAAGTCACAATATAACTTATTTGACAATTCTTGGATCAAGCATTGATAATTCACTTCTAGATATACCAATAATTTTCTTAATGCCCAAACAATTAAGTGTTTTTAATAAAACAATGTGTAGGATCCAAGTTTACAATTTTAAAACATATTGCCAAGTTATTAAGCATGTTATTCATAGTGTTATCCTTCAATCAATCCTTAGCCAAAATTCATCCTAAGGTCTTACTTGCTCCATAAGTATTCCAAGCAAGAGAAAGGTTTCTCAACCACTAAAAGTTATATCTCAGTCATGCTTAAAGGTTTAAAATACTTAAATGATTCCTCATATAATAGTATAAAGAGAATTAGACAAGCCTTTATTACAAGAATTATAACTACACTACCCTTACAAACTTAACAAGGTAAAAATATATCATCACAAAGTAAAACAAGGTCCTTTATACAACATGGCATCACACCCTAGGTGCTTTAGCACACAGATCATTACAGTTTATACATGCAATAGTAAACACAATATAAATAAGGAATTGGCATTGATACTTATATGCCATAAAGTATGACTTTATCCAATGATAATCCTGCTAATTATTTAAAATGCAACTCGATCTAGTAACGTAACTTAGAAATCTAGGGAAAAATTAAAGTTTCACTAAACATTCAATCTTTCATTAAAGAGAAACATAATGAATCTTCCATTTACTATTTCATACCAACTGAGTATATAGGACTTTCCAACATTGATCATGTTCTTTATATATTTTTATTTTTAAAATACAACATGGCTAGCTAAGTAATATGTCATGCTTATCATTTTAAACATTGTTGTATATAAAATGAAAGCTTAATGTAATTCAATGCAGGCTTAGTATATTCAACATAGGCTTAGTATATATTCAAAGTAGGCTTTGTATATATTGCATTTCAACTAAGTATTCAATGTTACCTATTAAATGTTTAGTGTTTCAACTGACTTGGCACTCTAATAAAGACTTGGTGTTTAATTAAAGACTTCTACATTTTCAATAAATTAACTCAGCATTAAAATATTACACTCAACATTTAAATATTAAAATTTAAATATTTAAATATTGGCAGATCATTTCAATTTATTCAACATTTAAATATTGGCAGATCATTTCAATTTTAACTTAGCATTCCAAATTTTATGCTTGGCATTACCATTATACCCTTGACATTTTACTTAATAGATACACTCAACGTTATCAATTATATATTGTTGTGTTGAATTTATAACTCAGTGTTATCAATTGTATATTGCTTTGTTTAATTTCTAACTTAGTGTTATCAATTAGATATGCAGTGAAACCAAATATATGTACAGTGTTTCAAATTTATACTTAACTATCTTTTTAAAAACTTAGCTTTTACTAACTAGACTCAATGCTTTCCAATTTAGATTCAACTTTTCAATTTTAGATTTAGCATTCTAATAGGTATATTGGTATCTCATTTTAATACACAAATGTCTCAGTGTTTCATTTTAAATGCATACCCAAATTTTTTAGAAGTCGCTCATAGTATTCTAATCAGATGCCACCTATGATGTTATTTAATGTTAAAGCTATGAAAATGAGTATAAAACTTAGTCATATGCAATCACTATAAGCATGAAAACCATTTATTCCTGACATGAATAATCTACATGGACATTGTCTAAAAGATTAAAATGTAGTTATAAAATGAGAACGCATATCTTACGAGGTATGATGCTTATGCATAGGGGACTTTATCCAAAATAACTTTAGATGCTATCAATATTCATATTGCATTATAGAAATATAAGCGACACCCTTTACTTAAATATCAGGGCGTTGGAAAGGTTTATAAGTTTAGAATTTACTTCATACTATTATGCACCCTATATTTATGAAGTTGAATATAAATATAAAATAAATAAATTTAAATATCTTTTATTTCATTTTAAACATTATCAAGTTATTGTTCAGCATATATACTTACCATATTAAATTTACAAACATAATTAATTTGTAGACCCAACCTCTAGAGGATTTGATTACAAGATGTGATGTCACCGTGCTTGCTCTTTCCCAACTCTCTCTCTTCAAAAACCTCTACTTCCTCTTGTTCCCCTCCTTCCCCCTTACATTTCATCAAACTTTTATTTATAAACTATTCACCTCCTCCTTTGTTGTCCAATTCAATTTGCATTCTCTCTTCACTTCAAGTTCTCTTTCATGCATGCCTTCTATTAAACACTTCTTAAATTCACTTTTATTTTCTTAACTCACTCTCCAAGGCCATAGATTATCTCACCTTAAAATTATTTAATTAATATCAAAACATTTGATTATTGTGTCCTCATTTCCCTTAGTTAACTCATGCATAAATCCAATTAAATATACTATTTATATATTTTAATGCCATAGTCAACTTTACTTAACCTTCATAACAAACATCTTAATTTGTTAATTTAAACACTACCTCATAATTTCAAAGTTATCATAAACTTAAGTTTAGGTTGACCAACTAAAATAATAATATCTAAATTCTTAGCTTTCAAATAATTTTATGCATGTTAAACTAAAACTAAGTTTAGATTTCCATAACTCATAGTTATGACTCTAAGATAATTTTAATTCCATGAAAGCAATCATACAATGATAATTATTATTTAAATAATAGATATATAAGCCCATAATTACTTATAATTATAAGATAATTTTATCTTCAATAACTAGTAATTAAATATTTGTTTTTCTGATTTATTCTCAAAAATCAAGACAATTAAATTAAAGAAATATAATGCATATTAAGAACTAAATTTACATACTAATATAATCACATGCAATATTTTCTTAATTACGCACTAACATCTAAAACATGCTATGTATATAATATTTTTAATTTATTGTGCATGTGTGTAGGGTCACTAGAAATTTTTTTGTCATCATCCAATCATCCCATCTAGCCCATCCTCTCTGATGATGCTCTCCTTCATCAAGTTCTGAGGGTAGGGTCTATTCTACATCCACATTGCAACAAGTAGGTAGTTAGTCTAAGTCATCATATTATCAATCAATAACACAAAATTAATAAATACATATCCATAAAGTACAAAATAATAAAATACAATTGTCACATCATGTATACCAATCAATAATATAATTGTTTCATTGTATTATATGTCAAAAAACTCAAATCAAAGTAATAATAATCAAATAATAACCATACTAATCCATGGATTCAAAGGTTATAAATCATAGGGTGAAATAGGGATGTGACATCCTTCCCCCTAAAATTTGTCATCATATTGATGATGCTTATTCAAACAATAGTTTTGAATGTTAAAGGCTAACAAAATACAAACATAGTATCTAGAACCAAATCATGATAACAAATGCAAAATTTTACCTGAAGAACTCATATTAGTTCTCCCAATTAACACTATTCTTAGTGTATTAATCCCACAAGACCATGCTTTACGAATTTTTCTATTATATAAACAAGTTTTGTGAATGTCACTTATGTTAATTGGTTCTATCATGACCACCTCATGGTCTAAAACTAGAAATATAAGTCTTTAATTGCTTGGTAAAAGTTTCACTAACTTCTCCAAAAACACATGATATTATCACAAAAATCAAAACAACTAACTAGTTAGAGTTCCACAAAACCTTCGAGCCCCTACACACATATCTCTACTCTAGAGAGTGTATTTTTCATACCAAGTATTTAGGAAACTTAGTAATAATGATGTGTGTATGTTAATACTAACACTACTCTGCATAGTTTTGGATAAGTATAACATGTCAATACTATCACTACTTAATCAGAGTTGTTAACAAGTATGATGATGAATAGGAAATAGAAATATATTACATATAAAATCATGGAATACCCATCCATTGTATACATACATATGGCCATATGATTTAATTTGATAATTTTTGCCTATCAAATTCTAGATTTGACAAATCCATTTATCGAATTCAACTCAGTTTTAATCTGAGTCAATGTGAGGCTAAGTAAGATATTATCCTATCACTTAGAACTCATTTTTCTAATTCACTACTCTTTCCTCGGGTCTCCATGACCTAAATATCTCCTTAATGTGCATAAGGTTAAATGAAATATAAATCTATACTAACAGATCATAGAAAGCAATACTATATGCTAAATGTTTTTAGATGTACTAACAAACATACAATAGAAATCATATAATCATCTCGAGATTGTATTAAGTTACTATTAATCAAACATAACTAGTATCATATTCTACAACTTAACCTATATTATTATATTCATAGTTAAGTGGAAAATTTTTCAAAATTAACATTAACATACAAAGGCCAAGAATCATATCGTCCTTAAAACCTTATAAGCGAGACAATGTCTTCTTACTTGTTATTTTATTATTTTTGGGAGACTAGGGTATATTTTCTAAATAATAAAGGGTTTAGAATAAGGGAAAAATCCAATCAAATACAATGAAATATAAATTTTTATCAAAATTAATTACATTGATTTCATAGGGAGAGATATAATCTTATCTAGAAAAATAGGCTGAGATGGATGATTCAAGGGTTAAAATATGTTGCACAAGACTAGGACAGTGTTACAAATCTAGATCTAGATTTCATTTTGTGAAAGGATAAGAGTGCCAAAATATGACACCCTAGTTTCTAGTGTTATAGTCATTTTCTACCATTATTATCTTGAAGTTTTGAGATTTTTGGGTTTTATTTGTTGTCTTAGTGTGACCCTATGTATGAATCTGCACACACAAAACAACAAATACATCAAAATCATAAGGGATAAAAAAATTAGGTTAGGAGAAGTATGATCGCATGATCTATAACCCCTATTATCCTAATCATTTCCTATATTAACCCTCAAGCAAGGTTCATTTTAGTGGGCCCTATATAAAAATCTATGGAGGTCTCGAGGTGAATTTGATTCCTAATGGTGGTGAATCAAGTTGGAAGCCAAATCATTATGAAGGAAAATTGCATGATGCCAGATGGAAAATCATGCAAAGACTACAATTATCAATGAATCCCAAGAAATAGATGTATGTCAATATAATTATAGGTGATTAGTTGTGCAGATCAGATGAAAGCCTCTATAAATGAGATGTACACCTATGCAAACTTAGACGAATGCCTACATATGCCTATTTTGACCAGATGTACATTTGTGCAAGTTGTATGAATGCCTATTTGGATTGGATGGATTATGTTTCATACCTAGACAAATTCCTATGTAAATTAGATGAATGTCTATTTTGATCAGACACATACCTTTTGAATTCAAATGAATACCTGCGTGGATTAGATGAATGCCTAATTTGACTAGATGTACGACTATGTAGTGTATAGATTAGATGGATGCCTATTTAGATTAGATGAATTATTTTGTAGACCCAATTACATGCCTAACAAGGTTAGGTTAATGCCTAATGATAATGCCTATATGATGGGTGAATGACTATATGACAGATGAACACCTATAGTGTTTGCATGTGTTGGATAAACACATGGCATGTGTGCATGTGTCGATCATCTACATGTACCTTTGATCAAAGATGATGTGATCCTCTTAGCTGTGATACTGGTGTCTCCAATGAATGCTTGAAATTTATGGGTAGCCACCCTTTATGATCTCAAGGCCTATAAATATAAGAAATGCCAACTCATTTTGTATATTTTACCATTTTAGCCTCTTTTATTGAGTTTTAAAAATTTCCTCTTTTCCCCAAGTCCCACTCCCAACTTCCAAAACCCTTTTTTATTCCATAGCTTCCATTTTCTAGACCTCTTCTAGCATTGGCATAGGGGTAACTAGAACCCCCAAACTCACTTTCCAAAATTTGTCATACATATCATCTAAAGGCTTCTGCAGCAACCAGACACATACAGTGATTGGTTGGAGCCTTGAAATTTCAATGGCATTATCTACATGCCCCAGTATGACAAATAAATTCCTTTGTTAAATGGTCTGTTGTAAAACTTTAATACTTCTTCCTCCATGTTTTAGATCAACTTGGACACCCAAAATATTTTATTTGGAATCCATCCAGAGGATATTGAGAGACTGTCAGTCTACCATCCAATGATGGGGACCTGGTCACCACAAAGGCCTTGTTGAATGATGATGAAAAAAATTATTTAGAGTCCCATTACTCCCTGTAGGTAGATGGTATGTATTGTTAAATTTATAATTATTGATTTTTCAATAGTTTTACTTCTTTTATTCTAATCTGGTAATTTTTTTTAAATATCCTCAATGCCATGGTAAAAGAGGACTAAAAATTGAATCTGTTAAAAACCCTTTCCTCTTAGGTATGATTGAAATTTTCCAATCAATAATTATTTTGTAGGTTAGACCATTTGATCTTCCATTATGGGCTCTTGTTTATATTCGTCATACTCTGGGTGCTCAACCATTGAATTGGTATAGTTTTATTTCCAGTAGAATCAAAGATGATTTAAACTATACTCTGCACAATGAACATACTCAGTTTTCTTGTTGTAATTATATTATTACATTATACTATGAAGCGATTTTGGATTTACAAGCATCCTCTATTCCCTTTTCCCTCAATCCTAAATTTTTTGTCAATGCACTCTCCCTTGAAGCACAGGAGGTTAGTTTGAGTATTTGTTTGAATCTTTGATCTATCTATCTATTTTAAATAAATACATATCGACCTAGTTCATTTTAAATAAAACATCTTTTTCTTGTAAAAAAAATTATATGAAACGATTACCAAAATAAATGCTATAAGCAAAGGACATCAACCTCCTGAGGCCTCAGTAGAAACAAAGATGGAAGGTGATGCAGAATCAATTCCATAGATTCTTGAGAAGCAATTGATAAGAAGAAAGTGAATGCAAAATTTGATTACACCTCTGACACCCGTACAACACTCTACTCATGTTACCAGTATACCTTCATAAACTGTATTTATTTTTATTGAATACTTTTTTATCATTATAATATTTTAAATCTATTATAAATTTATATATATAGCGGATCTTACATAATCTATATTACAAACACTAGTTGGGTCTGGCATAAATTCAAGAGTTCCCCAATAGCAACATCAATAATGACAACAGCCACAACAATAGTGACAAAAATAGCAAGGTGCAGTAAATAGATATATTTTTTCTAAAATGTTAATATTATATTAGATTTTTTTAATTGGTCATTTAATTGATTTTAATTATTATTTGTAGCTCATTCTTATCCAAGAAAAAAATTCTTGCCACCACCACCACCCCGTCATGGCCCTTTAACTACTAGTATTGGGAAATATCTTTTTGTCCTAGATCAAAGTGGTGCCACGATTCAGGTTCCAATGTCTGAGTTTCCAAACTTTTCAATTGGTGGTCTTCCCAATGTGATTAGGACTTCAGTTCTTCATAATATTGATTTAGATGATGAGTATTTGGGCATTGACAATGGCACGTCCATGGATTATTTCAACCCTTATGATATCATACATGAATCTTAGCCCACGAAGCCTTTATACTGACCTCATCCACTTGATTCACCACCTAGTGGCATCGAAGGTAGTCTTGTGTAGGATATTCCTCAAATAGATGACCAGCATACTTTTTTTCCCATTTCTAATTTATTGGCAAAAAATAGTAAAGCTTATATTCTTGAATTTATTCTTCCAAACCTTGATGAATTAAAAACATGGGAGCATTATGCAAAAATATTAATTCAATAAATAAATGCCCATTTTCACAACCATAGTCAATGATATTAATTATATACAATGATTGAGCATGAGCTAGTAAAAATTGATATTTTATTCAACAAGCAGTTTTAGGAAGTGTTGTTGTGAATAATAACTTTAATGATGATGTTCTTGATATCATGTTAAAAATGCTTGAGAAAATGAATGCAAAATCCTAAGCATACTATAACAAATTGGTATAGAACAAAAGCCTAGTGGATCTTGCAAATGTGGAAAAAAAAATTGCAGTGAGTTTTTTATGATTTTTTTAAATTAAAATTTATTTTTAAACATTTAACTAATTAATTATGTTTTGATCATTTACAATCAAAATATATAAATCTGAAGAACCAAATTGTTGTCCTTGACATGCATCTAAAAAAAGCACACTAAAGTATTTCTATGGAAATTTCTTTCAAGGAAAGACTTGTATTATTGAATAAACAAAATAATACATTAAGGAAAATTATTCAAGAAAATGGCTTGGATCTTGATGTTTTGTTTAAAATTAAAGTTTAAGTGGACACATCATTGCTATCAGTAGGAGATATTGCTACTGAAGAATCTAGTAATCTTGCCAATATTCATTCTGTAGTGAAAGATCTCCAAGATTCTGGGATCCTAATCGACATAGACAGTATAGCCACTACTAGAACCAATGAACAAGTAGTGGAAGTACAAAATGATCCACAGTGATTATGAGACTACTATAAGTTTAACATTATTTTGTAATTTCCATACTATCTTTTAATTAATGAAAATCATGGTTTGAGCTCAAAGCCTCAATTTGTATTATGCTTATGTTTTGTAACTATTGGAAACTTATGTTTTATAATATTAAAATATATTTTTTAATTATGAATTCTTTACTCATATTTTGTAATAATTTGGTACAATGTTTACTGCTTTAATTTACAATAAATTTGATATCAAAGCTACTAAAATATTGTTTACAATTTCATTTGAATAAACAATGTATAATTTATTCAAAAAATGTCAAACAATCAGAAAAAAATAGAATGTTGAACATGTACTATTCTTTTCAACTTGCAATATTAAAAATGCTAAAAAATACTATTGTAGAATCTTGAAGAAAGGAGCATATCAACTAAGCATGTAATAAAAAACTTAACTCAATGTAAACAAATGATAAAGAGTACTATTGTAGAATGTTGAAGATATTTCATTCAGATATATCAAATAACCCTTTGGTAATCCATACTTCATTGCTAACATTTGTATGTCATGTCTCTCTAGCATTTATAGTTTCATTTGTAGTTGTAGTTGTGACACCTCTTCTTTTAATTAGACTGCTCCAAATTGAAATTGATCTATCATATGGAAACATATCTACTTCATAACTTGAAACATACAACCTTAAATATGTCTCAAGATTTTTATCCAATTTATTTTGAAGCCTTGATTTGGAAAAACATAATGCACTAAATATCCTTTCATCTTCCACAGACCTCAAAATCATTGTTTGGCACAATTCATATAAATGACAATATTCACTAATTTCTTTCTCTAGAACATTTATCTGATATAGTTTCTTCCATAGCCTGGTAATAGAACCTATTTTTGGTGGTTTAGTTAACAACCAACATTATTCAACCATTATAAATCCAAAAAAGTTTGACTGGTTTTTCAGTAAACTTTTTTTTCAAAATACCCTTAACTTCCTCTCTATTGATTTCCACAAACTTACTAAATTGTTGGATGAGAGTACCCATGTATTTGATAAATAATTTACTTGTTTGTTCTTCACCATCACCGCTCTAAAATGTAGGATTCATCACACCCATGGCTTCAAACAAGTCATCTCTTTGAAAAAGACCTCGAATTTCAACAGACGAGCTTTTTGAAATGTCTCTCAATTTCATTTATGTGTCACATATGACATTATCATATAGAACCTATGTTATAGGTACTTCTTCAAATTCTGATCCAATTAAATTTGATCATATTTGGAGAGTCTGTAATGGTATCTCCTTTCCATTAATAAAAATATAAATATGCTCATGAATATTGAATTTCAAATAGTTTTGAGGGTCCTTTAGATTTGTTAAATTTTCCCAACTCTTAAATATTGGTCCCTTAAAACTTTCATCCTAGTAGTATAATATATCAAGTGATAAACAAACATGTTTCCTCAAATTTATAAAGTCCACAATATATATTGATCTCTCTTGTGCATGTTTTGTCAAACAATGCATTTCCCTCAACATGGGTAGAATACCACATAATGTTAGCAAAGTTTTGAAATCTATCAAGAGATTCAATAAATCTCTTGCCTTGTCAACCTCCATCCTATACTTCAACATAAAACTAGATAATGATTGATATTCTTCAAATATGTTGCATGCAGTTCATACATTGAAATCCATCTAGTATCTACATCTTTTAATAGTTTTTTTTATTAGTCACTCCAATTGCAAATTTTTGAAACTTTAAAAACCTTTTTGGACTGCATGGCATGTACACATGTAAATCACATATTATCTCCTCCACTTTTGTGACACTTTTGAATGTGCTTACAATTTTGTAAGCAAGATTCAGTTTATGTGCCATTCAATGGATTTGAGTCATATATGGGGAAACTAATGTTTGCAAGTGAACACAAAAACCTATTTTATTCCCCTGCATTACTGATACACCAACACAGACAACTTAGTACTTATATCATGGTAACTCATCCCAGTAATATCTATCAAATTAGAAATAACCAATTTGCAAAGGTTTTCTACATTACAATTTTTAATCATTTTATGTACAAATAAAAGGTGAGGTTGTCTTGAATTATTCTAAAATGTATATACATGCATGCATACCCATGGTGTGTTGTCAATCATTGTTACCTCATCAATGGACAGTGATATGAACCTTGTTGATTTTAATTTCTCTTTCAAATCCTCTTTTTCAATCATTGGGAGGCATTTGGCCATCTCCTAGGCATTGGTGTCAGACCAATGTGAATGTGGAATGTTCTACAATTCAATCTGCTGAAATAAAAGCTTGTAATCTGAACAATTAGATATTGGTCTTCCTCTTTTTACAATGTGAAATAAAGTTAAAATTTGTATTTTTTTGGCAAGCAAATTAGACTGAGCAACCTTTCTGAATTGATCTTGAATTGATCTTGAATTGTTCCTTCTTTCTTAATGAGTTGTCGTTGATGTTTCTGATGATTATGATACTTTGTTATGTAACTTTGATGTATGCACTCTTTTTCATTTTTCCATCTCACTATTTTTTTTTATAATTCCATCTTTTACTGACTCATATTTTGCCACAATGTTTTTCAATTGTGTCCAATTTGAGTTGCATTTTGTGGTCGTTACCAAGTTTCCAACTACATATGGTGTATTTGCATTCTGTTGGTGTGTTAGTACTATTTTCAAGCTTCATAAGTTCAATAAATAGGAATTCTAGATGCCCACTCACACTGAAATGACCTTCTAATTATCCATGTATTTTTCTTCTTCCACATAGTTTTTGTTGTGCCTGTTTGAACTGGAGATTGTTTTTGCTGCAAGCAGGCTCATCTAGAGATTGTGTTGTGTGAGTAGAATTAGTAGATATCTCATTTAGTGTTGGGAACTCATAATCAACACCACTACTTATGATGTGATATCTACATTTCCATGAATTCAGAGCGGCAATGGGTATTTCTTTTTTAGTGACCCCTTTTGTGCCTTTTTCAATTGGAGAATGTGTTGAGTGAGCAGATCTCTCATTTGGTGTTTTGAATTCATCATCGATACCAATGGTATTGATGTCATATTTGTATTTCCTTATTGCTTTATAAGTGGATTCTTTCATGGGAAGCATATATTCAAAAGCATTATACATTTCTTCAATAGTTTTATCATTGAATTATATATGCAAAAAAATTATATGACATTAATTTTTAATAAATGTCAATACTAAATTACAAATAAATAAAAATCATGAAATCTAATAATATTTATATTATAGCACATTTGTTTGGAATTCCATTCACAAGTCTTTCTAATTCAGTGATATCACTGGGTTCTACATGCAATATTATTGTAGAGCTTGTCATTAATATTGAATCTTGAAAAGAATATTTAATTAATTAAAAAAGTGGTATTCTACAAGTTAGAACCCTTGTTTGGCATTTTAAATATATGCCCAATTATGTCTATCTATGGAGACAATTCTTCAAAAGAGTTATCATTAGATTCTACACATAAAATGGTTCAAGACATTTTAATTAGTTTATAGCTTTAAGACAAGGCAATGAATAAAAACCATTAGTTAATTGAAAATACAATACCTCTATTTGGTGTTTATCCAAAATAAGATAATAGGCTATTCTATTTTTTAAATTTCGTAAAGGCCTTAAGGTTTTTATTAGATGCCATATTATCTAGTCTACAAAGCCATGGATGAAAGAGGATTAACAACAAAATGAAGATGATCAACAATAAATAAAGATGTTTGACTGATGAATAAGGAATCATGACAACAATAAAAAATGATGGCCATGGGTGAATTCCAAGATGTTACGACTGGATGTCCATAAACTAAATGGATGCCAATAGACTATGGATGGATGTCGATAGACTGTATGTAGATGCCCAAAGTCTATTGGTAGATGCCCATAGACTATGGGTGGATGCCCACAAATTGTGGGTAGACACCTAAATTGTGGATGGTCACTTGTAAACTATGGATCAACACCTACAAACTATGGACGAATGCCTGTAGACTATGGATGGGCACTGATAGATTATGGATGGATGTCGGTAGTCTATCGGTGTTTGCCCCATCCTTTTATATGGCACCTAAAGAGCATTAAATGGAATTATAGTTAAAAATTACTAAAAAATTATATTATAAAAAAAAATGTTACCTACTTTGTTATAAATTATTGATTCTTGAAGCCCTCATAAGAATTGAAAGACAAACCACCAAAAAATTTCTTAAAATCACCCAACAGTATGTGGTGAAATCACCTAGATTAGCTTTTGAGGTACTGGTGAATTACATTTATATAAGAAAATTTATATTCATATATAGGAGAACATGTCCTCAAAAAAAACTTTGACCCCAAAATTTTAGGTGATAATGATGTGTCAGCCACTCCACTAAAATTACCAAATGTTGACTTTGGAAAATGGAATATTCATAGATAAACGAATATTTGCCAATAAAAAAACCCTGCCCTCAAGCTGGGGTCTCAAATCAAATGTAGTTCTCTCTTATGGAACATGCATAATCAATGTGCACATAGATGCAAGAATGAACTTTCACCTAGGTCATTCCTTGATCAAGCATGCAAGTCTATGTGTGATACAGAATGTTGAGCTATAATATTGACTAATTTTTATTATGTAATGTGTCAAAGTAGTATTGCTAAAAAAAAAATGCCTTATGTAGTCCTTTATATAAGAGACTTTTTATTTCAAATTTGGGAGCTCTATTCACATTAGACCGACATTGGAAAACTTAAGGATGAAGCTAAGAAAGGGGTTGAGACTCATTCAATGAGGGAAATTAATCATTGGAGATCAAAATGACCTTGAATAGGAGCACTGAAAATGGACACCCTAGGGTCCAGCATTGTATTCCAATCCTAGCGCTCCTATCCTACAGGATTGGGACCTAGGGAGATGGAATAAGCATGAAAAATTTGACCTAGCTGAGGTAGAATGAGGTTCTAAAAGTCTATGGATGACTGGGAATAGGAAAAAAGGTGACTCAAACATGAAATAAGACCAAGATGAGTAAAATGAGAGATGTGACTAAATGTGAATAAGGCTCATATTCTCTAGTCAGAATCTCATATGAAAGGACTGTTAAAAGGCATGATATGTGTGGTTGCTTGACCAATTTAGGGTGTATACATTTTCTCATGTTTTAATCTAGTGATGAAATAAAATGGAGTACTAGAGTAAAATAAATAAAAAAGAATGTGTACTTAAACCTACTTGCATGGAGATGAATGTGCTACAAAGGGTCCAACTCACTTCCTGGCTAAGGAAGTGGATGGAAAGCTGAATAGTGCTTGAAGAAAGAAGGAATCCATGAAATAGATACCCCCTGTATTGAATCTAAAATTGGAATTCATGTAACATGGAGAAAGAGGGAAATGCTTGCCCCCTATGCTGAATTTGACTAGAATGAGAAAAGTTTGGAGGCTCAAAACCAATGTCTGCCCTTTGTCCCACATAAACTCATGTAACCTAGAATGTGTATAGAATATGTATGCTATAAAGAGAAAAATATATCATGCCCCTACTCTAAATATCTGAACTAGAACTGAGAAATGCTTAGAGGCCCAAAACCAATGTCTATCCTCTGTCATGCACAAACTTGTGTAGTCTAGGTCTAGGTAATGTTATGGACCAACCATTATAGATGGCTATGCATTCCAACCTAGTGACAACCTGGGTATAGTTGGATGTAATCTAAAACTCTAGTAAATGTACAAGAAGAGAATGGCATGTCTTTCCATTCCAATTTGTATAATCTTAGATGATGAAAAATATGAACATCTATGCCATACCCCCAAATCTGGTATATGAGTGATGTATATATATAATCTGGTAATTTGTATAACCACATGTGATATGACCTATCATTTCATGCCCCACTTGCAAAACTAGAGATCAAAACACTGTGCTCTACACTATACCTATACTATGTTATCTAGTCATATGATTGTGTCATGTTGTATGAAGTTGTTTGTGTGAGACGTGTAGTAATGTACATGCCCCCCAATCTAGTATCTGAGTCTAAATTTGTATCAAAGTCACTATGAATCCATATAATTTGAACCACTATATCTAGATAGTTTGTGTATCTATAAATTGAATGTATATTCCTCTAAATGTTCTGAGTAATGTTGAGTGACCCATGTAATCCAAATCATTAAATATTTTGACCAATATGAGCTAAATCTGATAATATGAATATTGGAGGTGTAAAAACTATGTTGAGTGACCCATGTATTATGAATCACTATATATTTTGATTGATCTAAGTTGAATCTGATAATCTAACTATTGGAGGTGTAAGAACTATAGTGTATCTACTTATGAGAGTAGATGGGTATGATGGGTAAGTGTAGGAATAGGAATAGTTTGGAATGATTCCCCCATTTTGAGGATAGGGATGAGATCTCATGATAGAGGAGTTTGAGCCAAAAGTGATGACTAGTGGCATAAGAATAGATGTGATATTAATATTTATTTAAATTGATTGAGAAGTTATTTGATTGATTAGACAGAGTTGTTTGAAATTGGAACAAGTTTTTGATTGGTGATGATCAAGGTATATATCTAGGTATGATAGAAATGTTATATGTGCATGTCATAGTAGTAAAATGACATAGTAAGAGAGCAAGGCTTGTGTGATGTTAAAGGTATCATTGTCATGATTCTCTGGAAGAAAATGGTTTGCAAAACAGAGTTACTAGGTTTTAGTTATGAGCAAAATGTTATGTTGTTCTGAATGAAACAGTTGTTTGATATAAGAAAATTGGATTGGTTATTGATTAATTTTTGCATTAACTAGGTTGAGATTTGGAGCTCCACAGTGAGAGATATGCCAAGGAGATGAACACCTACCGTGACCCAGTTTGAGCAGTTGGCAGCCCATGTGGAGGTTGGTGGTGATGTTACCTTGGTAAGTAACCTTAATGCTTGATTTTTGCCTATTTGGAAGCCTATTTTTGATATTTTTGAGCTATTTTAAGTATCCTAAGAAATGTTTGACTAGTTCCAGTGCTCCTATCCTTCCTCTACTATTGTTGTCCAGGTTGCAATGCTCATGTCCAGTGTTGTTGTCTTATACACAGCATTGTTGTCCTAGAGGCTAAATGTTTTGATTTGTTGCTTTGTTTAGTTTTTATGGTTTTTTATTAGTTGTTTTTTTGGCCTGGTTGACTAATATATATGTTGTTTTCTAGTATTTTGTAGGTCAAGGTATAAATGAGATAATTTTGTGGGGGTTAGGTTATGGATACATTACAGTTGTTACCATCATCTACTGATGAGAGAGTTGTGATGGATAGAGCAGGGTTGGGTCATGTGTGTGACCTTAGCATAGTGAAATGCATATATATATATATATATATATATATATATATATATATATATATATATATATATATATATATAACTACCACCTTATGTGAGAGGTGGAAAGTAGATACATGTACTTGTTGGCTTCCTAAAAGGGAGATTATTGTGATTCTAAAAGATTTGTACCATATTTTGCATTTATTGGTTAGTGGATAGTGTGTGACTTTATAAGATGACATGGGTACTAATCCTATTGATCATGTTTCCTTATATTTTATTAGTGTGCCCTTAGGCATACATCAAAGTGGTAGTGATAGTGATGTGTTTCTATTAGTTATAGTGCACTCTAGTGTTCTATGTTTATGGATGTGGTTAGCTGTGTTGTTGGCTTCATTTATTATTGTGGATAGGAGTAGGGTGTCAATTATATATAGGATGCATAGGATCATTTACAATGTGGAGGTGTATGGTACTATGTTCTCAGGGGGTAGGAATATGCTTGCCCACTTACACAAGGATATTTACAAGTTTACTCAGAAGGCTGTCAATGGTGGTGTGAGTGTAGTTACTTTACTACATCATTGGGCTTATGAGTATATAGTATTTGTTTGATCAATTAGACTACCTAGGGTAGAGTGGGTACCTCTGTAGTCATTTAGGGAGTAGTGGATGAGTACATTGTCTATCCAATCTCATGGGATAAATCATTATAGATGACTCTTAGATAGATTGGTGGCTCGTAATATCATATGGAGGCCCTATAGAGGATTTTTTGGTGGGTTTAGGATGGAGTGTAGTTGTGGTATATGAGGGTCAATATTTGGTTACAAGACCATTGGGTTAGAATGTACAAGCACTTTCAATATGAGCACGTGACTAGATAGTTTAGGGTACCATAGGATGTGCCCCTAATAACATAGGTGTGGGTGAGGAGTGCACAAGTAGAAACAAGGGCAGGAGCTCATTCGAGGCCTACTAAGGCTGAGTTATCACCATTACCTTTGGATACATGATATGTGGATATTGATATTCTTAATGTAGATGATATTAGATGTATAGAGGTATATACCACATGGTGGATGAGACATTGGTGGGCACCATTGTATCTTTTTGATAGAGGGGATGCTCCTAAGTTTGAGTATCTCACACTGATATAGATGATGGGAGGTAAACAACAATTACCTTTGAATTATGTACAAGTTTGTGATTGTTTAGTTTGATTTGAAATTATATATCTAATGTAGTGTTGTAATTTGTGTGTAGATAGAGTGGGAGGCACTCAAGATGAAGTACAAGCTAGGGTAGGAAGTGAAGATGATGGGTTTTAGGAGACCTTCATTAATTTTACACTCTAAGCACTCATACGACATGTTCCTGATGATGTTATGGAGTAGGGATTGATAAAGTGAGTGACAGTTATATCCAATGTTTATGCTCATTTGTTTAATAGAGATACTATAGTGACAGTTGCATATGTTAGAGTAGTGGTTGAGAGAGATGAGCTAAGGGTTGAGCTAGATAGGCATAGGATGCCTCCATCAAATTATGGATCAATGAGTATGAGGATTATGGATGAGTATACATAGATTCAGAGGCATTATGAGGACTTCCATGAGGAGCATTATCAGTTTCTAGAGTGAGATAGTCATCGTAAGAGGCATTCAAGAGTTTAAAGCGGTATGGGACCATCAAGCATGAGAGTGGATTATGGGACTAGTACTGGTGGGGAGAGTGAGACTGAGAGTGAGGGCATGATGCCCATTCATGATTGATTGTATTTGATATGATGTACATGTTTTAAAAACTTTGTTATATATATGGATATTGTTTTTATTTCAACTTATATGTATTATGTTATGGATTTTGGAATATATTAGTATATTAATTTGTAAATGATTATTTTAGAAGTAGTTATTTTGGTATTGATTTCAAGGTTGTGTATGTTTTGGCACAATTTTGTTTGTGATGTGATTTTGATTGTTTAGGATATGTTGATAAGTGTGATGTTTAGGTTTGATTTTTAATCATATGTGAGTAAAAATTTGGTTGGTTTTGTAGCTAATAAGTTGTTTGGATAAAGTGGGTTGGTTTAAAATTGGTAAAAATGGGATATTGGTAAAGTCTAGATTTGGATAATTTGGTTTAGCTGGGGATGGATATTTGGAACTAAGAATGTTAGTTGTTAGTAGGAGGGGATGTAAGAGAGCATTTTGTGCTCAATTTTCTCAAGAGTGGATCAAGAATGCAAAGATTGGTCATTTGGCTCCATTGTTGCCCTACTAAGTGAATCTATGAATTGATATCGATATGAATGGGTGTCATATATCTATCTAAACCCTGATGGCCAATTGAATAAGTGCCCATACTACTCATTCTATGTAGAAATATACTCTATATCTGATACTATCTTTGGTATACTAACTATAGCTCTGTGTGAAGACTTTGCAAAATGTAACCTCATTAGATGTGCAACTGAAACTATGTGATGTGGTAAAGGCTCATATATCCATAATCATAGTGGATTGTTGCATGAAATAACACCCTATAGCCTCTACTGAGATGCATATGACTAAGCAATAGATCAAGATGGATCTAAAACCTATGATGGGGGCTCATCTAATCTCAATTATAATGGGTTGGTACATGAAATAGGTTTGTAAAAAATCAGCCATAGTGAATATCTCTCTACAATGATACTCTATGATGTGGGTTCATTTAATCTTAAATGTAACAAGTTGTTATGTGAGATAGGACCGTAAAAATATGGTTGTAGTGAATATCTCTCTAGAGCAATACTCTTTTATGGTGCTTATGACTGTGTTGGATATGTATATGGAACTACATTATGTACTCCTTGGACTATACTTCTATATGTAGGTTGTTCTTGTTGTACTAGTTTCCAAACCTTTTGAATAGATGGAATAGGAGATCTCCTGTGAGGCTCTATCTTAAAACCTACATTACTCATGATGAGTGATCGATGATTCCTATAAAGGAATATCCTAGGATGACTCAATCATGGATGAATGAGGTCTATGGTTCCATGATGGAGGAGATCTCGATGCCCCCTATGTGAATTCTATGATGCCATTATCAATGTTGGGTGAATATTTTGTCGACCAGCTAACTGGTGAGCAAAATAGTTCTTATCACCACATCATAGGGAGATTGGTCATCCAGGTGTGCAGTTTTACTAAATCAACAGGGGACAAATCTCTCCTCTCATCAAGGGGAGGTTCCCTATTAATTATATGGAGGCTATATACTATATAAATAAGTAGAAAGTAAGACACTTGGGTGGGATAAACGATCCATCTCTCTTTTTTCAGAGATGATGCTAACAAACAGAGGAGAAATCTTGGGTGATTGGTGAAGGTACTTCTCTTCTTTTAGAAGTAACATTTAGCCAAGATCCGGATCCCTTCTTGGATAGTAGAAATCCTGGTGAAGTGACAGAAGGCACTTTTCTTCTTTCAAAAGTGCTTGTTCTTGCAAACAACAGGAATCTTTCTGGTAACAAGTGACTGATAACAGAATATAGAGTGACCAGCAATCTAGGGTGTAGCACAAAGTCTCCACCTTGACTGCCCAAGAGTGAAATACGAAGAACAATGGGGGAAAAAATTCATCCCAAGGTACTTTACACAGAAAGAAACTAAAAACACACACTGAAAACAATTATGTCAGCACAAAGTCTGAAAGTAACTGGTTTCAAGACACCTCCCTTATCACTTCCACTAGCTTTACTTGTTAAATTAAATAAACAAGAACACATTCAGAAGATAGACATAAGAACAATCTCCTAAAATGATACAAGCTATACAGCATAAAATCTGTGAATCACTTGCTTTCTCATTCAAATAAAATAATATAAAATATAATCTGAGCTCAAAGTCTCAGTATTCGCCTTTCAATTTGGGTAGATTTTTGCGTCTATCGTCAAAAAGATCTCCCTTGTAACAAATGAGAGATTACAATATATAGCGCTTTAAGAAAGACTTGGGTACTTGTTCCCATGGGACAGCCCATGCTACAGTCAACACCTTCAATGTGCCTTCAATTCTGTTTGGAGGGACCATGCCTAGAACAGTGCATTTCCCTAACTATGGCATGTCTATTCATCTAATATGTCTTTTCTTGGGTCTAGATCATTCAATGGTTCAAGGTTCAATGATTCAATGGTTCAATTCTTGCTCAAAAGCTTGCTGATGAACTCTTTTGGTTGAACCTTGTCGTTGAACCAACTTTGAAATCACCTAAGTGTTGAGAGCTTGCTTCTTTCCTACAAAGTCCGTAGAAATCAAACTATGAAGCCCGTAGAACTTGGCCTATAGAGTCCATAGATTCTCTTCCTATAGAGTTCATAGATTCAATCTTGTAGAGTCCATAGATTTCAAAAAAGCTTGAAGAATGGAGAATCTGAATGCTCAGAATAATTTTTGAAAGGGGAAGAGAGGATTTTGGTCTGTAGGACCAAAATAGTTCAATGTTTTCCCAAGAATGAGTGATATTTATGGGGGACAATAGCTGGCTCCAGTTGGGGAACTTCCTTTAGTTAAAAACTTGGAATAGCTGAGGGGAGTAGAAACCAGAATCTCTAGTGCCTTGAAGTATTCCATTGGGCTATGGAGTCATGCTACCCAAAAAGAAAGGCTCCAAAAAATGAAAATGAAAAGCACAAAATAGAACCAAAGACTATACAAGTGTACATATGTATAGGTGAACTTATCTTACACTTCAAGAATTAAAGTGATTCAGATGCTGCCCATTGTGAGACAATGAAAATGGTGTTCTGTCCTAATAAACCAATAGGAAACCATTTTGTCCTCAAAATCGGTGATGGGTGAATGGAACTCTCCACCAGGAAACCAATTTTTTGCATCTTCCTCTTGGCCTTTTCTTCTTCTTACCCCATGGTAGGATGTGGCCTTCAAACTGAAAACCATAACTCCTTGCTCTCTCTGTGAAGAGTTCCTTTTGATGACTTTAGAATACAGCAGTATGGTCCACTACCATAGCTTGTTGTTCTGTTGGTTCAGTCCAGTGCATGTTTTGATTTTCAGCATCAAACTCTTGACAAACCATCAACTCAGCATCTCCTTTAGTGTGAAGGAGTTTTTTATCTTCATCCTAAGCAGTCTTCAATCTGAGCAACAGAGATTCACATTCAACTGTGTTGTTGGTGTTGCTAAACTACAACTTGCATGAAGGAAAAATATCTCCTTGAGGAGATATCAACAAAGTCCCAACTCTAGCATTGGTAGAAGAATTGCTGCCATCAGATTCCAAAATCCAAGCATCATCAGAAGCTGATCTTCTATCAGATTGCTCTTCATTGGAGATGGAAGATCCTTCTTCATTTGTACAGTACCCTACCAATTCTTTTAATGCCTTTTTTGGATCAAATCTTGGATTATCAGCTATGAGACTTTCATCAGCTGAGACATGAGCATCCTCTATGGTCAAGAAGTAATTATCCCTACCTAAAGGCTCAAATAGAATTTGAGCTTCAGGGGCTGACGTTTGGGTGACCATAATTTTTGCCTTAGATAGGTCCAAACCTAGTTCTCCACCAATGTTTAATTGCTCAGGATTGGCTTACAGGGATTCAAACTTAGTCATTTGAATTTCAGATTTCTTGACATGATCAATCATGTCAAATGACTGAGATGGACTTGGAAGAGAGGATGGGAGTTCATCCTTTTGGTTTTTGGGAGGAGGAAGACTAATCTGTGAGTTGAAGTAGAAGGTGCAGAGATGTTCGATGTACTTACTTCTTTGGCAATCACTGGGTCCTTTGACTGGAAAGGAAGAGTGGTTCTCTACTCAGCAATTAAAATTGTTGGTTGGGGTCGCTCCTCTGTCTTCTCTTTGTCAGCCTATTGAGCTGATTGATTCTTGAACCTAGTGAATACTGTGTATGATCCTTTTACTGCTTCACCTTCACTTCTGGGTTCATCCTGGTAATTTAGGAAAATAATGTGGGAGTCACCAGCTGATTCTTCTTGATCTTCCATGAAGAGATCAGCACCATTTTCTTGCTTGAACTCAGGTTGGAAAGAGAAATCATGTTCTATTTCCAGATATCCAACTCCTGAGTTGGTTGGAGGTGCTTCAAGGGCAAGGTTCCTTTGTGGGGGAGGAAGACAATTTGGCTACACTTGATTCCTGGCAGCATTACCTTGATATGGTTGATTCTAAAATGCCCTCCTTGGCATATCCCAATTAGGAGGAGTAGACATACTTTGGGCCATTTGCATCTTCAAGGCTAGCAATTCATTTTCTAGCTTTTGGACCATCTGATCTGTGGTGCCTGTAGATGGATACTAAGAAGATGAATAGGATTTACCTTTGTTAGGATCTCTCCTTATCTTTCCTACCAAGATAAGGTCATCTTCTAGCTCAGTAGCCAAGTCCTGAGTAGTAATAAGGTCTATGTGTCTAGCCCATCTCAGCAAGAAACTCACTTCAGGCAGCTGTGAGTTGATGAAGAAACACTTGAGATTCTAAGGTGTCAGCTGGGTGATCATGGGAATCATGTGCCTCAACTTGTCAAACCTGGCAATGAAGTCCCTCATAGGTTCATGCTGCTCCTTCTTCATTTGGGTGAGCTGGCCCAGCAAGGCATGGGCATCCTCTACAGGTTTGAACCTTTCTTTGAACTTGGCTTTTAGGGTATTCTAGTTTGTCACTGATCGAGCCTGCAGATGGTAGAACCACTCTGCAACAGCACCTTGTAGGGTCTCCACAAAAATCCTAACTTCCACGTCTTCAAATTCCACCCCTATCACACTACAGGCTATACTGAAGGTTGTAATGTGTTCATCAGGGTGAACTCTTTCGTCTCCAAAGAATTTGGGGAAGTTCTTTCTTAAGCTATGTGGAAGTTCATGTAGAGGTGGAGTCAAGCTAAGTGGGCCAAATGAGTTACCCCAAGGGCCTTGAACTTCCATGATTTAATTATAAAAATAGGGATAACAAATCTGGGTGGAGTGGCCAGATTACAGAACAAAAATAGAAAAGAATTGGCCCTGCTTTAGCTTGAGGCTTGAGGCTTCAAACTGTGCACTCTTTTCCAACAGCTCTAGTTTTATAGACTAGATAAAATAATGGAGATGGAGGAAAATGGTAATGCTATAATGAATAATGGGTAGGACACGTAACAGACTCGCTAGAGTCTATATAATGGATAAGGGAAGGAACTGCTTCAATCTGAAACTTGAGGCTTCAGACTTCATCTTCATCCCTAGCAGAGTCACCAAAAACTATTGGGTGAATATTTTGTCAGCCAACTAACTGGTGACCAAAATAGTTCCTATCACCACAGCATAGGGAGATTGGTCATCCAGTGTTGTAGATTTACCACATCCAAAGGGGAAAAATCTCTCCTCTTATTAAGGGGAGGTTCCCTATTAAATATGTGGAGGCAATATACTATATATAAGCAGAAAGTAAGACACAGGGGTGGAATGAACCATCCATCTCTTTTTTTTAGAGATGATGCTAAAAAATAGAGGAAAAATCCTGGGTGATTGGTGAAGGCACTTCTCTTCTTTCAAAAGGAACATTTAGCCAAGATCCAGATCCCTTCTTGGATAGTAGAAATCTTAGCAAAGCGATAGAAGGCACTTCTCTTCTTTCAAAAGTGCTTGTTCTTGCAAACAGCAGGACTCTTTCTGGTAACAAGTGACTGGTAACCAGGTCCAAAGTAACCAGCAATCTAAGATGTAACTCAAAGTCTCCACCTTGACTACCCTAGAGTGAAATAAGAAGAACAATGGGGGCACAAAGTCATCCCAAGGTCCTTTATACAGAAATAGAAAGTAAACACACACTGAAGACAACTATGACAGTGCAAAGTCTAAAAGTAGTTGGCTTCAGGACACCTTCCTTATCACCTCCACTAGTTCTACTTGTTAAATCAAATAAACAAAAATGCTTTCAGAAGACAGACATAAGAACAATCTCTTAAAGTATCACAAGCTGCCAGAGCACAAAGTCTACAAGTAACTTGCTTTCTCATTCAATCAAAGAAATATGAACAACAATCTGAGCTCAAAGTCTCAATAATGCCTTTCAATGTGGGCAGAGTTTTACTTCTAGTAAGGGGATGATCTCCTTTGTAATAAATGAGAGATTACAATATATAGTGCTCCAAGAAAGACTTGGGCACTTGTTTTCATGAAAAAGGCCGATGCTGCAATCAACATCTTCAATGCACCTTCAGTTCTGTCTGGAGGGACCATGATGGGAACAGTGTATTGCCTCAATTATGGCATGTCCATTCATCTAATGTATCTTCCTTGATATGGACTATCTGGTCCTTTTTCTAATGTCTACATAGCTGTCCAATTTGCCATTACTTCATGGAAGAAAAATAAGGTTGCGTCCTTGATTTGGTGCGCTCAGAAGTCTACTTGATCCACTATTTCACCTACTAGAAATAACTCTTTTGAAGATATTTATGGTCCTTTGGTCTCGCTCATCTCTTCACTGCTTAAGCACTTCTTTGCTCTCTAGTTGAACCATCGCTTTAATTGAACTTGCCTTTGGAATCGTCCATGTTGCTTCTTTGTCCTTTATAGCCCTTCTTGTCTAAGTCTTTTGGGGGTCCTTTCTACGTCTTTGACAAGTGGCAAGTTCTGTTGTTATGAAACTCATTAGAAACTTATGGAAAATGAGATCCATGACACGTCTTGCCCGAGCAACTTCAAAAGGGGAACGCAGATGCAAACACTTGTCACATTTTGCTAAGTCATAACAGGACACGTGATGTATTCTGCTTAACTTATAGAAGCTTTAGAAACCTTTTGAGAGTCCTGTGGATGATGACACGTGGCGGCTTCCACTCTACTTTATAATGGACATGTGGTGGCTTCTGCTACACTTTGTCTTTTTCCATCAGGTGCTTTTTCATGGGCTTTTCTCTTCAATAGAGCTCTCTTCTCGGGTGAATTCCTTCGAACAAAATATTCGAAGGAATTCCTTTAGACAAATTATTGCCTTCTGCCTTGTTCATTTTTCTGAAGGAGTTCACTTTGTCTATTTTTGCTCACTACCCTCCACAAGGGTTCTTGGCCTTGGTTCACCGCCCTCCACAAGGGCACTTGTTCCTTTGGCTTTGGGGCAGCCCCTTGAACCTACCGATTGAACCAACCAATCGAACCAACTATTTGTTGCTTCTTTCCTTGACTGAGGCCGCCTTTGAACCTTTAAACCTGTGAACTCGTTGAACCTTTTGGTCATTAAACCTGTTGATCCATTGAACCTATTGAACCTTTGAACCAAATTGGTTCAATGGTTCAACGGTTCAATGGTTCAAGCCTTCTCTCTAATAAGTGTTTTGAAGTCGTTGAACCTTGAAGTGGTTGAACTTTGAACCTTGACAAATGTGTTTAACTCTTGCTGCTGACGTTGAACCTTTAAACCCATTGAACCCGTTGAACCAAAATGGTTCAAGGTTCAACGATTCAATTGTTCAATCCTTGCTTAGAAGCTTTTCGATGAACTCTTTTGGTTGAACCTTGTCGTTGAACCAACTTTGAAATCACTTAAGTGTTGAGAGCTTGCTTCTTTCCTGCAGAGTCCGTAGAAATCAACCTGTGAATCTCGTAGAACTTGGCCTACAGAGTCCATAGAGTCTCTTCCTACAAATTCCGTAGATTCAAGCCTACAGAGTCCATAGATTCAAGCCTACAAAGTCCATAGATTTCTAAAAAGCTTGAAGAATGGAGAACCTGAATGCTCAGAACAATTTTTGAAAGGGGAAGAGAGGATTTTGGTCTGTAGGACCAAAACAGTTCAAATGTTGTCCCAAAAATAAGTGATTTTTTTGGGGGACAACAATAATTATGAGAAAATTTTAGAAATTGATCTATGGGATGAGAAAGAAGAAGTGCCTTAGTGGTCATTTTATTTATTTCACCAAAGAGAATATGTAAAATTACTATTAAGTAAATAAATGCAAAAATAACTATTAACATAGAGATTTTGAAAATACTTTTGACTATCCAAACAATTTGCAAAAATTCCAAAATATTTTTCTAAAGATTACAAGGATGGCTTGAGGTTTGAGGACCTAGTTTAGGAATCTAGGTTTTTGAGCTAGGGTTTTAGAATTTTTGAAAATTATGACAATAATTTAAACTCTAAAATAATTTTGAATAGGGTAAATGCATAAAAATTTATACAAAAATTAGAAATTTGAAATTTAATTTTTGCACAAAATAACTAATAATATTAATAATTTGAAAATTCTTTTGACTATCCAAATAATTTGCAAAAATTTCAAAATATTTTTCCAAAAATTGTAAGGGAGGGAGGCTTAGGGTTTGAAGACCTAGTGTGAAAATCTAGGGTTTTTGGTTAGGGTTTTACAATTTTTGAAAATTATGATAATAATTCAAATTTTAATACAATATTTGAATAGATTTAACGCACAAAAACTTATACAAAAATCAGAAATTTGAAATTAAATTTGTGCACAAAATTTGAAGGAAAAACACTAAGTGTACCTAGGGTTTTGGATTTTGTTTGAAGTAAGTTAGATTCACCAAATGTTTTATTGTTTTTGGGAGACTAGATTATAGTTCTTAAACAATAAAGGGTCTAAAATAAGGGAAAAATATAATCAAATATAGTAAAATATAGGTTTTTAACAAAATTAATTACATCAATTATATAGGGAGAGAAATAAACTTATCTAGAAAAATACGCTGAGATGGATGATTCAGGGGTTCAAATATGCTACATAGAATTGGGATAGTGTTGTAAATCTAGATCTAGATTTCATTTTGTGAAAGGATAGGATTGTCATAATAGGATACCCTGGTGTCTGGTGCTATAGTCATTTTATATTATTGTTATCCTAATGGTCTGATCTTTCCGGGTTTTGTCTGTTGTCTCAATGTGAGCCTATGTATGAAATTTTAGGGGATAAATGTCAATAGAGCTAATTATAGGTATATTTCAATCTCCAAACCCAAAATTTATCTATACACACAAAATAACAAATACATCAAAAGCATAAGGGAAAAAAATTGGGTTAGGGTAAGTATGATTGCATGATCTAAAACCCTTATTGTCTTAATCATTGCCTACATTAACCCTAAAACTAGGGTCTTAGATCAAATGTATTTCTCCATTAGGTAACATGCATGATCAATGTGCATGGTAGATGTAATAATGAACTTTCACCTAGGCCCTTCTTTGATCAAGCATGCAAGTTTATGTGTAATGCTGAATGTTGAGCTATATTATTGACTAATTTTTATTATGTAATGTGTCAAAGTAGTAAGTGATAGATATAAAATGCCTTGTGTATTCCCTTATATATAAGACTCTTTATTTTGAATTTAGGATATTTATTCACATTATTTTGACATTGAAAAACTTAAAGATGAAGCTAAGAAAGGGGTTGAGACTCATTCAATGAGGGAAACTAACCATTGAAACTCAAAATGACCTTAGACAAGAATGTTGGAAATAGACACCCTAGGGTCTAATGTTATAGTCCAATCCCAGTGCTCCTAGCCTACAAGATTGAGACCTAGGGGGATGGAAGAAGCATAGTAAATCTAACCTGGCTGAGGTGGAATGATTTTTCATAAGTCTATGGATGACTAAGAATAGGCAAAAAGGTGACTCAAACATGAAACAAGACCAAGATGAGTAAAATGAGAGATGTGACTAAATGTGAACAAGGTTCATATATTCCAATCAGAGTATCCTATGAAAGGACTGTGAAAAGACATGATATGTGTGGTCGTTTGACCAATTTAGGGTGTATACACTTGTATAACTAACACATAATTTAAAATTTGTATCTCAATATTTTTAGACTATCAAAAAAAATTGCACATATTATACCTTACTTGTTCCCAAAGAAAGGTATGTATATAACTCTTCAAAACAACATGCTTCAAAAGAGAATAATATCAATCTAAACAAAGGTATTTAATAAATAATAATTATAATCAATTATAATTAATATAATTTCAAGGTTTGAAATTCCTTGAGGTCAAGTTAGATAAAATAGTAACTCTAAAAAGTCACAAAGTGGATAGTAGATAACTAACATCTCATAAACAAAACTCATGCATTCCCTCATATGGTAAAAGGAAAAAATATATTCCAAAGTTTTCAAATCAATATTCACTTATCAAACTTGTAAGTGTAGTATTATAACCTACCTCCATAACCAGAAGAAAAATTCTAACCTCAAAGATGCATCAATCTACCCAATCCTACAACTTCTCTCAACAAGAATTAGAAATCACTATCCCATGAACTCAAGGGAATATGATCATATAACTTTTCAAAAATAAGTTTTCTTTTTAAAGAACACAAAATCAACATCCTAAGAATATGAATCTTCTTGGTAGCTTAAAATGATGTAAGAGGAGAGTGAGAAAATAACAACTCACCTCTGAGTTAACTAAGAGAGATGACACTTCTTCTCAAGTCTATATAAATATAAGGATATTAATCTACATAAAAAACTCGTAACACAAATGAATATCAAACAAGACATCTATATTCAACTACAAGAAAATTCCCACGGCACTAGGTGGTGCCAAACTAGGATGGTCTAAAAGGATTCCCACTCATAGGATTTGTGTAAGACATAGAACTAAATCATAATTACTTAAGTGAGAGGCACTACATGCTTTTAAAAACACTTAAAACATAAAACACAAATGGTGAAAGTGATTAAATAAAGACATAATCATACTCGAGGTATTCAACCTAAAGATCAAAAATATGGTAGGAAACTCTTGTTCACAACTCAAGAACTAAGTTATTTACTCTCCTACCCATACACCTTATAAAACCATCACTAATGAGACACTTGATAAACAAACCCTTTAAAAACTCTAAGGGATTAGAAATGCTCTTAGAGTACACACTTAGTATACCGTGCATACATTCTCAATTCTCCTTCTTAATAAATAGAAGGATATGAAAATGTTAATGAATTCATTAGGTCCTAGAGTTTTAGCCATAGCTTTGATACCACATGTTACAACACCTCAAGTTGTAATTAGAATATTGCAGTAAAAAAAATTAAACTAATTACTTAACATTCATTCACTCTACCACAGTTATACTAAATTACTTTAGCCAATCATAATCAACAACTTAGAACAATAATGGTTCTAAAATTTTAATAATAAATGCAATATAATATGTCACAATATCAAGGAAAGTAAATACATTAAGACTCAGCGATGAATGGTCCACTAATACAACAACTATTGCTCAATTATATATAAATGAAATATAATTATATTTCCATTAGGCATCAACCTTAATATAATAAATAAATACCACACCTTTTTTATCTTGATTCAAACCAACTCGTGTATCTTTGAATCTCAAGTGTAATCTATAGATAAGTAGTATTGTTGTGGGAAGGGAGAGCATCATTCAATCACTTTTCTAGACCAACCACAAACCAATGATCCCTTGCATAATCCACTATCATAAAATAGCCCTCTCTTCATGGATAGGTAGATATAATGGTACAAAAATCTAAAGAACAAGCTAGTACCCAAGTGTGTATGATTTATAAAACTAAACATGCAATGTATCATATAAAATCCATTGTATTGCAAGATATCGCACTGACATGTAAATCAAACAAACCAAAAGATAATATTTCACTATACATTATTTAACCATAAGACTCATACTAATTACATCCTCCTAATAATAATATCACATCACGTGCCCTACATAAGAGTAAGCAAAGTATTCATTTATTCTATCAACATATGAATAAATCTTACATTATTTTCTATCTCATACTAGAAATAATGCCTATGGTTCATACCACCCAGGTATGGCTCACATTAAATTGTAGATTCCCAACTACTATAATAAGATCCAAATAACTACACACCATGATATCCCATATTTTCATAGTCTAATGTTCTAATGTACAACTACTAGTTTTCTCACACTTATTCATACTAAGTAGTCATAAATACATAGAATCATATGCTTCAATCAAGCAAGAACATATAACAGATCAAGTCATACAAACACATGAAATTCTAATCTAACATTCATTTACACTCCCAAGTTTTTATGCATACATACATGATGTCCTACTAACTATTACAAAACATAATGTCTAATTAATAAGCAACACATACATTTAATCAATCAATATAGGTGAGAGTTTAAATATTCAACTACAATATGTACCATCTGGGCATATATATTTAAGTTAATGTATTCTATTATATCTCATACTATCATAGCTCATGAGCACTCTATTCAAACATGAACAATCAATCTTAAACTATAATTATTAAACAAAAAAGTATAGGATTATACCACCCAGGTATACCCTATGCTTAAATTGCACGCTATCATTCAAGAAAACATAATTTAAAGATGCGCATCATGATGCACTATTAAATGTAATCAAATGTCTAAACACTTTTGCATATTAACACTCACAATATGTATTATACATAAGTTTTCAATACTATATGCTTATAAATACTAACAGTCATTTATGACACAAGTCAAGGTTTTAAAATCAAGTAACAGTATAACTTATTTGACAACTCTTGGATCAAGCATTGATAGTTCACTTTTAGATATAACAATAATGTGCTTATTGCCTAAACAACTAGATTAAGTGTTTTTAATACAATAATGTTTAGGATCCAAGTTTACAATTTTAATACATGTTGCCAAGTTATTAAACATGTTATTCATAGTGTTATCCTTCAATCAATCCTTAGCCAAAATTCAATATACAGTCTTACTTACTCCATAAGTCTTCCAATCAAGAGAAAGGTTTCTCGACCACTAATAGTTATATCTCAGTCATGCTTAAAGGGTTGACTACTACTTAAATGATTCCTCATATAAAAATCCAAAGAGAATTATACAAGCCTTTATTATAGGAATTATAACTACACTAGCCTTACAAACTGAACAAGGTAAAAATACACCATCATAGAGTAAAACAAGGTCTTTTGTACAACATGGCATCTCACCTAAGTGTTTTAGCACACATAGATCATTGCAATTTATAAATTCAATAGTAAAAACAATAGAAATAAGGAATTGGCATTGATACTTATATGCCATAAAGTATGAATTTATCCAATGATAATCCTGCTCATTATTTAAAATATAACTCGAGCTAGCAACACAACTCAAAAATCTAGGGTAAAATTAAAGTTTCATTGAACATTTGATCTTGCATTAAAGAGGAATATAATTAATCTTTCATTTACTATTTCATATTGAGTATATAGTACTTTCCAACATTGATCACGCACTCTATATATTTTTATTTTTAAAATGCAACACAGGTTGGCTGAGTAATACGTCCTACTTATCATTTTAAACATTGTTGTATGTAAAATGCAAGCTTAATATAATTCAATGCCTGGGCTTAGTATATTCAATGTAGTCTTAGTATATATTCAATGTGGTTATATATATAATATAATTCAATGCTTGGGCTTAGTATATTCAATGTAGTCTTAGTATATATTCAATGTGGTCTCTATTTAAGTGCCAAGTCACTTAGTTGAAACATTGAACATTTAATAGGTAGCATTGAATACTTAGTCAAAATATAATAAATATATATATAGTATTTTGACTAAGTATTCAGCGCTACCTATTAAATGTTCAATGTTTCAACTAAGTGACTTGGCACTTTAATAGAGACTTGGCATTTAATTAAAGACTTCTGCATTTTCAATAAATTAACTTAGCATTGTAATATTACACTCAACATTTAATTTATTGGTAGATCATTTCAATTTTACCTTAGCATTCCAAATTTTATGCTTGGCATTACCATTATACCCTTTGCATTTCACTTAATAGACACACTCAGTGTTATCAATTGTATATTGTTGTGTTTAATTTCTAACTCAGCTTAATCAATTATATACTACTATGTTTAATTTCTAACTCAAAATTATCAATTATATATGTAGTGACATCAAATATATGTTTAGTGTTTCAAATTTATACTTAGTTATCTTTTTTAAAACTTAGCTTTTACTAACTAGACTTAACGCTTTCCAATTTAGACTCAGCTTTTCAATTTTTGATACAGCATTCCAATAAGTTTATTGGCATTTCATTTTAATACACAAATGTCTCTGTGTTTCGTTTTAAATGTAGACCCTAATTTTTTAGAATTTACTCATATTATTCTATCTGAACTCTACCTATGATGTTATTTAACATGAAATCTATACAAACAAGTATAAATTGCAATCATATGCAATCATTATAAAGCATGAAAACCATTTATTTCTGACATGAATAATATACATGGATCTTATCTAAAAGATTAAAATATAGTTCTAAAATAAGAATGCCTATATTATAAGGTATGACGCTTATGAATAGGGGACATTGTCCAAAATAACTTTAGACATTATCAATATTTATATTGTAGTATAGAAATATAAGTGATGCCCTTTACTTAAATATCAGGATGCTAGAAAAGTATATAAGTTCAAAATTTACTTCATACTATTATGTACCCTATATTTATAACACTAAATATAAATATAAAATAAATAAATTTAAATATCTTTTAGTTTATTTTAAACATTATCAAGTTACTATTCAACATATATACTTACCATATTAAATTTACACATAGAAAAGTAATTTATAGACCCAACCTCTAGAGGATTTGATTACAAGATGTGATTAAATCATGTGTGTTTTTTCCAAACTCTCTCTCTTCAAAAAAATCTACTTCCTCTTGCTCCCCTCTTTCACCCTTAAATTTCATCAGGCTTTCATTTATAAACTATTCACCTCCTCCTTTGTTGCATCATTCAATTTGCATGGTCTCTTCACTTCAAGTTCTCTTTCATGCATGCCATCTTTTAAACACTTCTTAACTTCACTTTTATTTTTTTAACTCACTCTCCAAGGCCGTAGACTATCTCATCTCAAAATTCTTTAATTAATATTAAAACATTCAATTATTGTGTCCTAGTTTCCCTTAGTTAACTCATGTATAAAGCTAATTAAATATACTATTTCTAGATTTCAACGCCATAGTCAAATTTACTTAACCTTCATAACAAACATCTTTATTTATTTATTTAAACACTATTCCATAATTTCAAAGTTATCATAAACTTAAGTTTAGGTTGACCGATTAAAATAATAATATCTAAATTCCTAGCTTTCAATGAATTTTATGCATGTTAAACTAAAACTAAGTTTAGATTGCCATAACTCACAATTAATACTCTATGATAATTATAATTCTATGAAATTAATTATTACAAAGATAATTATTTATTTAACTAATAGATATATAAGCCCATAATTGTTTCTAATTGCAAGATATTTATATCCTTAATAACTAGCACTTAAATATCTATTTTACTGATTTATTCTCAAAAATCAAGACAATTAAATTAAAGTAATCTAATACATATTAAGAACTAAATTTGCACACTAATATAATCACATACAATATTTTCTTAATTATGCACTAACATCTAAAATATGTTATGTATATAATATTTTTAAGTCTATTATGCATGTGTGTAGGGTCACTAGCAATTTCTCTATCATCACCCAATCATTCCATCTAACCCATCCTCTCTGATGATACTCTCCCTTGTCAAGCTCTGAAGGTAGGATATATCCTACATCTACATAATAACAAGTAGGTACTTAGTCTGAGTCATCATAAACATCAACCAATGATGCAAAATGAATAAATATATATCTATAATGTATAGAATAATAAAATATAGTTGGCACATCATGTATATTAATCAACAATGTCACTATCCCATTGTAGTATATGTCAAAAAGATCAAATCAAAGTAATAATAATTAGATAATAAACATACTAATCCATGGACTTATAGGTTATAAATCATAAGGTGAAATCAGGATGTGACACTTTTACTTTGGTGTTTTTATATTTGGGTTATGAACTGTCACTCATTTTCAAATAGCAAAACCCTAGTTCTTCATATTCATAATGGTTGTGGAAAATATGGGATAGTGGGAACATGGTATCAATTTTATCCAAATAATCCTCTACCAATGAGATCTACCTACGTAGCCAATAATTTTAAGAGAACCTCATACTTATGTAGTTAACCCCTAAGTGTTGGATTATGTGTGCATACGGATGCAATATGTGAAAAGCAAGTACACTAGTGACCTAGTTTATAACTTGGAAAATTAGGCTCTTGGGTTGATCCTTCATTAATTCAGACCTGTAGATATGTTATTCCTATGATTGATATGAAAATAAGAGAGAATATAAAATCCTTATTCACTTGAATGATCTTTGATATCAATGTTAGGTCTTTATCAGGTATTTTCTATGTGAGGAATAAATGAGGGTTAATCTTGTATTTATAACAATCCCATTAGAAAATATCTTACATTAAATCAATTAGGCCAACCACAGGGATGTATGTAATTTGTAAATTACATGACTTTAAGGCACTATACACTTCCATCAGGGTAGGACACTTCCATCGACATAGGCATCTAGATGGGATGCAAGCATTTGAATAGCAAGAAAAAAGGTATAGGTCATAAACTTGCAAAGATGGATAATAATTAAGGCAAAAGTATTATGGGCAAGATATGATGTTTGGGTCATCATAATGATACTGGTCAAACTAAAAGATGAGCAATGAGCATAGAGAGATGGTAGATGCGAGACTTGTGGAGACAAAAAAGGTTTAGAACTGAGAGGAATAGTCAAGGTTTGAGTTTTTTAAGTGTAAAAGTCTAAGATGCTACATAATCCATAAATATCATCTACATTTCCCACCCCCCTTAAATATAGTAATAAAATTACTAGTTTAAAGGATAGGAATACGTACTTGGGTATGTATAGCATTACCTTTGCTTGAGTCTAATTTGAGAGCTTTTTTGGTGACTGACTTACAACCAAAATCATGTCGTAGTAGATAATCAATGCATATAATCTAAAATTGAAAGTATTGAAATGATTAAAAATGAAAGAGAGCAAGTTTTAGGAATAAACCTTTGTATCGATGCAACCATCTTGCCTTTTGAAAATTTGACTTGAAAGATTTATCATTATGAATTACTAAAACTAAGATTAGGACAAATATAAATTTATAAAGTACATATATATAAATATATAAAGAGATATTGGAGGAAACATTCAACCAACCTTAGAGAAAATATGAGTTGTCACCTATTGAGATTAGCTCAACCATGTAACCCAATCATACTTATAACCTGGTGAACATGAGTGAAAAAATTTAACCCATTCTATATATCTAATGAGACAGGCTAATGTAACCAAGTTTAACCTAAAAACTTGGTAATATTGAGTGATAAAATTACTTCAACCATACCAAAAGTGAACCAACTCATGTAGTAGATTGGTTCAATACAGTTCATAAAATTCCAACTAGTGGGTGATGATAGTCTCTGAAAGTGTTTGTAATCTAAAACTGATTTGATTTTTTAATATTAGGTGCACATTGCATATCATATGAACTTTAGATATGTATCATGTTGAAACAGTGTATAACAATGGTACCAATGTACATAATTCTACCACAAATGTGTATCTGAATCATATAACTATGAATTTAACTAATCTGAGAACTGTGTAAGTGTGGAGAATATTTTTCCAAAACATTCCCACTATATATGGAGAAATATGAAAATTGATATAAGTGTCAATGTTTAGGATATGTTTCCAAACATGCCCCCATTGTAATTTGGGTATGTTGCATATTGAATAAGTGTGGATAATGTGTTTCTAAAACTTGTCTCCCATTAGATTTAAGACAATGAATATGTGGAATCCATGCCTCTATGAAATTCCCCCACTTATATTCCCCCTTGATATGAGGGAAGATATAAAATAGTAGTTACCTCACCTCAAAAGAATAAGATAACTATATCATTGTGAATGAACCATGTAGCATATAAAAGGACATGTCTAGGTAAATGTACCATTGAAGTGTGTATAATATGATCACATTGAGGCCTAAGATGCATTCATAAATGTCATGGAAACATCTAGATAGCTATAATACAAAATCAATAAGCAACTAAACCCACACAAAAGAGCACTCAAAATCAATTCAAAATACAATGATCCAAGGAGATCACAAACAAGGGGTATGTTCAAATTTTGCAAAATTGAATGGACATGACTTAGTCAAATATCCACAAACCCAAAAATGACATATTCAAATGTTTATACAATAAGAAATGACATACTCAAATGTCAATAATAAGAAAATATAAGAACAGGGGCCATAAATAATGGAGTATATTCAAATGTTCATCAAACAACATAGCAAGGTAAGACACTTAAGGAATTGTATAAAGAAAAGCATAATCATATCATATGTGTTAGCAAAAAACATTAAGTACATAACATATCAAGTACACTGAAAAATATATGAGCATGGATAAAGGCATGTGTAAGTACATATATGAATGCAAACATGATAATGTAAAATGACCATATAATGACATAACCTGGATGTATCATGATCAAATAAGATGGATGCCCCCAACATCTTGGTGATGTGAGTAGAGAAGAAACCCAACATATATAATTGTCTATATCATGTATCTATGTATTCTTGTATCACACTTAAAATATGTGTGAAACATATGTGTATATAGGAAATACTAATATGTCATCTACCAACATGGAACCAAAAACATATATACTAAGGAGATAATAGGATAAGTACATACTGAAAAGTTTTGGATTTTTAAAGTTTTTTAATTTTTTTGGTATTTTTTGAATATTTTTAGAATGGAAGATCATCCTATGATCTCATCCAAAGGATGCACACAGGTATCTCCCCATTATGAACCTAGTGCATTGTACTAGTTGTACTACCAAGGATTATGTGTAGGTGTAATATTTGGCATTGTAAGCTTAAAAATACTCTGTGTATGTACAATAGGACTTTGTGGTTGTATAGAAATAGTAGAAGGAATAGGGGTTTATGGAATTCATCTTTGTATGCTCTATGGTTTCTTTGGAATAGCAATAATAATAACATGTTGAGGTCCTCTCAATATCAAAATAAGGTGTGTAGTAGATGAGGATTATATAGAACCCATTACATGTCTCTAATGCAATGGTATAGTAAGTATTGGCCACTTAGTAAAGGGGATTACTTGTTTCTTACCCTTTTATGGTGGATAAATCATAGTAGGTTTGATAATTAATTGTCTGGTTAAAAATTTATCTTGATCAAGGGAATGCTAATATGGAATATTTAAAACTATAATTACCCTATTGGCATGAATGTATTTAAAACACTCATGCATTGTATAAGGTACCACTCTAAGTGTATGTATCCAAGGTCGTCCAAATAACATATCAAATATAGCTACATAAGGTATAATTGAGAAGGTATTAACCACATGTGTAGGACCCACCCATAAAGGTAAGTCAATCTCACCAAGAACCTATTGTGAGGTCCCATCAAATGCTCTACCTGATTAGGTAAAAAGATTGAAATCATTATGAGTATAACCCAGATGTGTGAGTAATGCCATGGTGGAAATGTTCTCACTTACACCATTATCAATCATAATATTGAGTATAAATTAGGGATCATCATATGATCTAATGAAAATATAAATCATCGTCCTTAATTATTAAGATTAGTTTTCACATTGTGTAAATTTGGGTATTTACCAAGAATTAAATAGTAATACGTTAGTTAATTAGTATTTGGTAATAATATTATCATAAACAATATTATGATATTATATAGAACATATTATTATTGAGATATATTGTTACAATAATATATCATATATAGGTTTGCATAATCATAAGATTTTGGGTGAGAGAAATTAGTGGAGAAATTATAGGAATCATATTCCTATATATTTGTAATGTGTCCCATATGATTTAATATAGAGCAAATTATTATTATTGTAATTAAAATTCTCTCTGTGCACTATTCATATTTCTATTTACCTCTTTAAATTCATAATAGTGGTATTAGAATAGCTTATGATCCTGACTGCATTTCAATTATTGTGCATCTACATTGAGATTTGCACTACGACCTATGTTATCTATGATCTACTCATTTTGGTCCATCATAGTTCACCACAAATCCAATAACTCTAGATAAATAATTCACTGCCCACATGATTACCATATTCTATTGTCCACCTCTATTGTGATCACCATATAGAACCACATATCTTCTTCTATGTGGATTGAAGACTTCAAAGAATATATGAAGTTGTATCTATGCGGTGTGGCATCACAAGAAACAATGTTCTCACTAGTTATTAAGTAAACTCTATATTATGTAAATAATTGCATATCTATTTTACCTGAGCATATTCCACCATGGATCTAATTCTCTAGATAATATTTGCCTTATGCATATATATCTTCATTCTCCTATGTGCTTCTGCCAGCATCAATAATATATTATATGTGTTATCCTTAGCCATGTGAATCATTGATTTATGTGGTTTGGTGTCTAGTCTAGATGATTTTGTACAATTTCAATCCTATTATGGCTCTATCTTAAAATCTATCATCATCACTTTTGCATCTAAAAAAAACATAGTTGTATCTAGAAATAAAGCATGTTGAATTTTACCATTGCATGCAAAGTCTGATAGCATTCACATGTATTTTTTTGGAGAGAAAAATGAAGCCTACATTCAGATCAAGCATTGGCTTACCTTCACATTGGATCCTTAGGTGCCCCTCAGTTATATGTTTCAACAAAGTTAATTATAGATCAAATTATTACTTAGGTGCGAGTAGTGTTTTTTAATCCTAGGCATTTGTATTTGGTATTTTAGGTTATATTAAAATTTTATTTTTTTAAGTTTGTAGGTTGGTCAAAAGTAATATTTTAAAATGTTATTTTTTAATGAATAGAGTATTATATTAAAAAAATTAATTTTTCAAGTCCATGTCATTTAAATAATAGGTTGATTGGGTTATTAAACCATAGCCTATAATATATTTTGAGTCATTTTAGAATCCAGTCAGTTTTATATTAATCAATTGATTAATATAAGTCTTTAGTTATATGTTTAAAAAGTCAAAAGAGTCAATTTTTAAGTGTGTTGTATTTGTCAAAGATTCGAATAAAAGGATGCATTTTCAGGCGACCCCAACATCCTATGTAAATGTATTGTTTCACATTATGGGGGGGATTTATCCTCTATATCTGAGCTTCATCAACACTGTGGTTAAGTGAAGCAGCTTTATTAACTGGAGGAAGGAGGATACATGGAGGTTAGAGGTCTTTTAGCAACCTCTCATCAGTCACCAATGATGGAGTCGCACCAATGATGTGGTGACATTTTATGTGGTGTGTTATTTTTAGTTGTGTGGATTTCAGTTTTTTCAGTGTGGTGTGATAGTTACATTTATTTTTTAGCATGTGTGAAAAATAAGAATAGTTGTACCTATTAATTTGTGAATGATATTCCCGTGTAACCCATTTTGTATATTTACATTGGATAATGTTGATCTAAAAATTATTATATAAATCATGATGAAAGGTTAGTGGTAAACTGTGAAAACTATTTTGTAAGGTTAGTGGTGAACCTGAGAAAACTATTTTATAAGGTTAGTGGTGACTCTACGAAAACCATTTTGTAAGGTTATTGGTGAACCTATGAAAACCATTTTGTAAGGTTATTGGTGAACCTAGAAAACCAATTGTAGATGAGTGTGAAGGAAGAGATGTGTGATGGCACATGTATGTAGAGAAGATCATGAGCACATGGAGGTGGCATGATACAATCAAAAAATAAGATATATTGTACCATGTAAAAACTATGAGGTAAATGTTAGGATTAGTTTTTAAATTGTGTAAATTTGGATATTTACCCAGAGGTAAATAGTAATAGGTTCATTAATTATTATTTAGTAGTAAAATTATTATGATATTAGATAGAATATATTATTGTTGAGATATATTATACAATAATATATCATATTTAGGTTTGCATAGTTATAGGATTTTGGGTGAGAAAAATTAGTGGATAAATTATAGGAATCATATTCCTATATATTTGTAATGTGTCTCGTATGATTCAATATAGTGCATATTATTATTATTGTGATTAAAATTCTCTATGTGCATTGTTCATATTTGTGTTTGGCTCTTTGAATTCATAACATTAATCTCACTATCATTGAAAGTAATATAAGGTCTCTGAACCATAGAAGGTGTATGTTGCATGTAAGTACTAATAATCCCATCTAGTGGGTGCTCATAGTGTGATGGAGGAGGATGTTCGTTATATGCCATTTTCACTTTTAGATCCTTATTTGAATGATATTCAAAAGGATAGTTAAATATTTTCTATTTTTGATGATCACCAGATTATAAACATGATTCCTTTAGAGTATCATCAAATGTAGTCTTTTGGTCATCGATGAGATTTTGTATTTTATGCTTCAAGGTAAAACATTTGTTCATAAAATACCCAGGGCCTTGATGATAATCACAATAAGCATTTGAATCATATCCTTTGGTTAGAGTCCAAATCATATCAACCTCTATAAGAGGATGGAGATATATAAGATGATAGACTATTAACCATGGGAGAAATGAAGTAGGAGACTCAAGTAAGTGTGCAAATTGTCTTCTTGGTGCATTAGATAAAACAAGTTGATTGGGTTGCTATGAAACTATATTAACCATGGTGGTTGTTTCCTTTTTAGGCTCATGTGGTTTCACCTTATAAATTGGTTTGATTGTAAACTTGGTATTGTATGTAGATGTAGTCAGTGTATTTGATACATACTTAAGCTTATTCAATGAGAAAAGTTTCATTTCATAGTCCCAAACAACATGAAATAAGTCATCAAAAAATTTAAAAATTTTGAAAATAATAGACTCATGTAAAGGAGAAATAAAAATTTGTTTGAAAATGTCTTGAAGTCCTTTATCTACCATAGGATTAATTATTTTAGACGGCATTATCTTGTACTTCTAGACATATTCATTGATAAGTTCATTTGTTCCTTGTTTGATTTTTGTAATTCGGGCATATGAGACTTTTTTAGTAATATTAATAGAAGATTATGCCAAAAAATAATATGTAATATTTTTGAATGCTTTTATGGATTGGAGAGGTAAATCGTAGAACTACCTCAAAGCATAGTCCTTGAGGCTCCTTGAAATTAATTTGGTCAAGAGTTTATCATTGGAGGCATAATCAAGGCATGCCAAATAAAGATCAAATATATTACTTAGGATCACCCTTTCCATCATAAAATATAAACTTAGGTGAAGCAAAACTAGTTGGCAAAGGGTACAAATATATCTCAAGTGCAAGACAGTTATGCATCACATCTTGGGAATCAATAGCATGAGGAGAATTAAAATCTTTTTGTTCAATGTTTGTAACCTTCTCCTCCAATTTATTTATGACTTGAAGGATCATTTTTATTATATATCCATAAGGATTTCAATTTCCAAGTTGATTAGTCATCAAGGGAGATGTAAAAATGGTTTGAGTAGTAATAGGCAGTAAAACTAGTATTTGAGTTGAAGCATTTATTAGCACCATAGTAATTGTATCAATAGTATTTTGATCCTTGGGGAATAAAGGCCTAAAAACATAATCCATGTCCCCACTAGATGTAGGAATATTGGTTGGTATGGAATCATTTGTGGTACCCTCTAAAGATTCACCATTACTAGGTGGGGAAGCTTTTGCTTCAACAAGCTTACTGATTTCATCTTTTGTGACATATAAATAGGCATCCATTAAGATTTTATTGTTATGGATATGAGTGACCAATGCTTCTTTATATTCCATTTGAAATCAGATTTCTTATCACTATTTTCCATTGCTTAGAAATGAAAAATTAAAAAAATCAACAATAAATTGAAACCCTAACTGACTGAAAACCCTAGGAATCAAAAAAATTGTATTTACATAAATCGTGCTTACTAAATGCTTAACTCTAAATTTTTGGATATGGATCCTATGAGGATAAATAGGGTTAATAATATATAAATGAAATAAACATAAGGGTGATAAATAGATCTATAGTGGGCCAATTAATTTGCAAACTTAGATAAACAATAGTTTGAATTAAATGTTGAGATATGTTAAAAATATAAAGTACATCTATGGTAGATATTATAATGATAACAAACATAAGGTACTTAGCTAGTTTTGATGTTAATATAGATATATATCTAAAATAAGTAGGAAGTAGACTAGAAGAAGATTATGGAATAATCATCAAATTTTAGATTAAGTGTCTTTGTAGCCATGGACACTTGTGTCAGCTTAGGATGGTTGTGTCAACATTATTATCTGGATCAGACGTAGTGTCTAGTATGAAATACCTACTTAAATTATATGAGATCACCTAGATGTTTTTGAGTTGTGTCACCTTTGCTATAGTGCATTTAAATCTAGATCATGGATTATCACTCCTTGTCATATAGCAAAACCATAGTTCTTAATCTTCTTAATGATTGTGGGAAAAATGGTTTAGTAGGCACACAGTGTCGAGATTCTCCACATACCTCTCTATCAATGAGTGCTACCTACATAGACAATACTTCAAAAAAAGCTTCATACTTATGTAGTTATCCCCTATGTGTTAGCTTGTGTGTGCATAAGGATGTAATATGTGGAAATCAAGTACAACAATGACCTAGCTTATAACTTAGAAAATCAAGCTCTTGGGCTACTTCTTCAGTACTTTAGATCTGTAGATGTGTTTTTCCTATGACTAATATGAAAATAGAAGAGAATATAAAATCTTTGTTCACTTGAATGCTTTTTGATATCAATGTTCGGTCTTTGCCAGGTATTTTCTAGGTGAGGTATGAATGATCATTGATATTGGATTTATATCAATCCCTTTGGAGAATGTATCACATTAAATCACTTAAGCCAACCATAGGAATACATTTCATTTGAAAATTGGATGACTTTAGGGCACTAGACACTTGTGTCAAGGTAGGACACATGCATTATCATAGGCATCTAGATGGGACAAAAGTGTCTAAAGAGTATGAAAATAGGTATATGTCCCAAACATACAGAGATGGATAATAAGCATGTTAAAATCATTTTGGGCAAGATATAAGGCCTGGGTCATCATAATGATATTGGTTGGACTATAATAATCATAGAGAGATAGCAGATGTAAGAATTGTAGAAGCAAAAAAGGTTTAGAATTGAGAGGAATAGTCAAGGTTTGAGTTTGTCAAGTGTACAAGACTGACATGCTACATAATTCATAAATATCATTTACAATAGGATAACACATTTTTATTAAGTTTAGGTACATATAAAACATCTTTAATAACAACATTTACAAATTTTGTTTTTCCTTGCTTAGTAGCTTCTATAAATGAATTATCACCTAAATAAATCTTTTCATATATATTTCAAGTGTCAAATAAAATATTCGATAAACAAATCATATAATGTGATTCACCACTATAGAATCCATTCATTTTCATTAGAATCAAACAAGGAATCATATAAATCAATAACATGATAATTATGTTCATGATTGTTATACTAATTATGATTTTGATTCTCATGATGATTTTAGTTGTATTTATTCCCTTTGTTATTTTTAGAGGTTTTATGATTAGCTCTATCTTTTTATATAATAATTTCATTTCTATGACCAAATTTACCACACATATTACAATTTTTGTTAAACTCAACTTTATAATTCTTATTACCATATTTTGTGTTTCTATTATTTTTTAGAAATAGGATTGAGAATGAAGTGTATGAGTGGTATTCTCTATAGAATCAAAATTCAACATCACTTTTTCTTCTTGAATCAGAAGAGCTGAAAGGGTAGTGAGGTCAGGGATATCTTGCTCTATTTGGTATTTTAAATTAAGAATTGAAATAAAATTGTAAAAAATTTCATGAATATTTAGCTACATAATGAAATATAATAACTGGTCTTGAATAAGATGACAATCACAACCATCTAATTGAGATTTAATATTTTTAATTTTTTTTTTAAAATAACATTTTTTTCATCACCTTTCATAGAAGTAGTTAGTAATTCAAGAATCAGCGTAATTATCTTATAGAGATGAGTGCCCTCGTGCATAGACTCAAAGATTTTACAGGCATCATTAGGATACTCTTGATTTTTGATATGGAGTATGAAATCATCTTTAACATCCTTTATAATAATTGACATGGCTTCTTGTGATTTATGTTAAAATGCATTTGAAATCTCATGCATAACATATCATCTTGACAAGGGTTTTTCCATCCAAAAACTATGTTCCATAACTTTCAGGCCATAAAGTATGATTTCATCCAAATTTTATAGATATTATAGTTATACTCATTAAGAATTTGAGATTTATCTAGCACAAAGTTAGGAGAATCCATAACTTCCCTTTAAAATAGACACTACGACACCACAAAAGTTTTTGAAAAATATTCTTTTAATGTGAAATTATACTTTATTTTGCAATGTAAATTCTGATTTGATGCAAATTATTTGGATATTATAGTTAGACTCATTAAGAATTTGAGATTTATCTAGCACAAAGTTAGGAGAATCTATAAATTCCCTTTAAAATAGACACTACAACACCACAAAAGCTTTTGAAAAATGTAGACACTATGACACCATAAAAGCTTTTGAAAAATGTTATTTTAATGTGAATGTATAATTTATTTTACAAATAAAAAAAATATTCTAGGGTTTAAACAATAATATCCACTTATTTTATTGTAAAATAATTCACAAAAATATAATATAAAAGTAATAAAAATGACAGTCGCAAGTGTCACAAAAAGTTTCAAGTGTTGCAAGTGTTGTAAAATAATTTTTACACTAAAAACATTGTAATAAACATATAAATAATCTTTAAGTCAATAAGTGGACAATACCAATGCATATGAAATGCCCAAAACATAGAAATCAACTAGTCACATGACCATGGTTGACAATGACAGTCTAGGTCAAGTGTCGTAAAATGTCAAAAATGATGGGTTTTGAGCTCAAGATACTAAGTATGCAAATCGAAAAAGGGTTTTCTAATTAATAATTTGAAAAAAAATAGATTTGACTAACATTAACCAAAAAATTAGAGGTAACAAGTTTTAAACTCTAAACCTCCCCTTTTTGCAAGTTTTAGAAAAATAAACTCTACCAGATCTTCTACACTAATTCTAATAACATTACATGCAAGACATTATTTTTAAAGTTTATTTAAACTAATTTGATTTTTTTTTAATTAAATAAATCATGCATGTAAAATGTTTAATCTAGTTTTTTCACTTTTTGGTTAAAAGTGTCAAATGGAATGTGGGACCAAGTTTGCTTGTATGGAAAATTATTGATTTTAATAAAAAAAAATTATTAAATACTTTATAACACTTTATACTAACATTTTATTTTTTTTTAGCTATAATGGCACAGGTATGACACCCAAGTGGAACACAAGAGCTCAAAGTAGCTTGTATATGCCAATAGAAGCCTTAAAATTTTCTAGTTGTTCCTCAAATCTTTTTCCAAAGTCTCTAGGACCCTAAAAATCCAATTTTGATGACAAAAATTGATTTTTATGCTTGTTTTTATTGTATAAATTCATAAAATGGCACCTACGAGAGGTTGTATTTTTTAGAAGTTGAAAAAAATGCCTCAGTATGATGCAGGAACATCCTTCAAAGGGTGATACTAGTCATGTGTTGTTTTAGAGTGATCAGTTGTATAGGGGTTATATAGGTTGATTAGATTACTCTAAGGGATTTATTAGTCTAATAATACACTTGTGAATCTTTCGAGAGTGTTAAAATTTACTTAGGGAGGTTAAAATTTGAAATTGACATTTTCCTACCAATTTCACTAATTTGAATTTTTAAACTTTTTTATCAAGTTTTGGAGCCTTTAATCATGTTTGAGAGAATTTAAATGAGGTATTATTTTGGATTAGATACTAGAGGGTGTTAATTTTACCTTGTTACATTCTTGAATCACATGTTAAGTCATCCTAATAGTCATGATAGAGATTAGGGTAGTTTGGGTCTCTCAACATTCTTGAGAGGGACTCCAAGAACTGTCAGAGTAGTTATAGGCTATATAAAGTTGTAAGTGTTTATGTATGAATCAATTTTGGAGATAATATTTGAGATGTATGAGGAAAAAATCCAAGAAAAAATAAGAGGAAGTTAATCATTTTGAAGTTTAGTTATACAAACCCTATTTTGCCTTGTTTTGTGTTCAAAAACTAAGTTTGCATTGTTTGTAAAGAAAAATTCTAACATTGATTTGATTAATTATATCCATTAGTAAGTACATATTGTAGTGATCATAAGTTTCTTTATATATTTTTTAGTTACTTATACACTTATATGTGAGGAAAGTCTATTTAAACCTTATAATTGCAGTGCTAATTACATATACTCATACTCAAACTAGTGTATAAGTGGATAAAGGAGTTTGATGCAGAGGTCAACATAAATTTATCAATTATTCATGAAATCTAGGAATAAATTCATTCACCAACTCTACTTACCTCTACCAACTTAACCTGGTTTTGATCTTGCTTTATTCTTTAGCTATGATTACATAAGGACTTTATCTTTGTCTTCAAGCCACTCAATCCTTATCAGTCTTAGTCATCATTCACTTTGATCACACCGATAGTCCTTTACCATTTCACACACTCATACTTGTCTTTTGCATACACTTAACCTTTATGTCACCCTTCTTTTTCGCAATGACTTAGTAACTAGGCTTAAAGTGCATTATTGGTTCCCTTTGTCCCAATATAGGTTCTTTTCATTTTCAATAAATCCTATCTATATTCTTACTAAATCCATAAAACCTTTCTTGATAAATTTTCCTACCATACAGTCAACTTTCTTTTTGTAACAGGGTTTTTTCTAGCCTTTTTTAGGCTTTATTACATGGTATTATTTTTTACCTGTTCATTTTGGGAAACTAACAAAATATAAAGATACCATTTATGGATTTCCTTCATTCTACAAATTTTTTTGGCCTAATTTATCATCCAAATCCCTTTTCCAAATGCTTTTAGACCCCTATTTAAGTCTATAAGGTCTTTAATGCCCTGTTTAACCCTCAGCCATGTGTATGAGTATGAAAACATATGAAAAGAACTTGGAAACTCATAAATATATTAGCTCATATCATTAACCAATAAATTAAAAAAATTGGTCTTTTTTCATTGGTTGAAACTCTTAGAATATAGGCTTTGATTTCAAACCCTAGTTCTGAGGTTACACCTGATTATGCAAGCCCAAGAGGGTTGATTCAAGGTTTTAAGATTTTATAGTGACTTTTAAGAAATATTAAGACTTTTATAAGGTTTTTTTAACCTTGATACACCTTTTTCAATCATTTATTAATCGCCAAATCATCATTGTTTTCATTCCTTCCACCATTTTATGTTAGACTGTGCAAGTTTTTATTCACTGTGACAGGAATGTAGATGCTAGAAAGGATTACAATGATTGTGCTTGAATTTATGAAAGGTTTATACACACTTATAAAGTCTCCTTTAACCTTACACAACATGTTATGCCTTCCTTATTCAATGAATGCTTCTCTTAATAACTATGTTTACCCCCTTTGTCAAATTTATTGGTTGACTGTGTGTAGACTGCAGACTACTATAGGTCTGAAGAAACTTTTCAATCACACTTTTGAAACTAAAAAAAAATGAATGATAAGCACATTTAACACATAAAAAAAACTTACCAAACTGTTGAAATCATAAAAAAACTCTTATCATTACACCATCTTTCATTGATGTTCTACAAACAATTACTTGATTGTGATCACAGTCACTGGGAACTATTTTACCATAAATGTATTTACCTCTTAAGTATATTATTCACAACCTTGATAACCTTAAAAACTTTATTACCAATATATATAAGCAATCACATCAACTCTGCTTAGAAACTTCACTTGTATTCAATGTAAATATAGTCTTAGAAATGTAGAGTACCAATAGAAATAGGGTCTGCTACTTTTATTGTTAAGAATACAAAAACTTCTTTATTATTTTTGGGTTAATCCTCATTTTCCATTTGACTCCAACCCCTTTCCTCTCTCTTACTTAAGTGACTCATTACATAAGCTTCTATATAATCAAAAATACTTCAATAAACTCTCATAATTGACTCTCCCCTTTTTTAGATATGTTGGAAAACTATAACCGCTCCTTGTACGTTGCAAAACTACCCTACCTTCAAGTTATTCATCATGTTGGCTTATCATATGAGTCATATGAGTTTTATTAACCCCTTAGTTTAACCTAACCACCTAAAAAATAGGTGAAGACCTCTAACATTCCCTTTTTGACCTCAAACATATCATTATTCAATCTTTACAAAATTTGAATTTTCAAATGATGAAAAAGGCAGGAAACTCTCTAATTTAAATTTTGACAAGTTCTAACACCTCAAAATGACTCCTATAGGTCTAAAATGATCCACGAAGCCTACTAAATATTCTAAAACATGACATTGACCAACATTTACAATTGGTAGGTGATGTTCCTACATCATACTACTGAGGAGCAAGAAACTTTTCATGAAAGTGATAAAATATTTTGGCGTTGATGATTCTTTACAGCATCTTCCTTCCAAGCTCATGCCCACCTAGATACCAAGGCCTATTTGAAGCATATAGTCCTTTTTTATTCTTGCTCATGATGGTTCCTCCTTTATTCTTTTTTCTCTCATTTCTCCTCTTACTTTTCCTCTTGATTTGCTTCTTCAATCTATTCATTGACATGTGTTGCTCATTTCTTTGCTTCTAATAACCTGCACATGGAACAAACATGTCAATAAATATCACTTCCTAATTTCTCTCTTGGATTTCATATTTTTTTCCTTCAACTACTTTCTCTTTGGCTACCAACTCTCCTTCTTCATCTTGAATCAATATTTCTCTCAATTCTAGCTTAGTTGTCATGATGCTCTCTTGGTCCCCTATGAGACTCGAATCCTCTAGTTCCTCCATGATATGTTGCCATATCTATTGATCCTCTGTTGTATACTCATTCTCATCACCTTCATCTTTCATTTATGTCAAATAAGACACCCCAATCTGTTTCCATGCAAACTCTCCAAGCACTTCAACTTGTGATTCCTTCTCATTCTCTACTACTACCACCTCATATGTGTCAACAACTTCATCATATGTTCTTGTACCTTCATTTCCTTCAACTAACACATCCATTAGCCTCAATTTACTTACATACAACTCATTTTCATCAAAATTTATATCAATATATTCATCAAAAATGACATTGAAATTAATATCTTATACCCTTTTGCTCTCCTCCACTCTTTCTTGACTGAAACCTTCTTCATTCTAACTCACCATGAGGCATGGTGTTGATGTAACCTATTTCCCTTCTTCACTAGTATGTTACTCATGTTTAACTCCTTCTTATAACTTGTCACTTGTATGCCAACATGCAAATTAATCATTAGTCAAAATCATTTGAGGCTTCCTTGCCCCTTCATTTCTCTTTTTAGGATGCCTTGATTTCAACTTCATCACTTATTTTCTTCTCTTCTCCAATAACTTATTGATTATGCATTTGATTAGCTTCTTCCTTATGACCCATCCAAGATGTGGGTTCACAATATCTCTTAGATGCTCTATCTTGGTCAGCATCTTATCCATTTTCTACGTCATCTTTACCATCTCTTTCTACGTCTCAATCTTCTTCTTGGTGTCTTCATGCACCATCTTTTGTTTATGGTGGCTCTTCTCAACCTTGCAATTTATCCTCTTCTCTTTCTCTCTCCTCATCTTGACTAAGATGCCTATCAATTCTTTGGCCTCATCTGGACCTATTCTTATTTATGACAAGCCTTCTCTTACTTTCCACATCATAACCTCACTTGGGCCTCTCACTCTTCTTTTGTCCTTACTTGGGACTCTATCTTTTTTTATCCTACCTATAGGACTTTCTCAAGCTCACCTATGAGATTCTCTTCTTGAGCTCTCATTGGATCTCTTCTTTTCCTCTCAATCCTTCTTGGTTAAGGGATTTGCCACCTCTTTCTCTATTTCTTTTTTTCAACTATACTTCTGCCTTTCTTTCATCTACTTGTAGCCTTTTTACTTTATCCCTGCAATCTCTTATTAGCTTCTCATAACCACCTTCAAATAATCTTTCAACATCTACTCAACCACACCATTCCATATTTACACAACAAAATATTCATACATATGTAATTAAAACTCCATACCTATCCACAAAATATTCCCACTCTAATACCATAATGATGCAAAGGTCAACATACATTTGTCATTTACTCATGAAATCTAGGAACAAATTCATTCACCAACTCTACTTACCTCTGCCAACTTAACCTGATTCTAATCTTGCTTTATTTCTTAGCTATTATTACACAAGGTCTTTATCTCTATCTTCAAGCCACTCAATCCTTGTCAATCCCAGTCGTCATTCACTATGATCAATCTGATAGTCCTTTACCATTTCACACACTCTTACTTGCCAAATGCATACACTTAACCTTTATGTCACCCTTATTTCTCACAATGACTTAGTAACTAGGATTAAAGTGAATTATTGGTTCCCTCTATCCCAATATAGGTCCCTTTCATGCTCAATAAATCCTATCTAGCTTCTTACTAAATCCATAAAACCTTTCTTGACAAATTTTCTTACCATACAATCAACTTTTGTTTTTGTAACAAGGTTTCTTCTAGCCTTTTTTTAGGCCTTATTACATGGTAAAATTTTGTACCTATTCATTTTGGAAACTAACAATATATACAAATACCTTTTATGGATTTCCTTCCTTTTACAAATTTTGTTGGCCTAACTCATCATCTAAATCCCTTTTACAAATGCTTTTAGACCCCTGTTTAGGTCTATAAGGTCTTTAGTGCCTTATTTAACCCTCAGTCCTATGTATGAGTAAAAAAATGTATGGAAAGAATTAACACCACAAAATTATAAGTTATAACACCTCAAAATGACTCCTAGAGGTCTAACATGATCTACACAACCTACTAAAGATTTCAAAACATGACATTGACCAACATTTATAATTGGTAGGTGATGCTCATACATCACAGGTCATATAAATGGAATTAAACCCTCATGCACATGTTGAGAATTTACATAGAACTTATCCAACATTTTAATAATCTTGAAACTTCTTTTAAATCCTAAAATCTTGAAATTGCTTCTCTCGAGTTAATATAGACCTATAGTTTTCACATAGTCAAGCACAGAATCATGTAAAAAATGTGAATAGATATGTCTATATAATAATTTTTTATTTGAAAATGTATATGGGGATTTTACATAGCCTATTCCATCATTAAAAAAATTAAAAATTGATTTTTAAGCTTGAGACATGGATTTGTTCCTTTTCGGGCTAGTGATAGTCAGTCTATACCCTATGCTAGGGTTTCTAAAAAAGAACTTGGTTTGCAAGATATTCCATAATCAAAAACTTATGAAATATGGTGATTAATTATAAAACCATGTACTCTAAAATATTATGATGTTTTTAGACCTGTACAACATTCATACATATGGAATATGGTGATTGTGTATAAAATAGGGGTTCAGAAGACCTAATTGAATAGAAAAGGATTGAGAAAAGTGGTCTATCTAATGAGTTAGATATTTAAACATCTTAGGAAGTATAAGTGGGATATAGGGTATCTAAGAATGTGTTTATTTAGTCAAGTATTGTCCTGACCTATATATACAAATGAAAATACTAAAAAAAGGCTACTAGATGAGAGACAAGAGCTAGTAATGGAAAGGTGGCAAGAACGAGAGAAGGTATTAGTGGAGAGTTATCACTGGAAGATTGTAAGGTTTCGTTAGATGATGGAATGGAGGTATGAAGGAGAAGTGTATGGTCATGAATGACACCATAATTTAAACCAACCCATGAATTCATGGAAGAAGCCACTAAGCCTATATTTAATATAGCAAGATGTGAACTATGCATGTGATGAAGTTGGAAAGTGATATATGAGATAATAATGACTATTCAAAGAAGGATAATAGGTCAAAGATGGAAAAGGAATGAGGTCTCATTAGAATAAATAATATTGAATGTATATAGAAAAGACTTATGAGCCTAGTCTATTAAAGAGACAAGTTTCAAGGAAGAGGTTAGAAAGATAAGGATGAATTATACATTTAAAACTACATCTAAGATCATCTAAGGTTTTAGGAGATATAACAAAGCCAAGGTGAGATATATGAAGATTTTAGATCAGATGGTCTACATCATTTATTATCAGAGTAGGTAAGTTTTTTGGAGTAGATATGTTTTGTGTTTTACAAGTATTAGTTAAGTATGCATGACAATTATGTTACATACATATTGAAGGTCACTTGAAATGTTGTTATAAGATTGCTAATGAAAGTTAAAAGAATATGATAGAGTGGCAGAAATATATGTCAGAAAGAAGATTGTGTGGCTAAAGCCCTTAAGCCAAAGAGGCTTAGAATGAGAGAGAGGAAAGTAGTGAAAGCTCAAGAAGAGTGAAGATAGAAAAAGGAGTCCCAAGTGAGGACAAAGAAAGTGAGAGATACCTAGGTAAGGTCATAGAAGGCAAGTACGTAAACTTGCCAACAAGAATAAAATAGGTCCAAGTGAGACATAGAGAGAGTGAAGAGAGTGTAAAGAGTGAAGAGAGAAAGAGAAGGATGAAGGGCTTGAATAATGAGGATTGCCAAAAGAAGATAGAAAAAGAAAAAGAAGTGAAGAAAAGAGAATTAGAGAGAGAAAAAGAGATTGTAGAGATGAAGATGATTTTGGAAAAGTTAGATCAATTCTTGGAAGAGATAATGCCAAGATTATTTATAAACATCAAGAAGAAAGTGAGATGGCCTCTCAAGCAGATGATAGATAAGAGAAGAATACAAATGGAGTAATTACTATTAAGGCAACCTAAAAGAAGAAGCAAAGGGGAAAGTAAGCCTCAAAGGTTTAAAATTGGTGATTTCTTAGAATGTGTGTATACAGGTAAAGAGTTGAATGAATATGAAGCTCATACTGAGGGCATAAGAGTATAATATGTCAATAAAGACAAAGAATGGATGACAAGAGAGGAGTATGGACAGCATGATAATGATGAATAACAAGCTGATTGGATAGCTAAATATGGTGATACAGTGATATGCTACCCTGAAGAAAGTGAATAGCTTAATGAAGGAGTAAGTGAGTATTCAGTAGCACAATATCTCATTATAAGCATGAAGGAAGCTTGATTAAGTCAGTTAATTTTAAGAAAGCAAAGAATCACAAGGTAATAGTTTCAATATTATTTTTGATGAATATGTTGATATAAAAGTTGATGAAGGTGATTTGTATGAGAATACATTCAAGTTATTAGATGGGCTAATAGAAGGAACCATTTTCATCATTGAATCCAAAGAAGGATCAATTGAGAACAAGTTGCAATATGAATAAGGTGGAGTAAAATTTGATTAAAAAGTAAGATAAGAGAGTGTAGCAGTTGAAAAGAGTTCAAAGGTATTGATTGCAAGCAACAAGGAGTTAATACGGCCAGCCAATCATGATGAGATCATAGGGTATCTATAAATATTTCATAAGAATGTTGGAGTGTTGAGATAACTTGTAACTGACTAGATAGTGACTTAATAGCAAACAGAGATCAAGAATGAAATGGAAGAGGTTGATGGTAATGTAGATGAGAATATAGAACAACAAGAAACAATGTAATGGGTAGTAACTGCAGTCAAAGAGAAGTTAGAATTTGAAATGCAAGAATGTGAACTTAAATAGAGAAAGGAAGATTTGTTTTATTTTACTTGTTTTTTTCATGTTTAGTTCATTGGAGAAAGGAGAACAAGTATAAATTTCCAATGATCAGTTTGGATATCCATAGTAAGAAAGACAACATCAAGGGAGGAGCCATAATCACTTTACCCAAGAGTCAAAGAGGTCTACATTATTATAATAGGAATTGGGATCTAGGAGGATATTAAATTGACATAAATATGATATGAATAACATCAATGTAATATTGGTTATAACTTTCATAGGAAAGTTCTTTTGCTCCCTAGTAGTATGATGTAGGAGCATCCTTCAAAGGGTGATACTATTCATGTTTTATTTTGGAGTGATCAATTATTCATGGGTTATATAGGTTGATTATATTGTCTTAAGGTATTTATTACTCTTATCATACAAATTTTAATCTTTACATAGTGTTAAAATGTGCTTAGGGAGGTTAAAATTTGAAATTGGCAAATTTCCTACCAATTTCACTAATTTAAATTTTCAAACATTCTTGTCAAGTTTTGGAGTCTTTAATCATGTTTGAGAGAATTTAAATGAGGTATTATTTTGTATTAAACTCTATATTGGATTAATTTCACCTTATTAACTTCTTTAATCACATGTTAAGTCAGTCTAATAGTCATGATAGAGGTTAGGGTAGTTTGGGTCTCTCAACGTTCTTGAGAGGGAGTCCAAGAACCATTCGAGTAGTTATAGGCTATATAAATTTATAAATGTTTGTGTATGAGTTATTTTTTTAGATTTAATTCAATATTTATGATGAAAAACTCCAATAATAAATAAGATGAAGTTACTCATTTTGAAGTTCAGTTATATAGACCCTATTTTGCCTGTGTTTTGTGTTTAAAGACTGAGTTTGCATTGTTTATAAAGCAAGATTATGAGTAATGTTGATTTGATTAATTATATCCATTGGTAATTATATATTTCAATTATCATAAGGTTATTTATATATTTCTTAATTACTTATACACTTCTATGTGAATAAAGTCTATTTAAACCCTGTAAGCGGTAGTGTTAATTACTTATAGTCATACTCAAACTAGTATATAAGTGGATAAATGAGGTCATAAAAATGGAATTAAACCCTAAAACACATTTTTATAATGTACACATAACTTATCCAACCATTTAATAATATTTAAACCTCTTTTAAATCCTAAAATCTTGAAATTTATTCTCTCGGGTTAATACAGACCTGTAGTTTTCACATAATCAAACACAAAATCATGTAAAAGACATGAACAGAGGTTCATATAAGGTAATTTTTTATTATATAATGTATATGTGGATTTTAAATACCCTATTCCATCATTAAAAATTTTATAAACTAGTTTGGAATCTTGAAACATGGATTTATTCTTTCTCAGGCTAGTGACAATCATTCTATACCCTATGCTAGGGTTTCTAAACAAGAACATGATTTGTAGGATATTTAACCATAAAAAACTTATGAAATTTGGTGATTTATTATAAAATCTTTTAATATAAAATATTATGATGTTTTTAGACCTATACAGCATTCATACATATGGAATAGAGTGACTATGTATAAAATAGGGGTTCAGGAGACCTAATTGAATACAAAAGGATTGAAAAAAGTGGTCTATTTGATGAGTTGTTTATTGAAACTTTTTAATAAGTATAATTGGGATATATTATATCTTATAATGTTTTTATTTAGTCAAATATTTTCCTGACATGCCCTTACAATTGAAAATACTCAAAAAAAAGGCTACTAGAGGAGAGACAAGAGTTAGTAATGGAAAGGTGACAAGAAAGGGAGAAGGTATTAGTGGAGAGTTGTCATTGGAATATTGTAAGGTATAGTTATATTATTTAATTGAGGTATGAATTATAAGTGTATGGTCATTAATGACCCCATAATGTAAACCATCCCATGAATTTATGCAAGAAGCCACTAAGCCTATATAGAATATAGCAAGATGTGAACTATGCATATGTGATGAAGTTGGGAAGTGATATACGAGAGAACAGTGACTGTTCTAATAAGGATAAAAGGTTAGAGATGGAAAATTAATGAGGTTTCATTATATTAAATAATATTGAATGCATATAGAAAAGACTTATGATCCTAGTCTATTAGAGAGACAAGTTTCAAGTAAGAGGTTAGAGAGACAAGTTTCAAGTAAGAGGTTAGAAAGACAAGGATGAATTGTAAGTTTCAAACTACATTTGAGATCATCTAAGGTTTGAAGAGATATAAAAAATCCAATATGAGATATATGAAGGTTGCAAATCAAAGGGTCTACATCACAGTGGCTCTTGTAATATAAAATATTATGATGTTTTTAGACCTATACAACATTCATACATATGGAATAGAGTGACTATGTATAAAACAGGGGTTCAGGAGACCTAATTGAATACAAAAGGATTGAAAAAAGTGGTCTATCTGATGACTTGTTTATTGAAACTTCTTAATAAGTATAATTGGGATATATTATATCTTATAATGTTTTTATTTAGTCAAATATTTTCCTGACATGCCCTTACAATTGAAAATACTCAAAAAAAAGGCTACTAGAGGAGAGACAAGAGTTAGTAATGGAAAGGTGACAAGAAAGGGAGAAGGTATTAGTGGAGAGTTGTCATTAGAATATTGTAAGGTATAGTTATATTATTTAATGAAGGTATGAATTATAAGTGTATGGTCATTAATGACCCCATAATGTAAACCATCCCATGAATTTATGCAAGAAGCCACTAAGCCTATATAGAATATAGCAAGATGTGAACTATACATATGTGATGAAGTTGGGAAGTGATATATGAGAGAACAGTGACTGTTTTAATAAGGATAAAAGGTTAGAGATGGAAAATTAATGAGGTTTCATTATATTAAATAATATTGAATGCATATAGAAAAGACTTATGATCCTAGTCTATTAGAGAGAAAAGTTTCAAGTGAGAGGTTAGAAAGACAAGGATGAATTGTAAGTTTCAAACTACATTTGAGATCATCTAAGGTTTCAAGAGATATAAAAAATCCAATATGAGATATATGAAGGTTGAAAATCAAAGGGTCTACATCACAATGGCTCTGTAGAAGCTCTAGGAGGCTCAAAAACAATTATTTACAAATCTAAAACTCAAAAATAGGCTTTAGAAGAGTAACAACAAAAAAATAATTTGTTTTCTTCTTAGGGTGTAAAACTATGCTAAGGATTGATTTATGGATGTTGGATGGCTTATGGTTATTTTAAAATATCATTTGGATGCTTAGATCTACAATATAATGCTCCAAAGACACAAGGGATGACAACAACAAAAAGAAATTGAATGAATGAACTTCCTCCCACGTCGTACATAAGGACGTACAAAGGAGCTTCATGTTAAAAAATAATTTATAATTTTCTTGAATAGGGCTTGGATCCTTTAACAATAGTATCTTTCCAATCAAAATAATTCATTGTAACTTTGAAACCATGTTACCTAATACAATCCCTTCTAACTTCTCACTTAACCTCATCAACCTTCACAAAACTCTTTAGAGTAATACTTGCCACACACAATTACATAACATAGTATCGATAAATTTTTATCACATAATGAATTGTGCGTATGTATATTTACCAAAGGTAAAATGCCTTTTTTATAGTGTGTGTGAGATGGACCATTATAACCAACAGCTCCAACCTCTCCCCAAGGAACAAAATGGTAATAAATAAATATGTTTTATTATTTATTTACACAAGGTTTTCAACCCATGTTAATAAATAAGAAAACATTACTATTTAATTACCTATCATATGTTAAGGGTCCATAAATATCTCCACTTAATAATTAAATGTTCCAACATTACAAACGTGACAACACATTGGTTTTATTTTCCTATCCATGCAAATTCAGAATTACATCATGTGTAGCATGTATAGTTGTTTTTAATGTTGTAGTGTGCATTTGAGAACTCACATGACTGTAGTAATGAGGTATAGGACATATTTTATAATCATATATATATTATCATACTCTTTGTATGTTTGGTTATGCACATAATAACCATAAATAGTTGTAGGAAGTTGGTAACATGCTTTTGAATTTTTCTATCCTCATAAATTAAGGTTGTAATAAGCTATCCAAACAAGTTTTGGTATGACAATAATCAATAAACATGTTGATGGTAATCTTACAGCATGCTCATGAGTCTAAAAAATCTTCCATGGAGGAATAAGAAGAGGCATGACATTAGGTCATTAAAACATGGTGAGAAGTGTGTCTATGGTGATTATCACTCTACACGAATAATGTTGATTATGATGGATGTATGTTTTTAAATCCATGTTACTTCATTCAATATGTTTCATTCACTGTATGTTACATTTATTTTAATGCAAGGTTTGAGATCCAAAATATATGGAAATTTTGTAAATGGAATTAAATTTTCAATCCATGTATGTTTCTTTTTTTAAAATGTAAGGCCCTAAATAAGAGAAAACATTTAAATTGGTGACTTATTGTAGCACCACATCCATTATGCAATATGTTTTATTCACTTTTTGGAAGAACTTGAACGGCAAGGAGGATGTTTTATTAGCATCTCCTCAGGGAGAGCTTCACTCTGTTGTCCCCCAAAAATATCGCTCATTTTTGGGACAACATTTGAACTATTTTGGTCCTACAGACCAAAATCCTCTCTTCCCCTTTCAAAAATTCTTCTGAGCATTCAGGTTCTTCATTTTTCAAAACTTTCTTAGAAATCTACGGACTCTGCAGGCTTAAATCTATGGACTCTGTAGGAAGAAATCTACGGACTCAGCAGGCTTAAAACTATGGACTCCACAGGCTTAAAACTACGGAATCCGTAGGATCATTTCTACAGACTCTTTCAAGGCTTGAGAGAAAACTTAGAGAAAACTACGGACTCAGTTCTACAAAATTCATAGGTTGCTTTCAACGGACTCTGCAGGAAAGAAGCAAGATCTAAGCACTTAGGCGCTTTCAAGGTTGGTTCAACGACAAGGTTCAACCAAAATGTCCATCGGCAAGCTTCTAAGCAAGGATCGAACCATTGAACCATTGAACCATTATGGTTTAATGGGTTTAAAGGTTCAATGTCATTGGCAAGAGTTAAGCACTTCAGCAAAGGTTCAACAAGTTCAACCGCTTCAAGGTTCAATGGCTTCAAAACACTTATCAAAGAGAAGAAGGCTTAAACCATTGAATCGTTGAACCATTGAACCACTTTGGTTCAAAGGTTCAATCGTTCAACAGGTTCAATGACCAAATGGTTCAATGCCTTTGGTTCAAAAATATCGAAAGGACTTAGCCAAATAAAAATAATGAACTGATTGAATCGTTGAACCTTGAGCCAAAAGGTTCAACGAGTTCACAAGTTCAAAGGTTCAACCAGAACGATGAAGATCAAAGAGCTTAGAAAGAACAAGTGCTGGACAAAGGATGAACCAATGAACCGATTGAACCTTGAACTGAAAGAGTTTAAAGTTCAATGGTTCATGGGTTCAAAGGCAGCCTCAGTCAAGGAAAGAAGCAAAAAATAGGTGGTTCAACGAATGGTTCAACTAAGGAGCAGGAAAGTGATTGAACCAATAAAGTGACCGACCGAAAAAGATAGAATTCCTTCAGATTTGGTCAAAGGCCGATAGGGAAAATTTCATTCAAAATTTTTATTCGAAGGAAATTATTAAGTAAAAGAGCTGTTAGAATTCTTTCGGAAGTGTTTTTCATGGGAAAATGACTAAGGCAAAAATCCTTCGGACATTTTGTCTGAAGAAATTCACCCAGGAAGAGAGCCCAAAGAAAGGGAAGGAAAATCCCAACTGAAGAGAAAAGCCCATGAAAAAATGCATGATGGAAAAAGACAAAGTGTTGTGGAAGCTGCCACATGTCCATTATAAAGTAGAGTGGAAGCTGCCATGTGTCATCTTCTGCAGGACCCTCAAAAGGTTTCTAAAGCTTCTATAAGCTAAGCGAAATGCGTCACGTGTCTTGTTATGACTCAGTAAAACATGACAAGTGTTTGCATCTGCATTCCCCTTTTGAATTTGCTCAGGCAAGACATGTCATGGATCCCATTTTTTGTAAGTTTCTAATGAGTTTCATAACAGTAAAACTTGCCACTTGTCAAAGACGCAGAAAGGACCCCCCAAAGACTTAGACAATAAGAGATAGAAAGGACAAAGAAGAAACATAGATGATTCCAAAGGCAAGTTCAATTAAAGTGATGGTTCAACTAGAGAGAAAAGAAGTGCTTAAGTAGTGAAGAGAGGAGCGAGACCAAAGGACTAGAAATATCTTCAAAAGAGTTATTTCTAGTAGGTGAAACAGTGGATCAAGTAGACTTCTAAGTGCACCAAATCAAGGACGCAAGCCTATTTTTATTCCATGAATTAATGGCAAATTGGACAACTGCACAAACATCAAGAAAAGGACACAAACAGTCCATACTAAGAAGAGACATATTAGAAGAATGGGCGTGCCATAGTTATGGCAATACATTGTTCCCAGCATGGTCCCTCCAGATAGAACTAAAGGTGCATTGAAGGCGTTGACTGCAAAATGGGCCATCCCATGGGAAAGAATGCCAAGCCTTTCATGGTTGCTATAAGATTGTAATTTCTCTCATTAGTAAAGGAGATCTTCTCGTTACTAGAAGCAAAACTCTGCCCAAATTGAAAGGCAAATACTGAGACTTTGAGCTCAGATTGTATTTCATATTATTTTATCTGAATGAGAAAGCAAGTGATTCACAGACTTTGTGTTGTATAGCTTGTATCATTTTAGGAGATTGTTCTTATGTGTGTCTTCTGAATGTGTTCTTGTTTATTTAATTTAACAAGTAAAGCTAGTGCAAGTGATAAGGAAGGTGTCCTGAAACTAGTTACTTTCAAACTTTGTGCTGACATAATTATTTTCAGTGTGTGTTTTTATTTTCTGTTTCTCTGTAAAGGACCTTGGGATGACTTTGTGCCCCCATTGTTCTTCGTATCTCACTCTTGGGTAGTCAAGGTGGATAATTTGTGCTACATCTTAGATTGTTGGTTGTTACGCCCTTGGCACCAGTCACTTGTTACCAGAAAGATTCATGTTGTTTGCAAGAACAAGCACTTTTGAAAGAAGAGAAGTGCCTTCTGTCACTTCACCAAGATTTCTACTATCCAGGAAGGGATCTAGCACTTGGTTGAATGTTAATTTTGTAAGAAGTGAAGTACCTTCACCAATCACCCAAGATTTCTCCTCTGTCTATGAGCATCATCTATGAAAAAAGAGAGATGGATGGTGATACCCTACCCCTGTATCTTACTTTCTGCTTATATATATAGTATATAGCCTCCGTATATTTAATAGGTAACCTCCCCTTGATGAGAGGAGAGATTTATCCTCTATTGATGTAGTAAAAATACACACTTGCATGACCAATCTCCCTATGTTGTGGTGATAGGAACTATTTTGCTCACCAGTTAGCTAGTCGACAAAATATTCACCCAATAGTTTTTGGCGACTCTGTTGGGACACAGTAATTTTGTGCAATTTGGAACCTCAAGTTTCAAATTGAAACATCACCTGTGTCTTACCCATTATCATTATAACCTTATCCATGCATTCTGTTATGGAAGAATGAACTGCTCTAGTGCTTTCCCATTGTTAATTTTTCCTCCCCAGCCTCATGCAACAATTTTTGGTGACTCCACTGCAGATGAACGTGCAGTCTGAAGCCTCAAGTTTCAAATTGAAGTAATTCCTTCCCTTATCCATTATATAGTTTTTGGTGACTCCATTCTGTGTATTACCCATTATCATTATAGCCTTATCATTTTCCTCCATCTCTATTATTTTATCTAGTCTACAAAACTAGAGCCGCTGGGAAGAGCACGCAGTTTGAAGTCTCAAGCTTCAAGCTGAAATAGATTCTGCTCTTTTCCATTTTTGTCTTACAATTTGGCAACTCCACGTTATACCAAAAGCCATAAATCTCAAGGTGTTGTTGACCCTGCTTTTAATTTGGCGCAGCAGAGTAATTTTGATTTATTTCCTCAACAGCCTCACCTTCAACGAACTAGGAGTTTTCCTCCTAGCCCTACCAGGTCACCAACACAAGGCAGAGCTTCTTTTTCTACTGCTAGTAGAGCTTTGCCTACCCTTTATCCACCCAAATTTTTGATCCCACTTTTACATAATCAAATCATGGCTCAAGGCCCCTGGGGTAACTCATTTGGCCCACTCAATTTGACTCCACCCCTGCATAAACTTCCACGCAGCTCAAGAAATAATTTCCCCAAGTTCTTTAAGGATGGAAAAGTTCACCCTGATGAAAATAATGTAGCCTTTAGCATAGCCTATGGCATAATATGAGTGGAATTTGAAGACATAGCAGTCAGGCTATTCATGGAGACACTATAAGGTGTTGCTATAGACTGGTTCTACCATCTGCAAGCTAGATCAGTGACTGGCTGGGACACACTCAAAGATAAATTTAAAGCTAATTTCAAGCCTATAGAAGATGTGCATGCCTTATTGGCCTAGCTCACACAAATGAATAAAGAGCCCCATGAACCTATGAGGGACTTTATTGCCAGGTTCGACAAGTTGAGGCACAGGATTCCCATGGTCGCCCAACTGACACCTCAGAATCACAAGTGTTTCTTCATCAACTCACAGTTGCCTGAAGTGAGTTTCTTGTTGAGACGGGATAGACACATAGACCTTGATATTGCTTAGGACTTGGCTATTGAGGTAGAAGATGACCTTATCTTGGCTGGAAAGATAAGAAGAGATCCAAACAGAGGTAAATCTTCTCCTTCTTCTGAATACTCCCCTTCAACCACCACTGATCCAATGGTGCAGAAGCTAGCAAATGAATTGTTGGTCCTTAGAAGACAAATGGCCCAAGTTATGTCCACTCCTCCTAATTGGGATATGACAAGGAGGACATTTCAGAATAAGGCATACCAAGGCAATGCTACCAGGAATCAAGGGCAGCCAAATCATCTTCCTCCCCCATAGAGGAACCTTGCCCTTGAAGTGCCTCCAACCAACTCAGTAGTTGGATATTTGGAAACAGAACATGATTTATCTTTCCAACGTAAGTTTTATCAATAAAATGATGCTGGTCTCTTCATGGAGGATCAAGAAGAATCAGCTGGTGACTCCCACATTGGTTTCCTGAATTACCAAGATGAACCCAGAAGTAAAGGTGAAGCAGTCAAGGGATCATACATAGTATTCACCTGGTCCAAGAATCAGTCAACCCATCAAGCTGATAAATAAAGAATAGAGGAGTGAGCTCAGCCTGCAATCTCAATTGCCAAGTGGGGGTCCACTCTTTCTTTCTAGCCAAAGGACCCGGTGATTGCAAGAAATGTAAGTACTTAGAATACCCCTACGCTTTCTACTTCAAATTCTCAGTCCAATCCTTCCCCTTCCAAAAATCAAAAGGATGAATTTCCATCCTCTACTCTTGGCTCATTCTAGACATTTGACATAATTGACCACATAAATAAAACCAAAATTCAAATGTCTAAATTTGAGTTTCTGCAGTCTTATCCTGACCAATTGGACAAGTTGGTTCAATGTGTCAAGAACCAAACCATCCCTACAAGACAAGAGGTTAAGAAAGTAACTCATGATCCCCCAAAGAACATGTCCATCCCAAACAATCTTGTCATTACTCCTCCTACTACCCCTGAGAAAATAGAGCCTTTCTATGTTTCCCTATTGATAAATGGTCACTAGCTCAACAATTGCATCATTGATTTTGGGGCTTCAAACAATGTCATGCGTGCTAAAGTGGCAGAATCACTGGGTCTCACACTAACCAAGACATTTGGGAGATGTTTCTCCATGGAGAACAAACAAGTGCCACTGCTGGGGCAAATTAAAGATGTCCAATTTGCATTTGTTGCCTTTCCAGACAAGCTAATCAAGATGACTGTCCTAGTGGCCGACGTCCCAGCATCATATGGCATCCTTGGGTGGAACTTTTGCAAGGATGTTGGGGGGGAATTAAGCATGGACTTGTCTCAGGCAAGAATCCCTGTGAAAGGTGTAATGCAGAGGTTACTTCCTGAGAAGGAGGCAAAATACGTTGTCACTCAGACATCAAGGCCTGAAGCTCAAATTTTGTTTGAGTCTTCAGGTATGGGTAATTATTTTCTATATACTGAAGACATTCATGTTCCAATAGATGAAAATCTTATAGGTGACGATATAGGAATTGGTTCAGACGGAACAACACCAAGTATGCCTAATAGTGCCAATCATTGGTAGGTGTTGAATGGGAACAATCAAATCATGTGTTGGGATAAAACAAAAAAGTAACCAATTATGGTAATGGACCATGTTACTGCGCACCAAAATTAGGAAAAGGAACTCTTTGCCAAGAGAGCAAAGATTCATGGTTTTCAGATTAAAATTCAAGTCTTGATGTGGGGCAAGAGGAGAAAACCAAAGGGAGGACACAAAAAATCGGTTTCCTAGTGGAGAGTTCCATTCACCCATCACCGATTCTGGGGAGAAAATGGCTTCTTGTTGGTTTATCAAGACAGAGCGCCATTTTCACTACCTCTCAGGGGGAAACATCTGAAGTACTTCAATTCTTGAAGTACTAGATAAGTTCACCTGTACATATGTATATCTGTATAGTCTTTAGTTCTATTTTGTACTTTTCATTTTCATTTTTTGGAGCCTTTCTTTTTTGGGTAGCATGACTCCATAGCCCAATGGCATACTTCAAGGCACCAGAGATTTTGGTTTCTACTCCCCTCAGTTGTTCCAAGTTTTCAACTGAAGGAAGTTCCCCAACTGGAACCAGTTGTTGTCCCCCAAAAATATCGCTCATTTTTGGGACAACATTTGAACTATTTTGGTCCTATAGACCAAAATCCTCTCTTCCCCTTCCAAAAATTGATCTGGGCATTCAGGTTCTTCATTTTTCAAAGCTTTCTCAAAAATCTACGGACTCTACAGGCTTGAATCTACGGACTCTATAGGAATAAATCTATGGATTGTGTAGGTTTAAAACTACAGACTCTGCAGGCCTAAAACTATGGACTCCACAGGCTCATTTCTACAAACTCTTTCAAGGCTTGAGAGAAAACTACAGACTCAGTTCTATGGAATTCATAGGTTGATTTCTACGGACTCTACAGGAAAGAAGCAAGATCTCAGCACTTAGGCAATTTCAAGGTTGGTTCAACGACAAGGTTCAACCAAAATGTCCATCGGTAAGCTTCTAAGAAAGGATTGAACCATTGAACCTTGAACCATTTTGGTTCAACGGGTTCAATGGGTTCAAAGGTTCAATGTCATTGGCAAGATTTAAGCGCTTAGGCAAAGGTTCAACAAGTTCAACCACTTCAAGGTTCAATGGCTTCAAAACACTTATCAAAGAGAAGAAGGCTTGAACCATTGAACCATTGAACCACTTTGGTTCAAGGGTTCAACAGGTTCAATGGTTCAACAGGTTTAACAACCAAATGGTTCAACGCGTTTGGTTCAAAAAGATCAAAATGACTTAGCCAAATAAAAAGAATGAACCGATTAAACTGTTGAACCTTGAACCAAAAGGTTCAATGAGTTCACAAGTTCAAAGGTTCAACTAGTATGATGAAGATCAAAGAGCTTATAAAGAACAAGTGACGGATAAAGGATGAACCAATGAACCAATTGAACCTTGAACCAAAAGAGTTCAAATTTCAATGGTTCATGGGTTCAAAGGTTCAAAGGCGGCCTCAGTCAAGGAAAGAAGCAGCAAATAGGTGGTTCAACGGATGGTTCAACCAAGGAGTGGGAAAGCGATTGAACCAATAAAGTGATTGAACCAATAAAGTGATCGACTAAAAAAGATAGAATTCCTTCGGATTTGTTCAAAGGCCGACAGGGAACATTTCCTTCAGACTTTTTGTTCGAAGGAAATTATTAAGTAAAAGAGCCATTAGAATTCTTTCAGAAGTGTTTTCCACGAGAAAATGACTAAGGCGAAAATCCTTCAGACATTTTGTCTGAAGGAATTCACCCAGGAAGAGAGCCCGAAGAAAGCAAAGGAAAAGCCCGACTAAAGAGAAAATCCCATGAAAAAATGCCTGATGGAAAAAGACAAAGTGTTGCGGAAGTCGCCACATGTCTATTATAAAGCAGAGTGGAAGCCGCCATGTGTCATCTTCCACAGGACCCTCAAAAGGTTTCTAAAGCTTCTATAAGTTAAGTGGAATACGTCACGTGTCCTGTTATGACTCAGCAGAACATGACAAGTGTTTGCATCCGTGTTTCCCTTTTGAAGTTGTTCGGGCAAGACGTGTCATGGATCCCATTTTCTATAAGTTTCTAATGAGTTTCATCACAGTGGAACTTGCCACTTGTCAAAGACGCAGAAAGGACCCCCCAAAGACTTAGACAAGAAGGGCTAGAAAGGACAAAGAAGAAACATGGACGATTCCAAAGGCAAGTTCAATTAAAGTGATGGTTCAACCAGAGAACAAAGAAGCGCTTAAGTAGTGAAGAGAGGAGTGAGACCAAAGGACCAAAAATATCTTCAAAAGAATTATTTCTAGTAGGTGAAACAGTGGATCAAGTAGACTTCTAAGCGCTCCAAATCAAGGACGCAAGCCTATTTTTCTTCCATGAAGTAATGGTGAATTGGATAGCTATGCAGAAATCAAGAAAAGGACCAGACAGTCCATACTAAGAAGAGACATATTAGAGGAATGGACATGCCATAGTTATGGCAATGCACTGTTCCCAGTATGGTCCCTCCAGACATAACCGAAGGTGCATTGAAGGCATTGACTGTAGAATGGGTCGTCCTATGGGAAAGAACACCAAGCCTTGCGTGGTTGTTATAAGATTGTAATTTCTCTCATTAGTAAAGGAGATCTTCCCGTTACCAGAAGCAAAACTCTACCCAAATTGAAAGGCAAATACTGAGACTTTGAGCTCAGATTGTATTTCATATTATTTTATCTGAATGAGAAAGCAAGTGATTCACAGACTTTGTGTTGTATAGATTATATCATTTTAAGAGATTTTTCTTATGTCTATCTTCTAAATGTGTTCTTGTTTATTTAATTTAACAAGCAGAGCTAGTGGAAGTGATAAGGAAGGTGTCCTGAAACCAGTTACTTTTAGACTTTGTGCTAACATAATTATTTTCAGTGTGTGTTTTTATTTTCTGTTTCTATGTAAAGGACCTTGGGATGACTTTGTGCCCCTATTTTTATTCATATCTCACTCTTGGGCAGTCAATGTGAAGACTTTGTGCTACATCTTAGATTGTTGGTAGCTACGCCCTTGGCACCAGTCACTTATTACCAAAAAGATTCTTCTTGTTTGCGAGAACAAGCACTTCTGAAAAAAGAGAAGTGTCGTATGTCGCTTCACCAGGATTTCTACTATCCAGGAAGGGATCTGGATCTTAGCTGAATGTTACTTATTAAAGAAGAGAAGTACCTTCACCAATCACCCAAGATTTCTCCTCTACATGTGAGCATCATCTCTAAAAAAAGAGAGATGGATGGTGATACCCTACCCCTGTGTCTTACTTTTTGCATATATATATAGTATATAGCCTCCGTATATTTAATAGGGAACCTCCCCTTAATGAGAGGAGAGATTTGTCCCCTGTTGATGTAGTAAAACTACACACCTGGATGACCAATCTCCCTATGCTATGGTGATAGGAACTATTTTGCTCACCAGTTAGCTGGTCAACAAAATATTCACCCAACACACTCTATCCTAATTCATGTGCATTTCCAAAAAGGGGATGATAGGCTTAATTGGGAGGAAGACTGAGAAACCAAAGAGTTCAATAAGCTTAGTTAGCATAAATTAGAATGATTCATGAACTCCTTATCAACCTAGTTTTTCAAGTTTCACATTACGCAGTTAATTTCCAAGAGAGAGGAACAAGGTATAGCCCAAGAGGAGGATAAAGAAAGGTATCCAACATGAGAAGATAAAAATTGAATGCTTATATTTTTATTCTAGGTATTTTTTGGGATGAAAAACATTCAAATTTGTTGCGCATGTTCAAATTTTTAATCAATAAGATCATCAAACCCAATTTGTAAGTTAATCAATTGTTGTAGACCTAAATTTAGTACAAGAAATTTATTCCTGATGTCTTATGCCGAATTTATTTTATTTATAATAATTATAAATTTTAGCCTATTTCAAGGACTACCTCAGCCCCATAATAAGTCTACACTTGGTCCATTGAGCCTAAAATCACTACTACACTTAATCAAAAATGTATTTATTAATGCATTTAGATAATTTATCACTTATTACCTATCCCTACCTCAAAAATAAAGAGAAAATTCATATCCTAGACAAACCTAGCCACTCTACGGGTCTATCTTGGACAAACCCATACACTCTAAGTGTTTGTCACTTTTTGTTTTGTGGGCCCGCCATCCAATTTCCATGAATTGTGGTCCTTTGATCTTGTTTTTATATATTACTATAGTTGGAAAGTGTGCTTAAGTTATCAAAGGTCAACCTAAATATAAAAGGTCTAACCAAGCCATTTATCATCTAGAAGAAAGCATAATACATCCCCAAGTATCAAGAGCCAACTCACATAAAAGGTCAAGACTGTATCCAAGTATCACTCAAGTCAATCTTCATTGAATCTCATACATCTATGACATTGCATTATATCTTGATCTAGATCAACATTTTCTTTGTGCCAAAGGAGGATATTAGACTGCATGTAACTACATCATCACTTCTATGGAATATTAGGTACACAAACCCTCACTCAAGCTATTCCATCCACATTCTCATAAAACTACATGGAGATCTAATTTTTTACATGTGGGATACTAATTTATAATTTTGCATTGGATGTTTCCTAATTCCATAACTATTTATTTTGTTTTAAAGAGTCAAACTAGGTCAAGGAGAATAAATTTATATTTTACGTGTTATACCCAACATATATGCAAAGTTAAGAATAATATAAATGATAATATGATAACCCATAGGTGATAAAAATAAAAGACTATGAAACCCTAGCAAGATAAACCTAGATGCAGTAAGACAAACCTGATCATAGTCAGATAGTCAAATATATATGGTTCTATCCTAGTAGGATTGGCACAAGAATGGGTATGTCATAGAGAAGGGGTCTATCTTGAAGAATTATAAAATTTATATATTTCAAGAGGTTTCACACAGTCTATATAGATCATCTACAGTATAATATTTCCAAAAAAAAAAAACATGTGCAATCATTCCTTACTCTTTTATCATTTGCATTCCTTAATATAGTTTTATTTGTGGTATTTGGACTTGATTCTCTTTGTAACCTATTAGATACACCTGAATTATATACTTTCATTAATATATGCTTAGATTCATTTAATTTCAACTAGTTTATTCCTTATTTTGATTAAAACCATAATTAGGGTAAACATGAATATTGAACCCTGACTATTTGAAACATTTGACCTAGGGTTTATACAAACCCTATTTCTATAGGGCATGTCCATTTTTCATATTATAAACCTAGGGTTTATACATTCCTTCAACCCTATACCTTTTTGTCTGCATTTTTTTATTATCATTATGGTACTAATTAATTAAATAAATGTTTTATCTTTGTTGTATGCTTTACCCTCAACTTCCCCACCTATGAGGAATATTGTACCTATGGTTACCATCAATGGTAGAATTAAACTACTAAATAAGCCCTTGAGAATTTAAACATGCCTTCTTAAGATATCTTAGCTTTAATGCATGCAATGGCTAATTTACAAAATAAATCATATGAGAAATATTTATAAATTATTGCATATTATTCTTTGCTTGATTTTGATGTTACATATGGAAATCCTATAATAAGAAAGATCCTCGATTTGTAATTACCCTATGATTTCATCATGCCTACATTTTCACTATATGATGGGAGTGGAGATCCTTACCTACATCTTAAATACTTCATGGCTTTTATTGGAAAATATAAAATTAATAATAGAATGTTTGCTTAAAGCATTCCCTAAAATCCTAGTAGGTTAAGCCTTACATTGATATCATCATCTTCCTAGTGGTTCTTAGTGTACATGTCTTGAGTTGGAGGAAACCTTTTTAACACACTACATTCACAACAGAGGACCAAGGGTCACATATGTACATCTTCCCTCTCTTCATTAAGAAAATTTTCAATCTATTATTGATTACATATTTTGATTATAAACTTGTAAACATCAATTAATTTATCAACCAACAAATCTAGAGATTCAATATATCTTCTATAAGGATCTTGCCTTTCCACTCAATGACAAATTACTTGATCATACCAAGGAATATTTTAAATTTCTTTGTTGTGAATTGTTGTCACTTAAAAATATCTTGTATTTTGTTCAACCATTAGTCATCCTTATCACGTTATTATATTTACACCTACTACTTGGATCCAAAAGGTCACCACCAACCATGAAGCTTATTTCAAGACAATCATTATAATTATTTAAAAATAAATCAATCATGCTCAAAAATGTATTGAACAAAAACATGATCAATTACCATATATGTGAAACTCTTTTCAAAATATAGGCCAACATCTCACAAAAATAAATGCTTTTGTTTATATCATGCAACAAAATTACATTCAAAAGATTAATAAAGAAAATCAATCTCCTAAAGACATTCCAAACTTAGAAAATCTTAAGATCAATGATCAATTCCAATGTAACCAAAAATTTGATGAAGATGATCACTTATTATACTTTTAGGAATATTTGGGGGATACTAACCATCCCCATAACAAACATTAATGCCTAACCTTGATTTAAGTGAGAGGCAGGATAATCAGGCTAGATATGCTTATAGTTACATATGTGGCTTTCCCATAGGGGGACATTGCTTACCTCTTTGATAATTACATGGTAACTTCATTTTTAAGAAATCATGTCTATTATATAGAACTACCTTTGCATGAATCATGTATATTATTGATTACTTACATAAAGTATACATATTTTAATTATGTCGATGAATCTATTCATGCTAATTTTCATACCATCCTCGCCATCCTAAAATCTATGACTATGATTTAGGATTTTTCTTGAGGTTAAGTGCATTATTATATTTTATATATCTCACATGGTAATTGCCTTCTTTTTTATTTGGAATTATTATATCCATTTGTTTCATGTTGCTTGTGATACTTCATTAGTCTTCCTGATGATGATAGCATATTTATCGAGACACTATTTCATAGAATGCATTTAATTATGAGGGAAGCCATAAGTGTTTCTTCCTCATCTCATTTCATCTAGTCTGAAATCCCTACTCCTTTTTTTTCCAATGCAGCCCTATTTTTCTTATGTTACTTTATATTTTATTATACATATACAACCGTAATATCAAAAAAATAGTTTCATGCACGATCAAATATATTTGCATATGCGAGCATCATATCCAAGCATGAATTACATCGAATAATATATATATATATACAAATTTTACTTTAGAAGCATTGTACTCACATGCTTCTCATTGATGTATTATGAGTTTATTTAATCATGACTTTAACATAATTCACACATAAGGGCATCACACTCATAGTTTTATCATGTACATTGTATTGATTATACATATTATACATTAGTAGACCACATTACTTGTATGTCTTGCCTTATTACATTAGTTTAAATTTTAAAATCCTTAGCATCATCTACATATTGGCATTGCTTGATTGTCATATACATTATTCACTTGACTATTCCTTCCACATTGATGTACATGACACATATTTTCATATGGAGGCATTATAGGTTCATGTATGTTTCTTATATTGGAATTATAAATTCTTAGCTTCAAACTCTATGATTTACGCATTACACTGGCATATGATTGTTTGTCATTGTTATATCTTGTTTTATTTGATAATTTTTATATTGAGAGGTTTGTCCCATGTACAAAATCATTCTTAACTTAGGATTCACTTACTATTTGGCCTTGAAAAATAGTCAAATATATCATGTGATCATGACATTTAAATTTTATCATACAATAGTCAGTATGATATTCATACACTTTATCACATTATGTTTATATTGTTTGACACTTACATCACTCATAATTGTCCCATATAAAGGTCAAAACATGCAAACATTAGAAAAAACAAAAATACAAAACTTTGGAAAAATACAAAAATTAAAAAATACTCACAAAAATTTAAAACCATTTTTCAAAAATTAAAAAATATTTTTTAATAAATATTGCATGTTTACCTATGCTATGGGTTTTCATTATCCATGGTTTACACATGTTTTTCACAATATTTTCTTAAGTAAGAGTTATGTAGATTCAAAGGTTACATAATATTGGATTTTACATTACACTCCCACATCTTGTAGGAAAATTTTCATAGACAGCATGTCCTCACTCAAGGACATTTCCATTTAAACAGATTCTTGCATGGTGATATCTATCATTTTTTTTCTTTTATGATATTGAGATAGATGACTACATATTATTCTAGTATATGGATATTCTACATTTTGATTGCTACTCTATTACATTAATTGTTTGTCTGTGAATGTTTGCTTGTTTATACATGTGTTTGCTTGTTTATGTGTCCTTCATAGAGAATCCATTTATCATCATGTCTTGTGTGAATCAAGTATTGGTGTGTCTTTTCATTAACATGGGTGTGGTCACTAACATTGTCTAGTCCTAATTTAAGGTCAATTTATTAATATAATAAGATTTTATCAATGATTTTTATCATGCATATCATGGTATACTTATGTGATGCCTATGTTGCCCTGGTTTCCACTATGCATCTATGCGGGCATGCTACTTATGTGTGTTCTCATTGTTTTATTTATCCCAGCTAGAGGTTTTATTGTGACACTTGGGGGCATAATTCTTGTTTCTCATTTTTATTTGTAAAATGAGGCATCATACCCTATAGTGTTGTGTTTGATATGATATTATCTCTCCTACACTAGATCTCACTTTACATGATTCTATATGGGATAATTGGATGCAAAATTCAACTCTAAGATATGAACTCTTCAAAACATTAAGAATGTGGAAAATATAAAATTACATATGTTTCTATAGTTATAACACACTTTGACTAATTTATTTTTCCTAAAATATGATCTACACAAAATTTTACAATGATGGCAACATTCAAATTCATGTATTTCTTGGATTATAACATGCTTCGACTAATTTATTTTTTCTAGCATATGAGGCATTTAACCTTTTATTTTGAGTTGAATAACAAGTTATTCATCCATCACCTCAAAAGGGATGCATGTATCATGTCATTTACAAAACCTAAAATTTCAATTTGGCAAACTGGCAAAGTGGAAAATTTATCTAACTTTTTTATTAAGAAGTTGAATGGCTTTTTGAAGACTCATAGAGAAGTGTTCGCTATTTTTCAACACCTAGTGTAAGTGTTTTTGGTAAGTAATTTGGGTAATATCAAGCAATTATATTCATTCTTATGCTCTCTTTAAATCAAGTTTAAATTTTTCAAAAATTAAAACATATCATGAGCATTTGGCATGTGTTTTAGGTACATCAACTATGTAGTGTCAAGAAGCTCACCTTGAATGTGCATCAAAAACACTTCATACTTCCCTAGGTAATAAAGGTGTGGGTTTTGATTATTAACATTTATAATTTTATGTACACATGATTAAACATACCCACATCAAATTGGGGGCATTAAGTAGAAACCTAAATTTACCACAGGACCTTATTCTTTATGTCTTAATCCCAATTTACTTTGTTTGGTAAACCTATACATTTTAGTCTATTTTTAGGACTATATTATCCCTAAAATAGGTTTACACTTGGTCCATTGACACTAAAATGACCTCAACACTTATCAAAAATGTATTGTTAATGCATCTAGACTATTTCTCCCTTATTACACAGTATTGCCTCAAAAATAATCTTGGAATCATCTCATAGACAGACCTGGACATTGTATGGGTCCATCTTGGACAAACCCATAGACTTCATGGGTTTGTCCCTTTTAGTTTTTGGTCCCAACATCCCATTTTCATGAATCATGCACATTTACTCTTGTTTTTCTACATTAATATAGTCAAAACATGCATAAGTTATCCTAGGTCAACCTATATATAAAAGGTTTAACCAAGCCATTTATCATCTAGAATAAATCATAAGACATCCAAAAAAATTAAGATCCAATTCATGTACAAGGTCAAGCCTAGATCCAAACATCACTCAAGTCAAGCTTCATTGAATCTTATACACTTGTGACATTATCATTCTATCTTGGTCTTTCAACATTTCCCTTGTGCCAAAGGAGGGTATTAGAGTACATATAGTTTCATTATCACTTCTAAATAAGAAGAGCTACATGAACCCTTACTTGATCGATTACGTCCACACACTCATAGAACTACATTGAGGTTTAATTCCATGTTTGTGGTATACGTAGTTTAAAATGTTATGCCAAAGGAGGCTATTAAAGTGCATATAATTGCATCATCACTTATAAATAATAGGAGGTATACAAACCCTTACTCGATTTATTACATCCACACACTCACAGAACTACATGGAGGTCTCATTTTGTGTAGGTGGGATACATAGTTTATAATGTTGTCTTCACAGTTAGCTGAATCCAAAACTATTTGTTTTATTTTGGAGTGTCAAGATAGTCAAGGATTATATCCTTATATTCTACACATTCTAGCTAACACATATATGAAGTGAAGATACAAGTGACAACACAAAGGTGACATAAAAACCTTACTTCAAAACCCTAGCAAGACAAACACAACTACAACATGAAAAATTTGGCCACAATCAGAAAGTCACATCTATATGGGTTTGTCATGGCAGGATCAACACAAGAATGGGTCTATCATAGTGAATGGGTTTGTCGCAAATCATTGCACAATTTTTATATTTTATGGTAGGTTTTATGTAGTCTGTACAATCTGTCTATACTCTCATATTTCTAAAACATCAAATAGGTGTGATCATTCTTTACCCCTTTGTCATTTACATTACTTAGTCTAGTTTTGGACTTGTTTTTTATTTATAGCCTATTATAAGTACTTGAATTTTGTGCTTCCATTCATGTATGCTTAGATATATATAACTACAACTAGTTTATTCTTTATTTTTATTTAAAAAATAATTAGGGTAAACAATTGTCAAATAGGTCAAAGGGGGGTTTGGAAGTATTCACAGCAGTCAAAGACCTAGAAAATGACTAGTTTTTTAAATTACCATATGGTTTCTATCAAAAGTATTTTTAGTGTATATATTTGGGTTCCTCTCAAAAATCTATCCAAGTTCAAATAAATAGAATGTTGATTCAAGTCCATGTGCAAAAGTTACATCCTCCGAAATTTTCAATACATCTTAGAATGACTACCTATGCCTAGGACACATATTATCAAAATAAATCCATTGACTCTCTTTTTTAAGGCCATACGATGTCAAAAAAAGTTACAACCTAAACCATAATTTTTAGTTACAAGAACTAAAAGGGATAGAGAGATGTTTTTTCTTTATTTTCTAACTCTTGGGCTTATGTTTTCTAACTTGAGGTATTGTTCTTGTGTATATATGAATTTATAGTTTTCATGGGAAGACATCAGAATGGGATTCACTTGGTGTTGAGTGGACTCAATCAAATTATGATTAAAGATGGGTAATTGACGATAGAGGAAACATAGTGATTGAATGTGAGTTCCATGAAGTGCAAAGAAGGAAGTCAAGGGTAGAGTAAATATAACTTGAGGACTTCATGATTAAGATGGTTGAGTTCATTAGTCTCTCTCTTTGAAGAAGAAAGGTATCCACTAAAAATCATATATTTCAATGCATGGGTAGAATCCATTGAAAATTTGGTTCCTTGTAAGCCTAATAATGCATAATCTTGTAAACTATAGAACATCATAGAGATGAGGAAGTATGACTACACTATTCTATATTTTTCTCACATTGAGTTTCTCCATGGTAATGTCTTGTGTATCTCTCCTTCATGTTGTGTTTAATTTCATTGATGGCATGTTTCAATTCCTTGCAATTAATCTAACATATCAAACACTTAAGGGAGCTCAAGAATCAACTAACACAATCATATTACTTGTTCTTAAATAACTTCACATTTTTTAGCACTTTTATACAAGCACATCGAATTATAGTCATTTATGGAGAGTAGCATGGTTAGAATGTGAAGCATTGTATGCAATGGATTTAGCATGTGGGGATTGTATGTGAAGGGTTTCATAGTCATTTTAGGTGTTTTTCTATAGCAAATAATTTATGGACAACACATATGGTAACAAATATATGCTGATGAATCATGCAATAGAATGTCCATGCCAATTACATATCATCATGTGAGTTATTTTTTAGTTATGCAATCATAATTTTATTCTTGAAGCTCAAAAGTTTGTATGGGTGTGATGGATATGTTAAGTTTGGGATTGATGATATCTTTGTAATTAAATATATTTCGTTTACTTTTAATATTTTCATCCTTCTAAAGGTTTTCAAATATTTCCTTTTCATTTTTTTTAATTTAATAAATAAGAAGCAGATTTTAAAATAGGATATTTTGTTAATGGTAAAATTAGATCCAAAGGTGATAACAAGGTTTTAACTTCTAATTTCAATTGGGCTACAAAACCTTAGGAAATTTCATGATTAAAAATTAGATTAAAAAAAAGAATTTATTTGTTTAGTTTTAAATAGATTTAAATAATGGGATTAATTGCATAATTAATAAATATATATGTTAATTGAGAAATCTATATGTTGTTACTAGGATTTTATATTTCCTTAAATCTTATAGTAAACCTTTTACAGTTTTTTTTAAAAAATTACAACATAATCGAATTAAAAAAAAATCATAGTTTTACTCTCTACCAAGTTTGTTTACAACGATTCATACAACTATTAATTTTCAACTATGAAAAATATTTTGAATATAGTAATCTAAAAACATTGAGAGATGTCAATTTTGAGGCACCTATCTTGTATTTGTCACATACCACATTGATTAATGACTCCATTGCCTTCTCTATAGATTTCTCATTTACTAGTCCCAGATGGCCTCAAACTAGTTATACCATCATGTCAGGTCGAAAAAAAACTTTTTGTTAAAAAATGGAGCTTCAAACTCCACTGTATGCCTAATATATCATGTTTTTTTATCACCTTCTCCAATCAAGAAGAAAACACTTGTATGACTATCAAAATGGATGTCAAATTTATGGATGAAACTACTCTATGATGATAAAATAGAGATCAAATTTAAGTTACATAATTTTTATTATCTCACATTGTTACACTTCAGCCCCATCATCAGTTTCCATTGTAGTTTATGCATATTTGCATAATTATTTTAATAGATTTGTGTAGGAGTTAAGCTCAACAAAGGGAGGTTTATTACTTCATAGATTAATTTGATCTAAAGCTAAAGATAAGTCTCCATCCCAACATTATTTTTAAAATAGAAAAGTATAGTGTATTTTTGTTTGGGTCCCTTTGAGTTACATAGATATCAACATCTCCACTCTTAAGTAGTTAATTACAACAATCTCAGTAAACATACACCTAAATCAAGTTCTCCTTTGGCTAAGTTGTCATGATTAAGGGCTCCTTTCCATCAAGCAATTAGCCATAATAAATCTTATATTTATAGTAATGTCAAAAGTGAGTAGCTCATTATAAGGTTGTTGGTCTATCTGTGAAGTTGATTAGCTCACAAAGAATCTACAAAAAATTAATTCTTGTCGAGGACCCAACACCATAAAGAATTAGGCCAGGTTTGAGTCCCACTCAATCTTAGCAAGGGATTTATATCCAAAGACACAAACTTTAGCCCCCACACAAACATTTATTTTGAGCAAGTATCATGATGCAGCTTTAGTACCTGCTACTAAGAGCAATATTTAAAGTTCATCATAAAGTTCATTCAGGTTGAGAGTTTGATGGTAGTCACAGAGATTAATAAATCTGATAAAGCGTTAGGGACATAGTTTGAGTGATAGATAATTCTGATACGTTGAAAATGTTTTGGTCAGATTACTCTTGATTATCTTATCTAATTATTAATTTTCACTTGTAGTCTCATTCATGGGTGTTCAAATTATAGTGGTATATCAAGTCTATGTAGAAATCAAACAAACATTAGCATAGTGCATAGTCCGATTCATACCATTAATCGTGGAACCCAAAAGCATTAGGTTAGATTATAATTTATAACGCATACATAGACTTCATAGAGTGATCACACATTCTTACATGGTATTTGAATGACTTAAAATAATATAAATAGTCACTGAGAATTATATTTATCTTCCATGGGATCTACAAATGTGTGTGTTACTTCCACATGATAGGTGCTTCAAGTGACCAATCGAACTATCGATATAAATTTTAAATAGAATACATCACATTTTATATACCAATGTGTTGGGGATCTAGAACAACAAACATGCTCTGATACCACTTGTTGGGAGGGTGTACACCGGAAGCACACAATTTGATTACTAATACCAAGCAACTTAATATGCGGAAATTAACCAGATCACCAAGTAACTAAAATTCAGAATAACACAGCATATGAGAGACAATACCAAATTGTATTAACACTTTATACAGAAAAGAATACAATAAAGAAGATGCCACTTCTTCTCCACCACCTTACAGAGGTTTCCCACGCCTCAAGTGAACAGTAATTCTTCTCCCCAAAGCTCTCCCTCTCACAGGTCCCAACACCCAACTCAAATACAGAGTTGGTGTTCACCTCCCGTGCTCCACGCACACCACAAGTGCTCCACGCACTCCACAAGCACTCCACGTGCTCCACAAGTACTCAAGGTACTTCAAGTAGATCTCCCATGAATCTGCAACAACCTGCAATTCAACAGACCATACTTATGGAAGGAACTCCCTTGCCTTCCTCTTGCTCTATCCGAGTACACACCTGTACTCCAAGTAGATCCTGCCTGATACTGCTCCCTGTAGTGTTGCTGTCTGTATGACCTTGCACACCTGCAAATCAAGCAATGGTTCCAATCACCTGTGAACCTTGACCTTGCACACACATACACCTGCAGATCAACGATCTTACTTATTGAAGAACCCAGCTGGCTCTCCAATCCAGCACCAACACACCTGGTACTGTGGCACTAGGAGGAACGCACCATAGCTCTACCTCACACACAGAAGGAGCTTATAATTATGCTCTCTTACTCCCTAGCACACTTTTCCAATACAACCATGAGTCTATTATATAGATCTCATCCAAACAATGATTAGACATCTAATTACAATAATTAGATCCGTAGCTCTCAGTCTAAAAATAGATCTCTTCATGCAAACACTTGGTTCGTTAGCTAACTGCCCGTAAATAGCTCGCAGTCGAACCACACAGGCGACCGACGCCGGTCCCTGTCCGCCTGGAGGTGACCGACGTCGGCCGATATATGACCGACGTCGGTTGCTTCTCTATGCTATCCCGCCGACGTCGGCTGATCAGACCGACCCCAACTTCTTCTGCAACTCAGCAACCTTCAGCAACCTCCTCTCCTGTTTGCATCAGTGAAGCTTTTAGCTCCACAATCCTAACACAATGGGTGTGTGAACTTATAGACACCATGTAGCAACCACTATGAGTGAGACTAAAAATGACATCTCATGACTCTAACTAGCAAGATCTCTACCACGTGGTAGGATCATAGAGGAGTCCCACAGTGACCTAAATCTAAATCATAATTTATAATGCCAAAGGACTAAATTATCCAAATGACATATTCAAAGATCTAATCAGTTTTAAATTAAGTGACAGATCTCACATATCACTTTTGCTTCATAACTTACTCCACTTTAGACTACAACCAAGTGTCACAACTTCATGCATCAACGTTGTTACAAGGTTTATGCATTTGCAAACTTGATATGTCTATGCTTCATCAAATTTTGAAAACAAAAATAATTTTTCCATACAACACTAAATAAGTGTCAAAATTTGCATAGGATCTAATACACCTTGCAAAATGATCATATTGTATTGTATTGTCAAAAACTGTAACCAAGTCTATCGTTGTGTTATCTTTATTGACCATAAAAATAATTATTAATGGGCCCAAAGGTATAAGTTATGTCAAAGGGGATGTAATTTTTGTTTTGATAAAGTGGGGTTTTAAAAAGTGAAAGAGTATAAATTGATAGTTGTACCTCTTTTGAAACCCATGGCCAATAATCGTGTATAACCTTTTGTGCACAAGGAATTAAGAAACAATATTGTGATATGTATGGTAGAGATGATGGTGCAAAATGAGGTTATGTGTTCCTTCATATGGCAATGTCTTATGTAGGGAGAATATGTTCCACTTCACAGTGACCTTAAGCAATGGCAAGTGGTTGGGAAGGGCAAGGTCGTACAAAGCATGAAAGCGGTGAAATATTTCAAATTAAGCAATAATCAGATATTTCATTTTTATAATCATATATATAATATTATTATAAAATATTATGTTATATATTATTTATTATTAAATGATATTAATATTTTATTAAAATATCATAATAAAATATTATATTATGATATATATATATATAGAGAGAGAGAGAGAGAGATTAAGGAATGGTTTCCCTTGAGCTTAAACTTCGTGGAGTCTGACTCTATGGCCACTATTTTTGTGACACATGTAGCCTCTGTGTACCTCCATGCACAGATGCATTAAAGAGTATAATCTAAGTTTTAAAGCTTTGAGGTGTGCAAAAACCTAACTTTGATCATAGTGATGGCGTCAAATATGAGTTGCTTAGCCACTATAATGGTTTCCATACATTAAGAGATTGTAATGGGTTATTGGTAAACACATAGATCTCAGTGGGTTTGGATCGGGGAATGTCACTTGTTATTATATTTATAAGTATTTGAAAGTTTCATGTGGCCTTAAAAAAAAAATTGACGCCATTCCAAAGGCTTGAATTTATCTAAACATATGAGCTATGTAATAGCCCTTTAAGGTTTGAATCGTAGTGGCCATACATTAAAATAATATTCCATGATGCGGCTTTAGTACATACGGTCAAAAATAATAATATAAAAGAAAGTATAGTGGGTGCATTTGTTGCATTTTTTTTGTCTAGGAAGATGATGTTTGAACCTATGCAACATGGTATTGTCATTGTTTTGGAAAGTTAATAATGACGTGGTTCATAAGATATCCACATAGCAAATAATTTACACAAGCTAAGAATATGAAATATGAAGTGGCTAAACCTAGATAAATATTAAATACATCTCAAAATAAAAAGGCTAAACATCTCTAATTCTAGTAAGACACAAAGATTTAGAGAGAATTATATGAATCTCTAAAGGAGCAAAAGTATAGAGTTTTGATTTTTAATAAGATAACATCTAAATATAAAATGATTATTGATTCCACATTTTATAAAACAAATTTGACAAATACTATATAACAAAATACTATTATCTACAACAAAATTGATATGTGACAATTTCATCGACCAAAATACAAAATACAAATATTTAAAAATAATTAAAATATAAAATACAGATAATTGAATAATTCATACACACAAATTTAATTGCTTATCATTCAGTCTAAATATTCATTTATAAAATAAAATCAAAAATAAATATAACGGCAACAATTTTTGAAGTTATTACTACACGTGGTGAGGTTGCACAAAACACCCATACTCGAATAGTTATGCAAAAATAGATCTTAAAAAATAAATGACACTTGGCTTCCAATTCACCGCATCAAGAGACCAAATTGCTTATTACAACAGCAAAATTAATCATAAATAATTTATGTGTTGTAGCTTGATTAGGGAACCCATAGAAGTTTAGCGGGGTCTTGTAGAGGGGTCCCATGTTGGGGGCTACTACCTCTATAATTTTGGGCAGAGTGATCCCATGCATAATCACAAGTTTACAAACTGCATACAAAATATTTGCACCTTAAAATAAGGACTAGCTACTATTTAGAAAGAAGCTTTTGAGGCGTGGGAAGCAGTAGGGGGTTAAAGATTTACATGGTTGCTCCTATTTTTTTAGTTGCCTATTGTACGTTTGTATCCACTCATTTCTTTTTCAAATAATTTTTTTTTAGTAAAATGTTGCTATTTTTTCTAAGCAGCATGAATGACACAAAATTTAAAGAATCATGGAACTGCTAATAAGGAAAAATACTCCTATAATTTCTCAACAATACCCCCTTGAAAATAATTAGCTAGCCCCCAACATGGGACCCCTACCTTGGAGCCATGGGTTTTTGATGTAGCAGAGCTTTGAGGAACTGAGAGGAAGGGGAGCTCTGTGCCCAATCATAGCGGAGCATTCACAAAATGAATTGTTGTTTGAAGGTATTATGGGGTTTGAACCCTCGACCATTTTGGTAGTGGGTGCTAGATAAGATCCTCGATACCATTGTCCAGCCTCACCCCTTTTTAATAAATTACCCTTAAACATTTGAGAATAACCCTTTTTATTATGCTTTGGGAGGACAGTTTGTGCCTCTAGCTTTGGCCATAATCAACCCTACTTTAGTGTTCATAACAGGGCATCTTACAGGTATTTTTTTTTGTTCTTTAGCTAATTGGGATTGATTGAGGTGGTTATGGAATAGAGATGGCACTCGAATAGGTGGTCGACATTGAGAAATCCAAGGGTTGTGGAGTCGAATAATACTCTACATAAGAAGTTTCAAGCGATTGAAGAGAAAAAAAATGTTAGGTTTTATTGTTAAATGTTTAATATTTTATCTGACAACAAGATATTTATCTATGAAGTAGGGGTCTACACAACAAATGCCTTTAAATTATTTTTATATCCTCTTCTATATAAAAAAGTAGTGTTAGGTTTTTGTTCTTTGGTTTTAAAAGTTTTGAGCTCATGTGTTCGATCCTAGCCCCTTTTACTGCTATAAATTGTAGGGTTTTTTCCCCTTTTGTGTAGGGTTTAAAATTTGAGTATCGTGAAGTTATATGTTACAAATAAAAAATTTTCAAATAGCAAAGTTTACAGGGTTTCATTAAATAATATTTTGGTGGCTCTTTATGATTTTAATGTTATTAGGGTTTCAATAAATGTGGCTGTTAATTCAATTGGTGGGTTATAACACTTTTTACATCATTTTCTATAGAAAAAAGCAATGTTGTGTTTTTTTTTCATTTGGTTTTAAAAGTTTTGTGGTGATGTGTTCGATTCTAGCCCCTTTTACTACTATAAATGGTGGGGTTTTTTTCCCTTTTCTACAGAGTTTAAAATTTGAGTATCGTGAAGTTATAAGTACAGAAATAACTTTTTTGAAAAGGGAAGTTTAAGGGTTTTCATTAAATACTATTTTGGTAGGTTTCAGGAAATGTAGGCGTTAATTTAATTGATAAGTTTAACACGTTTTGTTTTTCTTTGTTTGTGTCTGGGCAAATTTTATTTTAGTTTATAACCACATATAGTTACAATATCAGTTAGACAATATTCATTTCACTAGCACTGAAAACATGTGCATATAAAACCCCATCACCAATTTCTTCTCAACGTGAAATGGGGAAAGTGGCTACATGACATAGCTTTGGATTTTTATGCATTACCCTTCTTGTATCTTTATAGTTTTCCACCACGTTATTTTTCTTTTACATTTATGATGTTTTAGGTGTGCACTTTTCTTCAAGCCCATTTTCCATTTTTGCCTTCTTGTGAAAATTAATTTAAATTGACAAAGGACAATGTCCAATGTTTGTACAAAGCATATTGAGGCTCATTTCAAATAGGCCCATGTTCAAAATCAATGTGTACATGTTATACATTGTCCAAATTAATGGTTTATCTAGGAATAGGCTTTTAATCAAGCGAGATTTTTGGGTGGCAGTGCCAAAACATTTGCTCCCATGTTTTGGGTGATAACCTATGGAATTCAATGTAGGGTTATTTTAAACTTGTTTTATCTATTGTAGGGGTTCTTACACCCAACAAATGTGAGATTCCATAAATGCACACTTGAATGGGACTTGTGATCTCATTGTTCTCTTCTCTATGTCAGGGTAAGGATTTTGAATTCTAATTCAGAAAGGTGGTTGTGATTTACAGATTCAGAGGATGGAAAGAATTGAAAAGAGTTATTTTAGATTTGTCTATTTGTACTTGTAAGGGAGCTTCAAACAATGAGCTCCCAATTGAGACAACAATTTTATCACTACAAGTAATGCAAGGCTCAATTAAGTTAATTGTAATAACAAAACATTGTTATGAATTGCTTAAACTGCATTGAGAATTGAAGTTGGGGTAGCTATTGTACATTGTCACCAATTATTTGTTAGGATGCCTTATTGTAATGAGGGCAATTTGAACTTCTACAGTATTTTTGTTGTAATTATACCCTGCCTTATTGTAATGAGGGAGATTTGATTTCTTGTATTAAAAATAGTAATCTAAATTCATCTCCTCTTTCTTAATTTAATATTGCTCATCCAACACAAATAATAAATATGCATATTGTGCAATGACCATAAGAGAACACCATTGGCAGGAAAGATCTTTAAGGAGCTTGAAGGAGATGGAAACGGTTTCATGCAGAAAATAAATAAATAAAAAGAATACATAATAAACACTTACCAGTGCATCTTTAGCCTTTCCTTCCAATGGAAATGAACTTTTTTTGTTAAGCCATGGCACCAACATTGAAAAGTAGAATGACTTAAATCGGCAACACCAAGAACCAATTTGGAAAAAGTCATGGGGAATTTGATGTGGGTCACGGGTTTTTGTGCATATTTAATTTTACACCGCCCATGCAATTTTTAAATGTTAAATTGCATTTCTTTGTTGTTTGAGTGGGAACGAGACTAAACTCCCAGCAAATTTATATTTTTCAATTGCATAAATATTAAAATTTTCCTAAGCATTTAGTTACATCACTCGAGTTCATCCAATAAAAAGGAAATAAATTAATTTACTTTTTATTTTTTATATCATATATATTACAAAGCTTATATTAAAAATTAACAATATGAAAAATAATTTGCTTGAATTGGTTGCACATTTTCCAATGCAAATTAATGCCTTCCCTTGATTACAGTAGATACATGTGCAACAAGTACTAATAACCTTCAATACAATTCTAAATACCCAAGGATTCAAAGGTAATTCAACTCAAAAAAATATGGGTAAGTAGCAATTTCCTATTGACGGTCTTCAAATTGACACTCAGACAAATAAGGTTAGTAAATGTAACATTAAATGTATACAATGTGTGTCACTTTACACTTAATGATAAGAGAATGCAACGAGAAATGATGGTTGCCATAAAAAAGATCATTTTTTTAGAGAAAATGCAATCATACAATCAACCATAAGCAGCGAAGAGGCTTAGAACTACAATTATCTGGTGTTTTATCATTTTGGCCCCATAACTCTCCACCAATGATTACCGAAAAAAAAAATCTTAATGACTTAGATATCTTCAATGACTTAAACAAGCAACTCTTCAATCTATTGCATTAACAAAGTCATCAATTATGATCCAGTAAACACACTATTTTCATTCAATTTCCAGCATTATTGGAAACTTATTGATAGAGGAGAATGTTTTAAATTTTTTAATTATAGTCCAATCTTTGACGATTCAAAACGACATCTTGTTTAGTTAATTTATATTGGCAAACTGACAATTGAGAATCTCACATCCATCATTTACAATACCAAAAGGTGTGTTTGAAAGCATGGAGTAAATTCCCTATAGAAGCCTACAATTAATTAACAGCAATATATGATTGGGTCAAAATTGGGTTCATCCCACATTGGCAAGAATTGCAACACACTGCAATTTATAACGCATTACATATTGTACAAGCTTTGTGAATGGAAAAAGAGGCTTGAACATGAGATGCCCAAGGCAGTGGAGATTCCAATGTTCCTTCCGTTATAACGCATTACATACTGTACAAGCTTTGTGAATGGAAAAAGAGGCTTAAACATGAGATGCCCAAGGCAGTGGAGATTACAATGTTCCTCCCGTTAGTAACAAATGCTTAAAGTGAGTATTACCAAAAATAACAAAAGTAAACCTTCATCAAGGAAAATATTATGGAAAAAGACTACAAAATAAATTCCAAAATACAAGAGTGAAAGACGATTACAGTGTGGTTATTTCAATGTTGTGTACATTTTATTAATTTAAGACTACAATGTAATAAAAACAACGAATAAAATGATATAATGGAAGTTTTGTTTTGTTTATAGTTCCACGGGCAGTGGTCTATTAGTATTGGTGTGAGCCTTATCTCTAAATTCACCCAAGCTTTAAAACCCAGCGGGCATCCTGAGCAATCTGGTTTAAACCTTCAACTCAAAAATTTAAGGGTAGATTACAGATAATGTTTTTATTTTTCAGAGCTTGACCATCAGGTAAAATCAAAATGCAACATTCCCTCTAAAACAGACATTAAAATGGGCAAAAACAGTTTCAGAATCTCAGTTTTTCATTTATCAACCTTTCCACATGCCTTAATGGAAAAAAGATAAATATGCAACACAAACAACAAATCAAACTTTGACCCAAATGGCCAAGATAAAACCATGTGATGACCAATTCTGTATAAACCCGTCTTCATAATTTTTGTTTGACCTTTTGGGTGAAGGCATTAAGATGATTTAATGTCATCTTACAATAAATGCAGGCAGAATTGGGTATATTTTTCTTAAATGATTTTTTATAAATCTACCTTGATATTTTTTGTTTGACATTTTGGGTGAAGAATAAAAATATCAAAATCAGATTTATTTAGGAACATCTAAAAAACATATACATCAGAACAAAATGATCAGCACATATTTTAACAAAAACATTTAAGAAACATATTATCCGAGATTGGTGTCATTTTGAATTTTCATGTTCTTTTCTGTTTTTTAGATTTTTCATCTTATATACTTGGCAAGTATTGTTCTTTCCTCGACTCTCCATGTCATTTTTCTAGATTCATTGATACACTGCAAAGACTAAAATTGCAGTGAGCTTCAAATACATCTTAGTATTGAGTTTATTTCATGTCAAATAACTTTTCTATCATTTTAGTGTCTATTGGACAAGAAGCTTTATTCATGTTAGAGATAAACAAATCCTTGTATCGTAACATCTTGGCCCAAACTAGAAATTAGCAAGTTTTTCACCCACTGTAACATACTAGATTAACAATTGGACATGATAAAATGCTTGCAAAATTTGCCTTGAAATACAAACCAGTGATTGGATAAGGAATGTCTACGTGAAATTCCCCTCTTCTGTAAAATTATGAATTTTGATTCTCTATATTAAATTCTAGAAATTCACATTCAAGGCTAGTCTAATACATATGCAACCATAACACTGAAAACTTAAATCCTAGTCTTTATTTCAGTCAACACACCCATGAAATAAAGTTGAATAAAAAGTTACAGCAGCAAGAAATAAAGGTACAAGTTATAACAGCAAACACTAGTTGTAAAAAACTTTAAATAATGAGTTTAATGATCAATGCCAAGGTACAGCAAACTCCGATCTCGTTGTACAACAACAGCAGCAGTAGTAAATGTTATCCCAACAACCCCATTAGATATAACAAATAGCATATGGAAGACGCTAGTAGCTTAGGAGTAGGTACAACATGTGTACGGTAGATTGTATGGCCAGGTACAGCAATAACAAAGCCTCCAAAACAACAAGAATCATTTCTCAAACCTCAACACAGTGGTAGTCTAGAAATTATTTCAATCCTTCAACAAGTTCACATAAGAATTTTGGCCCTGATTTGAAGCACAATAATGATTCATGCATGAAATCACCCCACATAGACGAGGGCTTTCATCATCAAATCCAACCTTGAAAATCAAGAGAGTTTTCATCCTCCAAGATCTCCAAACAGCAAAGGTTTTCGTCTTTAGATGGGAAAGATTGAACACAAAGCTCAAACTTCACAAAATGAAAGATGAATGGCAAAATAAAATGCTTTCCAAATAAGCTCAACACACATTTTATAATTCCCCTTTCATCTTTTCCCCTCAAAACCACCAAAAACAACTTTACCTCTAAAATTCTCAAAAGCAATTTTCCCTCCAAAAACTCCCAAAAACAATTTTCCCTCATTTAATTATATTTTTGAGTTATTTTATGAAAAAAAAAATATTAATGAAATATAAGTTGTTTTTAAAAAATATAACATAAAATTACTTTTAAGCCAACTTAATAAAAATTATTTTTTAGGTCTTCCTTAATGGATGTTACTATTTGACCCTCTTCATAATATTAATACATAAATCTCATTTTTTCATGTTATGAAATAAAATACTTAAGACAACTTAAACATATTATTATTAATTTATTTCCTTAACTCTACTCCTTAGCCTACCAAAAATAAAAATAAACTTCGGATCCACTCTCGTTTAATTATTCCCAAAAAAAGGACAATAGTCTAACCTTCCCAAAATTGTTTGTCCTTAAGCAATTGCAAATTGGGGTGCTCTAATATCTCTTCTTCTTTCCAAATAGCATCTTCCACCGGTAGATCCAACGTACCAAGCATTCGGTATTAACCTTATTCCTCAGCGTTTTTTCTCTGTCACTGATTATAGCCTCTAGAACCAACACTAGTTTGCCCTCATCATCCAAAAGAGGCAACTCAATCGAAAGAGTAATACGCTGTCATAATGCCTTTTTGAAACATGAAATGTAGAACACATTGAGTTTTGTTATTTTTAGATGATTCAAACTCATAAGCGACTTCTCCAATCCTCTGTTTAACCCTGTATGGCCCATAAAAGTGTGGCTTGAGTTTTTCAACTCCACTCTATTTAAGAAAAGACTCCTTGTAAAACTTTAATCTCAGGGAAACCATGTCTCCAACCTCAAAAGTCCTCTCTATACGGTGTTGATTTGCATAAAACTTTTGTTGGTTTTGTACATGTTAAATATTCTCTTTGAGTATTTCTAAGATTTCTTGACTTTGTGCTACCAAATCTCTGGCTCCTAGTACTATGTTATTAGTAATAACCAAATCCACGAAAAATAAAGCATCATATCCATATAAAACTTTGAAAGGTGTCATACAGATAAACATGTGATAGTTAGTATTGTATCAATGCTCCCCTATCTATAGCCATTTAACCCAAGTTGATTGATGCACTGTCACATAATTTCTCAAATTCTCCTTAATCCATTAATTAATAATTTTTGATTGCCCATATGTTTGAGGGTGATAGCTTGTGCTTGGAGTTAACTCAGTTCGTATCAAGTGAAATAGCTCTTGCCAAAAGAAACTAAAAAATTGATGGTCCTTATCACTCACAATGTTCTTAGGGAAACTGTGAAATCTAAACACCTCTCTAAAGAATAAATCAACTATCTGTGGTGCTTTATATTCAGATAGGTCATCAAAGAAATGACCATACTTTATAAGTCTATCAACCATTGTAAAAATACAACTCTTACCTTTGACTGTGGGAAGGCCTTTAATGAAATCTATAGAGATACTTTCCCACTTCTAGCTTGGAATGGGCAAACGCTGCAATAGACTAGTTGGAAATACATGCTTTGTTTTGTTTTGTTGGCAAGTTATACATTTTCTAATATATTGGAAAACTTCTCCTTTAAGCCCTTTTCAAAAGAATATGTCCCTTACTTGTTTATAAGACTTGTAGGACCCCGAATGCCCAACGAAGCATATGTCATGAACAAACCTCAACACCTTGCCTTTTACCTTAAATTATGAAACTACATAGATCCTATCTTTGTATAAGATGAGGTCTCCCATCACCTTGTACCTATCATCTTGCACCTTACCTTACAATAACATCATTGGTGAAAACATTATTTGTATATTCCGCTATTATTTTTGTTTTTCACATATTCTATATCAAAGTCATATGTTTAAAGTTTATGTATCCATTTCTATTGTCTATCATTCAAATCATTTTGGTTAAGGAAGAAGTTCAAGTTGTTGTGATCCGTTCTCACCACAAATCTATCACAAACTAGATATTGTCTGAACTTTGTCAATGCATACATGATTGCCAACATCTCCTTGTCATAAATAGAGAACCCATGCTCTATATCTTTTAATTTACGGTTCTTAAAATCAATTGGGTGACATTTTTGCATTAAATCAACTCCTATTCCTTCACCTAATGCATAGCATTCCAACACAAAAGGAATAGAAAAGTCTAGAACAAGTACAGGGCAAGAACTTGTTACATCTTTCAATTTTTCAAATGTTGATTGGGTCGTTTCAAATCAGCTGAAAGCTCCTTTCTTCGTCAAGTACGTCAATGGGATAGCTAGCTGCAAAAAGCCTCTAACAAACCTTCTTTAATAGCTACAAAGGCCTATAAATCCTCTTAATTGTGTCATGGTAGTAGGAGGCTAATCTAGAATGGCTTGAATCTTTTTTTGGTCACCTTGTACCCCTTCAACGTTAATAACATGTCCTAAATACTAGATTTCAATCAACACAAACTCACATTTGGACTCTTTTGCAAAAATAGGTTATTGCTCTAAAATTTCTAGCACTCTATCAAGGTGTTTTAAATGTTGTTCCCACGTCTTACTATACACTAAGATGTCATCAAAGAATATTAGAACAAATTTCGTGAAATGCTCACTGAAAATATGGTTAATGCATGATTGAAATGTGGATAGAACATTAGTTAATCCGAAGGGCATAACCAAGAATTCAAAGTGCCCAAAGTGACAATAGAAAGCGGTTTTATGCACATCATCATCCCTTACCTTGATTTGATGGTAGTCGAACCTCAAATCAATTTTTGAAAAACATGTGGCACCATATAATTCATTAATCAATTCATCTATCCTAAGAATAGGATACATGTTCTTGATAGTTTTTTTATTTAGAGCATAGTAGTCAATGCACATCCTCATAGTTCCATATTTTCTCTTCACCAAGACTACTAAAGAAGCAAATGGACTAGAACTTGGTCTAATATGCCCCATTCTCACCAACTCTTTAATTACCTTCTCAATCTCTTCCTTGAAGGCTCTAGGATGGTGGTAGAGAGTAAACATAATCAATTTTGACCCCAATTCTAGCTCTATCACACGCTAAAATCCCCTATCAGGTGACAGCGCTAGAGGTAAATCACTGAAAACGTTTGTATGCTTGTCTAGAATTCCCTGTATATCTGGATGGTGGACCTTTTATCCATAAGTGGAGATACATTACCCACCAAACAATGTGTTGCCCAAACTATTTGGCCTTTCTGAAAAGGTTTCTCCATGCTCTTTGTTGAAACTGTACTTGAAGCTCCATTGACCATATCATGAAGTACAACCTCTTTCCCATCAAGTTTAAATTTCAGCTCCATAGTCCTGTAGTTTTGTGTAAAATCTCCAAGGGAATGTAACCATTGCACACCCAAGACCAAATTTGTTTCTCCTATATTCACCACATAAAAATCATCACATACTTTGTGCTTACCAATGGTCACGTCTAAGCTCTTGACTATCTTTGTGAATGGAATTGATAAGCCATTTGCAACCATAATGTTAAATCCTAGAAAGCCTTATGTTTTCAGCGATTTTTGGGCCATTAACTCTTCATCAATGAAGTTGTGGGTTGCCCCAGTATCAATTAAGATAGTCACCTTATGTCCTTTAAGTACTCCACGTACCCTTAGAAGATGGTATCTAAGTACCCCTGAAAGAATAACAAGGGTACCATTTGTACTATTTTTATCCCCTTTAATTTCAGCTTTTAGTTCTACTTCTTCTGCCATTGTTTCAATGTCTTCCTCCTTTAGTTCATCATCTGAAATTACCTCTATGTAATGCACCTACAATTTGGAAAGGCATCAATACCCAGTGTCCCATGGATCCTTACATGTGAAGCATAACTTCTTCCTTCTCAACTCATTAGTAGACTTTATCTCTTTATTGGTTTTTGGCAACAAGAAGTCTGAAAATTACCTTCTCGTTGCTTCTTTTGTTGTCTAAAAGGTGCAAGGTTGTTTTGCCCATGAGAATGTGTTTGTTGCCCGAAGGATGCAAGTCTAAATTGTCCATATGACATAAATTTGCCCTTAGGTGCTAAAGATTCAAGGTTAAAAGCCTTTTGAATGGCCTTTTGAAGATTAAGAGGGCTTAAAGCCTTGACTAATGAACAAAACTACCAGTCTTATCTCTGACACATCGAAAACTATAACTGAAAACCTCTAAAAATCAATCACATATTCCTCTACGAAAGTTCTTTGTTTCAATTGTGAATTTTCCTAAAATGAAGTTTTGGGTCAACGGTATCAAATCTTTCAAATTAACCTTCTATTGAATTCTTCATAAGTGTCTATGAATTGGTGCCCTTGTGTGATCAACCCATGGTACCACTATTCATGGGTAGCGCCTTCCAAGTGCAATGTAACAAATTTTATGGCCTCATCCGTGAGCCTGGGCCAAAACGTAAAGTACATGTCTACCTTTTGTATCCATGTCCTAGCTAAGTTTTTGGTAGAACCATTAAAAGTGGAAAGTGCAAGTTTTCCCAATACACATTGAAGATCTCCTTGGTTGTTCCTTGCTTTATGACCAGCGCTAGAATTCTTGCCTTTCTTCTATGCCACAAAATCTACAAGACTCATTTCCCCTCTAACTATCAGTGAAGAAGTCATGTACTCCTTCAAATTTGCATCCATACCATACAAATTTGCATCCATACCATTCCGTATAGAATGTTGTTCCTCCCTCTCTGAAATGGCTTCTTCCCTACGAAGAAAACTGGGTTGATTAGGCCTTTGTGGGAATCCATTTGTCACCCTTTGTGGAAGAGGAGGGTTGTTGTATGCCCCTAAAGTGTTGCCTTCACCATTTGGTGGCTTGAGCCCCATCATAGTTTTCATGGTTTGGATGAATTCATTCACTGTCTCTGTCATCAACGCTTGATTTTGAGAGAACTTTTCAAACCTAACTTGATTTGGATCCCTCATGCCATCTTGCACTTGTTGTTCCATCTTTTGCCTTGGTTGTATGGAAGCTTTTTTCTTTTCCCTTTCTTGGTATCTCAACTCTCTATCATTGATGGGCATGCAAACACCTCAAACCCCCACAGCTAGCCAAGATTTTGGCTCTAATACTACTGAAATGTCTTTTTTTTTTTTTTTTTCTTGTGAATTCTAATTTTCTATATTAAATTTTGAAAATTCACATTTAGGGCTAGTCTAACGCATATGCAACCATAACACTGAAAACTCAAATCATAGTATTTATTTCAATCAACACACACATGAAATAAAGATGAATACAAAGTTACAACAACAAATGAAGGTACAACAAACCTTAATTGTAGGAAACCTTAGCAACAAATAAAAGTACAACAAATTATAGCAACAAATCCTAGCTATAAGAAACATTAAATAATGAATTTAACAAAGTACCAAGGTACTACAAACTTTGATCTTGTTGTAGATCAACAATAACAGTAGTAAATATTGTCTCAACATCCTTATTAAGTACAACAAATGGTATATAAAAGACGCCAACAATTTAAGAGTAGGTATAACAGACATACAACAAGCTATACAACCAACAACAACAAAACCTCCAAAACAACAATCCTTCATCAAACCCCAATGCAACAATTTAGAAATTATTTCAAACCCTCAACAGAGTCATGTTGAAACTAAATTTTTTGTCTTGATTTGAAGCACAATAATGATTCTGGCATGAAATCACCCCACATAGACATGAGGGTTTTCACCTTCAAATCCAACATTGAAAACTAAGAGAGTTTTCTTCCTCCAAGATTTTTGAATGGCCAAGGGTTTTCGTCATTGGATGAGAGATTGAACACAAAGCTTGAACTTCACAAGTTGAAAGATAAATGACAAAATAGAATGCTTTCCAAATGAGCCCTTTCATCTTTTCCTTCCAAAACCACCCCAAGCAACTTTCCCTCCAAAATCTCCAAAAGCAACTTACCTCAAAAACAACTCTCCTGATTCAATTTTTAAGTTGTTTTATGAAAAAACACTTTTAATAATAAAATATAAGTTGTCTTTTAAAAAATATAACAATAAAATTGCTTTTAGGTCAACTTAATAAAAATTGTTTTTAAGCCCCTCCATAATGGATATTACTATTTAACCCCTTCATAATATATATGTCATTTTTCAATGTTATGAAATAAAGTGCTTTGGAACAACTTAAACATATTAATATTAATTTATTTCCCTAACTCTACCCCTTAGCTTAAAGGAAATAAAAATAGACTTCGGATCCACCTCTGTTCAAATATTCCAAAAAAAAAATAGACATGACAAAATGGCTCTGCCTATCTAGAAACACCCTGGATATGGCACAACTGTATCCAAAACAATATCGGGACAAAACACAACTGACTAAGCATATCAGATATGTAAATGAAGTGTCTGTAATCGGTACATATTAGAAACATTGATATGAAGTGTCCATAACCAGATACGTATTAGATACGCTGATACTATCCAGTAGCTTTAATGAGATTGAGACTTAATCATGTGGTCCAAGTTCAAATTTGCTTGACAATAAGGGAAAATGCTCGAATTTAGAGGACCCTCACAAAATTTGAAAAGAAAGACATAAATTCAATAAACAAAAAACCTGTTGCATACAGGTTGCACCTTTAAGATGACTGCAAAACTGTTGAGGAGGGGTTGAATTGCTAAAAACAAACTGCAGGAATGTAGGGTCATACCAATATAGGAATACTGGTGAAAGCGAAAGGACTACACCTTAAAATGGATGTAAATGATGTCTGGGCATAATGTGGGAGGCTCTGTTCAAAAGGAATTACCCATGGATGAGATCACCTGAAATAGTCAAATAATTTGCATGCTCGAAAAATTTGCCTGAATTTGAGACTTCCTCGGAAAAAGGTGAACCTGATAATTAATATCTAAGATTAAGATACAGAGAAAAAGAAATTGAAAACACATGAAACAAGTTTATGTGTGCAATGCAAAATGACATGCCATGTAAAAACTCATAAGAGGAATAGAGATTGTTTTGCACATTCATCGCAGTGAAGGGAATTGAAATGAACAGTTGGAATGTTGAAAAGTATGTATAGGATATTGTTTCATGTTTGATTGTTGTTAACTATTGACAGTTAGAAAAAATACATTTAGCAATAAGGCCAAGCAAATGTGCATTACAAAAAAACGTTTTTATATTTTTTTAAATGTACCTGCCAAACAGGGATGGAGAATGGGACACATACTATAAGCTACCTGACAAAATAGGAAGACAAGCAATCAATATACCTAACAAACATCACGCTAAACAGACACAATGAAGGGATTCGTCGAAGATACTCAATTTTCCGCAAATGAGTAGCCATCACAACAACAAAGGAGCAAGCCATTGTAGAACAGTTCAATGCAGAAAATAAATCTAGATTCTATCAATGTAGGGAACAAGACATGGTGCCCGAATCAGCATAACTAATTCAAATACAGGGTGTGTTACAAAGACATTTACCATTAGCAAGAGTAACCCACAGACATGTAATTTGGCATTTTTCCAGTATTACTGATAAAAATAATCCATGCCATACAACAGCTAGTAGAATCTCATCGCATCCTTGCCCTACAGAATTAAATAAACATTCCATTTGATCTCAAAATCAAATAATCAAAAGTAGCAAGCGTGTAAAGATTGCACTATAATGTCACTGTAACTTTGGATTGGAAGACGGTTGGAATCATAGTTACCATGCACAACATACAGATGACCTAAATGTCTGCAACACACTAAAATACAAAGAAGTAAATAGATGTATACCAGTATATGGATGAAAATATTCTATATGTTAAACATAGATATTGCATTCAATGAAAATATACATATGCTACTAACTTGCTAGGAACAAGAAACTGAATCCATTAAAATATCACAAGTCAAGATTGTATACCGTGAAAAAACATTGTAGATTAAGAAGCAGGTCAGAGTTTAGATTTAAATTTGGCAAGCAAACATATCACTAAAAAATGAAGGAACTCTACAAAAAAAACCATTAAAAATGAAGGAACTCTAAACAATAACTAAAAACTAAAGAACTCACAACAAAACATTCCCAAATTTTCAGCGACCAAAAATTCATTACACAACAGCAGCCATGTTGTCAACAACAGGAAACCACTAAAAATTAAACAACTCCCAACAAAACACCCACAAATTTTCGGCAACCAGAAATTTATTACACAAAAGCAGCCATGTTGTCAGCAACTCAAAACCTCTGGGTGATATGTTTATGGCAATGCTGTGAATAAGTACAACTTACCAATCAAAACTCTTGAAATAAAAACTAGAGTGATTTAATAGTTCTAGAATTATTAATTTTTATGTGTAGAAAAAGTACAGAATATACAAAAAAGACATCAAGAACACTCAACATTTTGTGTAGGAAACCAACTACAGAGTATTAGTTAAGAGAAATTAGAAAGACAAGCATCCACATGAAAAACACAAATGTTTAACATCCCCCTTGTGTAGAACTCTCCACATAAAAAATATTTAAAGTTCTTTTGTTCCTTTTGGAGCATCGTATGACAAAGTTACAGAGATATTGTTCAGTTTGAAACAATTAGAGTGATCTTTCAATTACATTAGTTGCTACAGTGGTCTACTTTGTTTCCTAATTGATCTTCTCTTCCTTTCCAAATGACTTTTGAGAATGATTTTATATTGTTTTTTCTTCAGTTACTTTGCCCGTGAATGGAAGGTGAACCAATTTTTCCGCTTACAAAATCCTCATCTTCTCCTGCTGACGTGGTGCTAGTGGAACATACCAAGTGGCTCCGTCAGCTACTTTGAGTTTCTTGAATCAAGAATAATCGTTAACCTGGACAAAACTGAATGATCGACTTGGTAGTGTTTTTACCTTGGATTCATTTTCACTAAATTTCCATGAGTTGTCTACACCTAAAACCAAAGCATACCGCACCATTTTTCCCTTTAAAATTCTGAGTTGGCACTTGTTTATTCATCATTGGGGACCACAAGTGCCATTGCCCATCCACCCCACAAAGGGCTCTGCCCCTTGACACTTCTAAGGGCGAACAAGGGAAATAATGATGTCTCACTTGGGGCTGGCATGCACCGAATAGACTTCCATGTTGAACTGCCACCTATATCAGCTCTGTTCCCTTTGTCCCTAATTGAAACTTTATTTTTCATCTTTTACCCCCCATTTTTTCCTTTATTCTCTTTTTTAAACCTAATCCATTTTGGATCACTGGCATAGGGATCGATTGGTTACAAAGAGAATGGTAAAGGCAAATGTCCTAAAAACTGTGAATAAAGTTTGAGCATGACACAGGAGGGACCACTCGAGCATTCAGCACACACATAAAGAACTTGCCTACAATCGTAGATTATTTTGCAATGTCTGAAAAAACACATAAATAACAAGCTCATTTCCAAAAAAGGGGTTAACTGTGTAACTAAGATTGAGAACTAGCATACATATTTTAGATAAATCTATGTAAAAGGCACCAAGAGATAACATTTTTGAGGCATCTATATTACATTAGATTTGTGACATAAGTGAAATAGGCACCTTCAGAATGATTTATCCCGACATCTTTTACATTAATTTATCCACAAAGAGATATCATTCTTGAGGCATCTGTATTACATTAGATTTGTGACATAAGTGAAATAGGCACCTTCAGAATGATATATCCTGACATCTTTTACATTAATTTATCTAAGATATATATGCTAATTTAGAACTATTTTTAAACATATAAGCATCAACAAAAAAATTGAGATTAAAAAATATTTTCCATTAATAATAGAGATTATACACAAAGCATCAACAAAAAAATTGAGATTAAAAAATATTTTCCATTAATAATAGAGATTATACACAACTATTCTTACTTGAAAAAAGAAGAAAAGACTATTATAGTGTGACACCCAAATTTTTAATTGTCATCCATGATTAAAATGAAATTCGAGCCATAATTTTCTTACTTAATAATGGACGTTTTATTTTGTTTATAGTTCCTTGGGCAGTGGTCCATTAGTATTGGTGGGAGCCTTAATCACTACAATGACCCAAGCTTTAAAATCTGGTGGGCATCCCCGAGTAATCTGGATTAAACCTTCAGCTAAAAAATGTTTTGTTTATGCTAAGGGTGGATTACAGAAAATGTTTTTCAGTTTTTACTTTTCAAACCAACATCCCCTCTCAAACAGACATTAGAAAGGGCCAAAACACTTTCAGAATCTCAGTTTGTTATTTATCAACCTTTACATATGCCTTAATGAAAAAAGACAAACATGAAACACAAACAACATATAAAAGTTTGACCCAAATGGCGAAGAGAAAACCATGTGACGACAATACATATATATGAATTGCCAGCAAGCATATATGTTCCACAATTTCAAACTGTATTGGAAAATTATTTGATTTGAATATTAGTTGGAACTTGGGACACAATCACGAGTAAAAATCAAGGAGACTCCAAGTAAGTAAATCTGAAATTCAGCTCAAGCTTATTCAAGGCCACAAATTTTGTATATCAGAAAAAACTTTCCATCAATAAATAAATGAAGAGATAAAACAACAATAATCATGAAGAAATTAATCTGTTATTTATTTCTCTTGCAAAAACATTGTGCCATTTTCAAGGCTCGAAACAACTAATGATCTTCATAAGCTGATATTAAAACATTCTCATAACTCAATGATTAATAAGGTTTTGAACTTGGAATCAAAGTAAACAGCAATTCAACAATGTGCCTCTATGAAAATTGTGTTCCATAGGTGATGCATTGCTCACCAAACAATGCGCTGCCCAAGTTATTTGGCCTTTCTGAAAAGATCTCTCCATGCTCTTTGCTGAAACTATACTCGGAGCCCCATTGGCCATACCATGAAATACAACCTCTTTCCCATCAGATTTAATATTTCAACCCCATAGTCTTGTAATTTTGTGTAAATTCCCCATGAGAATGTAACCATTGCACACCCAAGACCAAACTTGCTTCTCCAATATTCACCACATAAAAATCATCACATACTTTGTACTTACCAAGGATGATGTCTAAGCTCTTGACTCTCTTTGTGCATGGGATTGAAAAGCCATCCACAACTGTTATGTTAAATCCTTAAAAGTCTTCCGTTTTCAGCAATCCTTGGGCTACTAGCTCCTCATCAATGAAGTTGTGGGTTGCCCCACTATCAATTAAGATAGTCACCTTATGTCCTTTAAACACTCCATGTAACCTGAAAGGGTGTATCTAGCTGCCCCTGAAAGAGTAGCAAGGGTATCATCTGTACTATTTTCCTCCCCTTTAATTTCAACTTCTAGTTCTACTTCTTCTACCCCTATTTCAGTCTCTTTCTCCTCTAGTTCATCATCTGAAATTACTTATATAATGCACCTGCCCCTTGGGAAGGCATCTATACCCAAGTTCCCACCAATCCTTGCATGTGAAGCATAACTTCTTCCTTCTCAGCGCATTAGTAGACTCTATCTCTTTACTGGTTTTTAGCAACACTTTAGTCTGGAAATGATCTCGTTGTCCTTGCTTCTTTTGTTGTCCAAAAGGTAGAGGGTTTTTTTGCCCATAAGATTTTGTCCTTGGCTGTCCGAAGGGTGCTGGTCTAGACTGTCCATAGGGCATAAATTTGTCCTTAGATGTTGAAGATTTGAGGTCAAGGGCCTTTTGAATTGCCTCTTAAAGAGTAAGAATGCTGAAAGTCTTGACTAAACCCTTCAGTGGGTCAACCAACCCCTCCATGAACAAAACTATAAGTCTCCTCTTTGACACATCCAAAGCCATAACTGAAATACTCTGAAAATCAATCACATATTCCTCTACGGAAGTCCTTTGTTTCAGTTGGGCCAATTCCCTGAAATGAAGTTTTGGGTCAACCCTATCAAATTTTTCAATTTGCCTTCTACTAAATTCTTCATAGGTGCATATGAGTTTGTGCCCTTGTGTGACCAACCCGCGGTACCACCATTCATGGACAGCACCTTCCAAATGCAATGTAATGAATATCATAGCCTCATCCTCTAGCATGGGCCTAAGTGTGAAGTACATGTCTACCTTTTGTATGCATGCCCTAGCTGAACTTTTAGTAGAACCATCAAAAGTGGAAAGTGTGAACTTTCCCAAGGCATATTGAAGATCTCCTTGGCTATTTTTTGCTTTATGACCAGCCCTAGAGTTATACTTGTCTTTATTTTATGCCACAAAATCTACAAGACTCATTTCCCCTCTAACTATCAATGAAAGAGTCATATACTCCTTCAAGTTTGCATCCATATCATTCTGTATAGAAAGTTGCACCTCCGTCTTCGGAATGGCTTCTTCTCTACGAAGGAAATTGCGTTGAATAGGCCTTCGTGGGGATCCAATTGTCTCCCTTTGTGGAAGGGGAGGGTGGTTGTATGCCCCTGAAGTGTTGCCTTCACCATTCGGTGGATTGAGCCCCATCATAGTCTTCATGGTTTGGATGAATTCATTCATTGTCTCAGTCATTAGCTTTTGATTTTGAGAGAACTTTTCAAACCTAGCTTGATATGGATCCCTCGTGCCATCTTGCCCATGCTGCTCCATCTCTTGCCTTCGCTGTATGGAAGCTTTTTTATTTTCCCTTTCTTGGTATCTCAACTCTCTATCACTGCTAGGCATGCAAACACCTCAAACCCCAACAAACAGCCAAGAATTTGGCTCTGATATCATTGAAATATCCCTTTTCTAGAAAATTATGAATTCTGATTTTCTGTAGTAAATTCTGAAAATTCATATTCAAGGCTAGTCTAACACATATGCAACCATAACACTGAAAACCTAAATTCTAGTCTTTATTTCAATCAACACACATGAAATAACGTTGAATACAAAGTTACAATAGCAACAAATAAAGGTATTGAGAGTTATAACAACACCCTAGCTGTAAAAAACCTTGAAAAAATAAATTTAACAATAAATACCAAGGTACAACAACTCTGATCTTGTTGTACAGCAGTAACAATAGTATTTATTGTCCCAACAAAACTGTTATGTACAGTAAATGGTATATGGAAGACGCCAACAACTTAGGAGTAAGTACAACATGTGCACGATAGACTGTACGGGCAGATACAGCAACAACAAAGTCTCCAAAATAGCAACAATCCTTCCTCAAACCCCAACGCAACAGTCTGAAAATTATTCAAACCTTCAACAGGGTCGCACATCCTAAAATTATAATTTTGGTCATGATATGAAGCACAATAATGATTCCTGCATGGAATCACCCCACATAGACAATAGGGTTTTCGTCCTTAGATCCAACCTTAGAAATCAAGAGGGTTTTCTTTCTCTAATATCTCCGAACAGCCAAGGGTTTTTGTCCTTTGATGGAAAAGATTGAACACAAAGCTCAAACTTCACAAGTTGAAAAATGAATGGCAAAATAGAATGCTTTTCAAATAAGACCAACACCCATTTTATAATTTCCCTTTCATCTTTCCCCTCCAAAACCACCAAAAGCAACTTTCCCTCCAAAAACTCCCAAAAGCAACTTTCCCTCATTTAATTCTATTTTTGAATTGCTTTATGTAAAAATATTTTTAAAAATAAAATATAAATTACATTTTAAAAAATATAACATAAAGTTACTTTTAGGCCAACTTAATAAAAATTGTGTTTTGAACACTCCTTAATGAATGTTACTATTTGAACCCCTTCATAATATTAATACATGTGTCATTTTTCCATGTTATGAAATAAAGTGACTTAGGACAACTCAAACATACTCTTATTAATTTATTTCCCTAACTCTACAATAAAAGGGACATGACAATATGCCTCTGCCTATCTACAGACAGCCTGGATCTGGTACTGCTGCATCCAAAACAATATCGGGACAAATCACAAATGACTTAGCATATCAGATATGTAAATGAAGTATCTGTAATAGGTACATATTAGATACGCTGATATGAAGTGTTCATAACCAGATACGTATTAGATACGCTGATACCATCCAGTAGCTGTAACGAGATTGAGACTTGATAATGTGGTCCAAGTTCAAATTTGCTTGACAATAAGAAAAAAATGTAGAGGACCCTCAAAAATTTTGAAAAGAGAGGCATAAATTCAGTAAAAAAAAAACCTGTTGCATAGAGGTTGCACCTTTAGGATGACTGAAAAATTGTTGCAGAGGGGTTGAATTGCTAAAAACAAACTGCAAAAACCTGTTGCATAGAGGTCGCACCTTTAAGATGACTGAAAAACTGTTGCAGAGGGGTTGAATTGCTAAAAACAAACTGCAGGAATGTAGGGTCATACCAATATAGGAAGCATGGTGAAAGCAAAACGACAAAACCTTAAAATGGATGTAAATGATGTTTGGGCATAATGTGGGAGGCTCTGTTCAAAAGGCATTACCCATGGAAGAAATCACTTGAAACTGTCAATTAATTTGCATGCTCAGAAAATTTGCCTGAATTTGAGACTTCCTCAGAAAAAGGTGAACTTGGTAATTAATGTCTAAGATTGAGATACAGAAAAAAAGAAATTAAGAACACATGAAACAAGTTTATGTGTGCAATGCAAAATAATATGCCATGTAAAAATTCATAAGAGGAATAGAGATTGTTTTGCACATTCATCACGGTGAAGGGAATGGACATGAACAGTTGGAATGTTGAAAAGTATGTATAGGATATTGTTTCATGTTTGAATGTTGTTAACTATCGACAGTTAGAAAAAATACATTTAGCAATAAGGCCAAGCAAATATGCATTACAAAAAACTTTTTTATATTTTTTTAAATGTACCTGCTAAACAGGGATGGAGAATGGGACACATACTATAAGCTACCTGACAAAATAGGAAGACAACCAATTAATAGTCTGGAACATCAATATACCTAACAAGCATCACGCTAAACAGACACAATGAAGGGATTCGTCGAAGATACTCAATTTTCCGCAAATGAGTAGCCATCACAACAACAAAGGAGCAAGCCATTGTAGAACAGTTCAATGCAGAAAATAAATCTAGATTCTATCAATGTAGGGAACAAGACATGGTGCCCGAATCAGCATAACTAATTCAAATACAGGGTGTGTTACAAAGACATTTACCATTAGCAAGAGTAACCCACAAACATGAAATTTGACATTTTCCCAGTATTACTGATAAAAATATTCCATACCATACAACAGCTGGAAGAATCTCATCGCATCCTTGCCCTACAGAATTAAATAAGCATTCCATTTGATCTCAAAATCAAATAATCGAAAGTAACAGGCATGTAAAGATTGCACTATAATGTCATTGTAACTTTGGATTGGAAGATGGTTGGAATCATAGTTACCATGCACAATATACACACGACCTAAATGTTTGCAACACACTAAAATACAAAAAAGTAAATAGATGTATACCAGTATATGGATGAAAATATTCTATATGTTAAACATAGATATTGCATTCAATGAAAATATACATATGCTACTAACTCGCTAGGAACAAGAAACTGCATCCATTAAAATATCACAAGTCAAGATTGTATACCGTGAAAAAACATTGTAGATTAAGAAGCAGGTCAGAGTTTAGATTTAAATTTGGCAAGCAAACATATCACTAAAAAATGAAGAAACTCTACAAAATAACCATTAAAATGAAGGAACTCTAAACAATAACTAAAAATTAAAGAACTCGCAACAAAACATTCAGAAATTTTCAGTGACCAAAAATTCGTTACACAACAGCAGCCATGTTGTCAACAACAGGAAACCACTGAAAATTAAGGAACTCCCAACAAAACATCCACAAATTTTCAGCAACCAAAAATTTATTACACAAAAGCAACCATGTTGTCAGCAACTCAAAACCTCTTGGTGATATGTTTATGGCAATGCTGTGAATAAGCACAACTTACCAATCAAAACTCTTGAAATAAAAACTGGAGTGTTTTAATAGTTCTAGAATTCTTAATTATTATGTGTAGAAAAACTACAGAATATACAAAAAATATATCAAGAACACTCAACATTTTGTGTAGGAACCAACTACAGAGTATTAGTTAAGAGAAATTAGAAAGACAAGCATCCACACGGAAAACACAAATGTTTAACATCCCCCTTGGTGTAGAGAACTCTACATAAAAAATATTTAAAGTGCTTTTGTTGCTTTTGTTGCTTTTGGTGCATTGTATGACAAAGTTACAGAGATATTTGTTCAGTTTGAAACAATTAGAGTGATTTTTCTATTACCTTAATTGCTACCGTGGTCTACTTTGTTTCCTAATTGATCTTCTTTTCCTTTCCAAATGGCCTTTAAAAATGATTTTATATTGGTTTTTCTTCAGTTACTTTCCCTGTGAATGGAAGGTGAACCAATTTTTCCGCTTACAAAATCCTCATCTTCTCCTGCTGACGTGGCGCTAGTGGAACATACCAAGTGGCTCCAGCAGCTATTTTGAGTTTCTCGAATCAATAATAATCGTTAACCTGGACAAAACTGAATGATGGGCTTAGTCGAGTTTTTATCTTGGATTCATTTTCCCTAAATTTCCATGAATTGTCTACACCTAAAAATAAAGCCTACCGCACCATTTTTCCCTTTAAAATTCTGTGTTGGCACTTGTTTCTTCATCATTGGGGGCCACAAGGGGCAATGTCCGTCCACCCCACAAAGAGCACTGCCCCTTGACACTTCAAGGGCTAACAAGGGAAATAATGATGTCTAACTTGGAGCTGGCATGCACCGAATAGACTTCCATGTTGGACTGCCACCAATATCAGCTCTGTTCCCTTTGTCCCTAATTGAAACTTTATTTTTCCTCTTTATTTGTCCCTAAAAGTCACCTAAATAACAAGCTCCTTTCCAAAAAAGGGGCTAACCGAAGACTGAGAACTAGCATGCATATCTTAGATAAATCTACATAACAGGCGCCAAGAGATATCATTCTTGAGGCATCTATTTTATATTGGATTTATGACATAAGTGGAATAGGCGCCTCGAGAATGATATATCCCAGCATCTTTTACATTAATTTATCTAAGATATGTATTCTAGTTTAGAACTATTTTTAAAAATATAAGCATCAACAAAAATAATTGAGATTAGAAAATTTCTTCTATTAATAATAGAGATCATACACAACTATTAATTCTTTAAAAAAAAAATACTTGTATAGTGTGACACCCAAATTTTAAATTGTCATCCATGATTAAAATATAATTCGAGCCATGATTTTCTTTTCTTCTATTAATAATAGAGATCATACACAACTATTAATTCTTAAAAAAAAAAAAAAACTTGTAGTGTGACACCCAAATTTTTAATTGTCATCCATGATTAAAATATAAATCGAGCCATGATTTTCTTACTTAATAATGGACGTTTTATTTTGTTTATAGTTCCTTGGGCTCTGGTCCATTAGTACTGGTGGGAGCCTTAATCACTACAATGACCCAGGCTTTAAAACCTAGTGGGCATCCCCAAGTAATCTGGATTAAACCTTCAGCTAAAAAAATGTTTTGTTTATGCTAAGGATGGACTACAGAATGTTTTTCAGTTTTTATTTTTCAAACCAACATCCCCTCTCAAACAGACATTAGAAAGGGCCAAAACACTTTCAGAATCTCAGTTTGTTATTTATCAACCTTTACATATGCCTTAATGAAAAAAGACAAATATGAAACACAAACAACATATAAAAGTTTGACCCAAATAGCCGAGAGAAAACCATGTGATGACAATACATTTATATGAATTGCCAGCAAGCATATATGTTCCATGATTCCAAACTGTATTGGAAAATTATTTGATTTGAATATTAGTTGGGACGCAATCACGTGTAAAAATAAAGAAAACTCCATGTAAATCTGAAATTCGGCTCAAGCTTATTCAAGGCCACAAATTTTATATATCAGAAAAAACTTTTCATTAATAAATAAATGAAGAGATAAAACAACAATAATCACGAAGAAATTAATCTACTATTTATTTCTCTTGTAAAGCAGAAATTTTGTATGCATTTATAGAGTAGCCACTAGAAATATTGAGTGAACATTCAAAGCTCAAAACAACTAATTCTCTTCAAAAGCTGATATTAAAACATTCTCATAACTCAATGATTAATAAGTTTTTGAACTTGGAATCAAAGTAAACAACAATTCAACAATGTGCCTCTGTGGAAATTGTGTTAAGACAGCTTAATATCTGACCTGTACACAGGGATTAAAGAGAATCCAGTCATCCAAAATTATATCAGCTTGCTGAAAAAAAATAAACCTCAAAATGAGCTTGGCATTATGCATATGGCATTAATCTAAACCCCATTCTAGTCTACATGGTGTAAATGATTTCCAAAGCTTTCTTCACTGTTGATATTATACCAATAACAGCTCCCTTATTGAGCAGATTATCATGATGGGTGCACATAATGGTAGGAAATGTTCCCACCTTAGCAAAGCGCGCCCATCATGCAATGTAGATCAAAGGAAGTCCAGGTAATTTTCTCCCTCTGCTCTTCCCCGTGCCCCTCTAAACATCAAATTCATGTTTAAAATTTAAATCCTATAACACCTCAAAATATTTCTCCATTTTTGCCATTGCAGCAAACCAACCCTATTACACCTTTTTCTGCCTAATAAAGCATTCCACACAGCTTAAAAGTTGGAAGAATCTTATCTGTCACTCTTCACAAGCATTCCATATGATCACAACTTGAAAAAATGAGGGTAATACACTCGTAAAGATACATGGACTAATATATCCACAAACATTCAATTATACCAATAAATACGAGAAAATATGCCGATACAAGGATAAAAATGTTCTATATGATTAAAAAATGCTGCTAAGAAACAAGAAAATGCACTCTTCTGAAAAATGAAATGATAGATTGCATTCGGAGATCCTAGGATATGATAGAGCATGGCTATGTCCATACAGAAGCATTGTATTTGTGTATATAATAAATAATAAAAGTAAAAAAAAAAAAAATTGAATGTTTGCTTTTTGTCGCTCTAAACTTATAATTCCAACATTTTATTATTTATCTTATTGACATGTCTGTAAGAAAGATATTGTCTGAACTTCTGAAAGTTTCCATAGATATTCATGTTTGTTAAGTGATTCTGTATAAGTCCGTCTTTCATAATTTTTGTTTGACCTTTTGGGTGAAGGCATTAAGATGATTTAATGTCATCTTACATTAAATGCAGGCAGAACTGGGTATATTATTGTTAGAAGATTTTTAATAAATCTGCCTTGATATTTTTGTTTTGACATTTTGGGTGAAGAACAAAAATATCAAAATCAGATTTATTCAGGAACATCTAAAAGAATATATACATCAGAACAAAACTATCAGCACATATTTTTTCAGAAACATCTAAAAAACATATCATCCGACAGGAGTGCCATTCTGAACTTTAATGCTCTTTTCTGTTTTTTAGATTTTTCGTCTTTTATACCTGATTAGTATCGTTCTTTCCTTGGCTCTCCATGTCATTTTTCTAGATTCATTAAAACACTACAAAGTCTAAAATTGAAGTGGTTTCAAATGCATATTCATATTGAGCTTCTTTCATGTTAAATAACTTTTCTATCATTGTAGTGTCTATTGGACAACAAGTTTCGTTCATGTTAGAAATGACATGTCCTTGTATCTTCATGTCTTGGCCCAAACCAAAAATTGGCCAGATTTTCACCCACTGTAACTCGACATACCAGATTAGCAACCTCGACATACTAGATTAGCAACTGGACATGATAAAATAATCACTAAATTTTCCTTAAAATAGAAACCAGTCATTGGATGCGGCCTGTATATTGCTCTGTCTATCTAGAGACAGCCTGGATATGGCACTGCTCTATCCAAAACATATTGGGACAAAACACAAATGACTTGGTGTATCAGATATGTAAATGAAGTGTCCGTAACCAGATACACATTAGATATGCTGATATGAAGTGTATGTGACCAGATACAAATTCGATACGCTGATATGCTGATACCATCCAGTAGCTTTAACGAGATTGAAACTTAGTAATGTGGCCCAAGTTCAAATTTGCTTGACGATAAGAAAAAAATGCTTGAATTTGGGGGACCCACAAAAATTTGAAAAGACATTAATTCAATAAACAAAATCCTGTTGCATAGAGGTTGCACCTTTAAGATGACTGAAAAACTGTTGCAGAGGGGTTGGATTGCTAAAAACAAACTGCAGGAATGGAAGGTCATACCAATATAGATATAATGGTGAAGCCCAGAGGACAAAACCTTAAAATAGATGTAAATGATGTTTGGGAGGCACTGATCAAAAGGCATTAGTCATTACCCACAGATGAAATCCCCTGAAATTATCAATTAATGTTCACGCTCGGAAAATTTGCCTGAATTTGAGACTTCCTCGGAAAAAGGTGAACTTGGTAATTAATATCTAAGATTGAGATATAGGAAAAAAGATATTGAAAACACATGAAACAAGTTTATGTGTGCAATGCAAAATAATATGCCATTTAAAAACTCGTGAGAGGAATAGAGATTGTTTTGCACATCCATCACGGTGAAGTAACGGGACTGAAATGAACAGTTAAAATTTTGAAAAAGTGCGTATAGAATCTTATTTCATGTTTGATTGTTGTTGACTATTGACAATTAGAAAAATACATTTAGCAATACGGCCAAGCAAATATACATCAAAAAAAAATGTTTTTATATTTTTTTAAATGTACTTGCTAAACAGGGATGGAGAATGGGACACATGCTATAAGCTAACCGACAAAATAGGAAGACAAGCAATTAAAAGTCTAGAACATCAATATACCTAACAAACATCTTGCTAAACAGACACAATGAAGGAATTCATTGAAGATATTCATTTTTCCGCAAATGAGTAGCCATCACAACAACAAAGGAGCAAGCCATTGTAGAACAGCTCAATGCAGAAAATAAATCTAGATTCTATCAATGTAGAGAACAAGACATGGGTGCCCAAATCAGCATAAATAACTCATATACAGGGTGTGTTACAAAGACATTTATCATTCGCAAAAATTATTGACGGACACGAAATTCAGCATTTTACCAGCATTACTGATAAGAATATTCCAAACCATACAGCAGCTAGAAGAATCTCATCGCATCCTTGCCCTACAGAATGAAAATAAGCATTCCATTTGATCTCGAAATCAAATAATCAAAACTAGCAGGCATGTAACAATTCCACTATAATGCTAATCTAACTTTGGACTGGAAGACAGTTGGAATCATAAATACCATGCACAAAATACACACGACCTAAATGTTTGCAACACACTAAAATACATAGAAGTAAATAGATGTATACCAATATATGGATGAAAATATTCTATATGTTAAACATAGATATTGCATCCAATGAAAATATGCATATGTTACTAACTTGCTAGGAACAAGAAATTGCATCCAATAAAATATCACAAGTCAAGATTGTATGCCGTGACAACATGTGGATTAGGAACCAGGTCAGAGTTTAGATTTAAATTTGGCAAGCAAACATATCATTAAAAAATGAAGGAACTCTAGGAAAACAAAAAAAATTACTAAAAATGAAGGAACTCTAATAGAAAATCCATTAAAAATGAAGGAACTCTAAAAAATAGCTAAAAATTAAGGAACTCCCAACAAAACACAAATTTTCAGCAACCAAAAATTTATTACACAACAGCAGCCATGTTGTCAACAACTGAAAACCTCTTGGTGATATGTATATGGCAATGCTGTGAATAAGTACAATTGACCAATCAAAATTCCTAAAATAAAACTGGAGTGTTCTAACTTCTAATAGTTCTACAATTTTTACTTTTTATGTGTAGGAAAACTACAGAATATACAAAAAATATATCAAGAACTCAACATTTTGTGTAGGAAAACAACTACAGAGTATGAGTTAAAAGAAATTAGAAAGACACGTATCCACATGGGAAACACAAATGTTTAACATCCCTCTTGGTGTAGAGAACTCCACAGAAATAATTCTTCAATTGCTTTTATTCCTTATGGAGCATTGTATGACAAAGTTACAGAGACATTTGTTCAGTTTGGAACAATTACACTGATTTTTCAATTAAAAAATTGCTACAGTGGTCGACTTTGATTCCTAATTGATCTTCTCTTCCTTTCCGAATGACCTTTGAGAATGATTTTATATTGTTTTTTCTTCAGTTACTTTGTCCGTGAATGGAAGGTGAACCACTTTTGTCGTTACAAATCCTCGTATTCTCCTGCTGATGTGGCGCTAGTGGAACATACATATGAGAAAGTTAATTTCAGGTTCCTGAAAACCTAGCTCACCAAAGGCCTTAGCATAAAACCCTTTAATCCTCTCATACTATCTCAGACATTGGTAAAATATATTTTTGCATAATCTGAATAAAAATATTCAGTTTCGAAGTAAAACATTTAGGTTCAGCTATTTGAAGGAGAAACTTTCAATTTTTCAATCTGGTCTTAGTAAAAACAAATCTTATTCAAACCAAAAACTCACATTCAATGAAGTGCATATACGTAAAAAATTTAGAGAAGTGGCTATAATAGAAATTTTGCATCAACTGAGCTAATGTTGGCAGACATATGAGAAAGTTAATTTCAGATGCCTGAAAACCTAGCTCACCAAAGGCCTTAGTATAAAACCCTTTAATCCTCTCATACTATCTCAGACATTGGTAAAATATATTTTTGCGTAATCTGAATAAAAATATTCAGTTTCGAAGTAAAATATCTAGGTTCAGCTATTTGAAGGACAAACTTTCGATTTTTCAATCTGGTGTGTTTCATTTTCATAAAAGACAAATTGGAAAATGTAAAATGAAAATTAAAAAGAAATGATACAGACATTACAGTTCCTAAGCCAATCATAAAGCAAGTGAAGCAGCAATTAGAATGAAAAGATGTGATTTCACAACTGCATTGGGAAATTGCCAGAAAACAGTTAAGGAAAATGATGCAAAACCTGATACTTACAATGTTCCAGTGATGACAGGTAAAGGTATGACTTAAGAACAAAAGAGTGGCATGATTGGAAGCATTAGGAAGCACATCAAAAGGCATTGATTTGAAATTGTTGTTGAAGATGGGAAACACGCATAGAGGACCTGAAAAAACTGGACAATGCATAACAGCTTCTACCAAGATAGAGAGCCCAAAGAATGCAGCTCATGGCTGCACAGACAATTTTGAAGACAAATGAGCAAGGTGAATGTTTCATATCAACAAAACAAACAAGATTTATGAAGACTGACCCATATCAAAATCCTAATCTTAGCAATGGATGACAAATAAGACAGCAGAATAGATATCGAACCAACATAATCAACAGAACAATTGTCAGAACTCAGGATAATGGTGCAGCTACAGTGGCTCCACCTACAGGAGGATAATATGTGAAAGCATATTGACAAAGCTATTATAGAAAATGTTATAGAAAGTCATGTTATTAACTTATTAAAGACAATTGTGGAAGGAATAATCACCAAACAAAAATTTGTTGGGTCACAAACAGCAAGATAGGAGGACAAAGGCAGAACAAAACAACAACAGTGTGGTCTCCAAAGAAAGTATTGAGCATACTTGAAGCAACCATAAATGACATAAATTCTACATTTATATTAAGCAGATTGACGACACAATGTTGAAGAGGAAAGACATTTGATGGTTGAAAAGGATCTTGTGGAGCGTGGCCAAGACGTCGTGGCACAAAAGACAACTGCAAAACCAAAGGATTTCAGAATTATGGGAGTATATGAAGATGTAGCCAGAAAAAATCATAAACATTCACAGACGACAGGAGCATAGCACAATAAGCTCTTCCACTAATCATAAATGGGAATTACCAATGTTACAAAGATACAGAAGTGATATCAAAAAATTCATATGTGTGGAGCTTCCTGTGTATGTGAAATCACTAAGATTAGAACAAGGGACCCAAGAAAATAACTATGATACATATTTAAACAATATCAAGATTCACTTACAAAGACAATTCATTATCTATAAAGGTATTGGATGATGATTCATCTGCCAGCATGTGAACATAAACAGGGCTGCGTCGCACAGGTATCTTTAAATGGCACTTGGCGAATGTACACTGGGGTGCTGAATGTGGCACACTATTTCAGGAACTGAGAATGCATGTTGATGGTCTAGCTGTATCTGTGTAATGTGGTCTTGGATAGGCTAGTGCATCAATTCACGTCTATTGTCAGATAAAAAAGTATGATGAAGACATCCTCAAATTTATCACCAAAGAAAATTATATGGTAATGATATATATGAGCAGTGACTAGCAGTGAATTGAATGAACCTATGGTTGTAGTCGTTGAGAAGGGCCAAATATAAATAGTTTTTGTGGACATGAGCAGATCCTAAACATTGGCTAAGTCATTTCAAAGGAAATGGCTGATTTAGACTTACAATCATCATCATCACCCAAAATAAGCATAACATCTTGGAAACTAGTCTTGGTCGAGTTGCCTTAATGCCATAAAAGTCAAGAAAGCCAAGTGATGTTTATAAATGAAGGCTACCAAGACAATAAGAAAGGATTCAACCTGTGAATAGCATATTTGATCATTATGCATATATTTCTTTGTGCATCTCTTTTATTGATGTGCATCAATGATAATGTCTTATGATTTATTTCCATTCTACACAGTGATGTCTCATTGATAATCTCAAAAGAGGGGGCGGAGGGGAGAAATTGTTTAGTACATTCGTTGAGGTAAGCCTATAGATTTAAATAAGCTTTTCGGGTTTGGAAAACCATGAATCAGTCTTATATTTCGTGTGTCAATACGGTTGACTATAAGTAGTGAACAAAGACATTTGTTTAAAAATAGCCAAGCATTAAACACATGTGAACAAAAAGTAAGTTTCTTACATATTTGTCATAAATATGACCAAACAAGCACTGATATATTATGATCTGGAATAGTCCAAAATTTTGTCACAAATTTCCCTTGTCTGTGATTGTCAAAAACTGTCTATTTTATACCGATATCTACATAAAATATTTTCTTCCTCTACTTCTTATGTCATATGCTCTGATAGTTGCACTCCATGTGAGCCACCAAAGCCTGCAAGCCTACTGCTTTAACAGACCAAGGCTTCCTAGGAAACCTAGTATGTGTAAAAAAAAAACTTTATATAGAACTATACCGTCTTGAAACATGATGTCATTGGGCAATACTGCCACCAAAAACACTGACGCATCCCTAAATTGTAAGATACTTGGCCACAGATTTGCCAAGAGATGCTGCAAGAAGAAATGATGACAACAAAATTCACCAGATTTCCTGCTGGGTTCTAGGGTTCAATGTTGAAAGGTATACATCTTAATGTATGTTGAAAGAAATCCATAAGTTAGAACATAACCAATATTGGAAATTATACGTAAATCTTATTGGCAGTTATTGTCTGGACTCTGAATATATAAAGACTTCCAGAATATAATATCCCAATAGTTTCTGGTTTCAAAAATCAAAATAACAAATTTTACATTCATTTATGTGGGAAATTTATTTGTCATAAGATTGCATGCAAAATCTCTAATATGTTTTATCAAGTAGGCAGCTTTGTTTAGTTTAAAAATTAAAACTTATAGGCAAATGAGAAGCTAGCACCAAATATATAAATATATTGGCCACTCCACAGAACCTGGATGCAGATATTTTGAACCAGAGACCCGCCTTGGTTAGGGAGGCTTGTGATAAGAAAAACAATGGTTGCACTACTTCGCTTGAGTGCCAATTTGGTGTCATATAAAATGGAAATCTTGCAGACTTTATATATACGCTATTTCTTCGAACTATTTATTTAAGCAATACTCGGACATAATTTCTAATAAACTATGCATTTGCAGAAAAACAGTGAAAAATTCAAGAGATCAGCATACCTTATGAAATGTCTAGACATTGAAAAATATGTTCTTCATTCATCATTGCACATATGTACAATGAATATAATCGGTCATCACTTTATCAAAACTTTCACCAGGGTACCATCCTCAACTATAACAGGTATGACTTTTCAATTTTTAACATTTTGATTTAATGTATCCACCTGCTTAGCTCTGAAACCAAGGCACCATAACCATACTTCTTTGTTCATTCAGCTCTGGATTATCTCTTTGGATGTGTATAATAGGAAAAATGATAGGCACTTTCTCTAGAATCAATGTATGACCTTTAAAACACAACTCAAAAGTCACTAAATATCACAGTTATCACCATATTACAACAAGCCCAAGCATTCAGCTTTAGTTGGCAAAGAGATTGTTACCCCTGCTCCAACAACAGGAGGCATAAGCCCACCAAATTTGGCTTTCCAGAATAACTGATAATCCATATCATACTCAGCAACCAGCTTTTCTCCTACTCCAGATGAAAGAGAAATTTCTCCTTGTTTCCTTTTCAATTGCATATAGTCTGCATTGCTGATCCCAAGAGCTTCACAAAGCTCAGCTGACTCAAATCCTTCACTGCAGGATACAAACGGGCCTTTTGCATGCTCATATCTCACCAATTGTAAGGCACTCCGATCTGCGGCAGTAGCCATGTCTAGGTCAGATTTCTCACCTCTCCATATATACAGCTTTTTATCTAGTTGGATTATAAATACCCCTCTTGAATCAAGGGCCCAAATACTTGGATGGCTCACACATTTGGGCACTAAATGTAGTGGTGCAAATGGAGAGTGAGGAGCCAAACGATACATACAAAAAATCTTTGCACTTGGTGGGGTTTGTATTTTTGACTGCCATTGCATAAGCTGAACAACAAAACCGATATTAGGACTTGCAATACACCTTGCTGCCTTGACAAATGCATATGCATCATTAAATGTTTTGTGCTCTTTCCACATTAAGTATGCTATAACAAGCGCAACAGAACGTGAAACCCCCTGGCAGCAATGTAGAAATAGCCTGGAATCTGACTGTCTGTGAATATCTTCAATATAATCAAAAACATCATACAAAATGCAAATGAGATCCTCACTTGGCTTGTCTTCTAACCAAATTGTCCAGTATGCAAAATCATTTGGAAAACTTTCTGGACATACAGAACCCACACAATTCAAAATGTGGGTTATTCTACAGCGATGCAATGTTGAAAGCTTCTGAGCCACTGTCCTACTACCCAAAAACAGATAAGGAAGAACCTCTGAACACTCTTTGTCACATCGTGCCATACGATCCTCAGGCTCTTCCTGCACCTCATTCTCTCCCACAATATGCTTATCCTTGGCATGACAGTCTTCACTATAAGAAACATCTTCAACAGAAATCAAATCAGAGTTCACCTTTATCCCAATTTTGGTGTCAGTAGTTAACTTGCCTGAGGTATTCATAGTTGTTTTTTCTGATCTGAGTTCCTTATTATTGCATTTTAAGAGCAAATTGGATACTCCTGAAGTATCTATAGTTGTTTTTCCTGAAGTGTGTTCCTTATCACAACATTTTGAAAGCGAGAGAGATCTCAATGGCGGACAGAGAAGCTGCATAGTCCTGCCTTGAGAATCCAAAAAGCAGGAATTCAAGGCTTCATGCTCTCTGCTGCCCTCTTCACTATCACCGTACAATCCAAACTTGTTAGAAGTCACTCTACCAGTGTCATTGGTAGAACGTATCTCTGGTAAAGGGGATGGTGGGGAGAGAGAGGACATTTTGCACCAGGACGCTGATCTCCAATGGAGTCTAGGTGTTGCACAAGTGTCTAGCACTGAGGGCCTTAAAACCTTCATCCTCAAAGTGGCGTCCTCCAAATCATTCATTTTCTAGTCTGATTCTTAACAGATTAATTTGGTCAGAAGACAGATATATAAAATTGCTAGAAGCCTGAAAAGTTTGGATACCTAGCTTGGCAATAGCATCCAGGTAATTGTCCTAAACTCTATCGAGTTTTAGACTAATCCACAAATCCCCTGAATACGACACTTGATAGCCGCCATTAAGGCTGAGAAAATAGTAACATTCTTCCATATAATCATATCCCCTCTGAAACCATCTCAATGAAACACCTAATCAAAGTGGCCTCCTTGCAAATCTCTGAGTGGGTAGGTTATATCAAAGCTGCTACCAAACAAGCAATATTTACAGAACCTTCCCTTAACTGGCCAAACACTTATCTTGTCCCTCAGTCAGTCATACTGCTTCAAGTGGGCACATATAAATTCACACACTCTCCACCAGAACAAATTCTCCTGTTAAATTTATAAAAAAATAAAAAATCAGAAAACCAGAACTTAGGTTTCCAATATCATTCTACTTTCCGACAATTGTTTTTTCCAAAGATCCATCAACTGTACGGCCAAAACATCCTTCCTTCCCAACAAACGTTTCAAAAATCCATCAACTGGGTTCCGAAACCCTTCTTCTTCCCAACAAATTCTTGGGTTTGGAAAATCTAAAATCTCCTATTTCGAAAAAGTGAAATTTTTGCATAATCCTTAAATTGGGTATTGAAATCTTCTTTCCCTGTCCCCAAATTTCCCCCCTTTTACCCTTTCGATGGACAGAAAGAAGATTTTATTACCCTCATTCATAACATGTATCCCTCCAAAGCATCCCAAACCACCATGAAACAACGCACTTTCTTGGCTAGGGTGACAACAAAAAACCCATCTCCACTTTTCATAGAGAAAACCATTGTTTTTGCCTGTAGGGCAGAACCTTCAGAGAAGGGCAATGTGAATAATTCCTTACACCCAACAAATAAATATATAACAGTCCACTAAATCACCATACACCAACATGAAGCGGCCCATTTCTTTGCATAGGGTGCAACCAAACAAAACTTTTAAGCAAAAAAACAGAGAATTGGGCAAGTGGAACAGAACCTTCTGAAAGAACCCATTTGAATTCCTTGACAGCTCCAAATCTGTGTGCTCACCCAAAACTGCAAAACAACTTTTACCTGTTTTCTTGTGACCATCAATGCATTAAGGAGATCCCCATAATACTGAATTTTTTCTTTTCCAAATGGAGGTGGCCTGAATGAATTCTGTTGGATTTTGGGCAGTTGAATGTTGCAAGTGTCTGCAACAGAGACGCCTCTTCATCTAATAGAGGATGACTGCCCCTCGCCTGGATTTTATCGGATGCAATTTTTTATTGCTATTCTTGATCCAACAAAATGATTTCCTGTGCACCGGGAAATGATTTTAATAACGTCCACCCAGACTAAAATAGTCGATGCCACCCGAAAAGCTATTTTCATGCCGGTTTAAGGGCAGAAGACGGTCAAAGTATTTTAAATTTTTATGTTGTGGTTAGCGTGTCTAGCGGTTTTAGTGCTTCCTGTGTAAAGGAATAATATAAAAGATAATTCGATGGAAGAGTGCACGTGGACAATTTCTGGGGGAGTGTTTGACTTTAAGTTGAGATGGCTCAATATAATATAACGTTAAGAATATATAAATATTCGATGATTATAGTTTTGCGGTGAGTGCGTTGAGTGCGTTAAGTGTTAGGTGTTGAATGTTAAAAGTGAATCAAATATCAAATGTAACGGATTATCGACCTAATGTTTAATATGATGGCGGTTGTCATGTGACTTGAAACTTGTATGAGACAAGTCCACAGCGCATGGCTTGGGATACAATTCATTGCTAGTTTACGCATTTTAGTTATAAAAATGTTTACTTAAAATGTTACTCTAACGATGATAGCCTAGCGGTGAGTGCACTGAGTGTTAAAAGTGGGAGGTCTCAGGGTCCATTCTCTGAGATGACCACTCTCTAGCATCGTTCCCACATTAAGATATAGCGGGTTATTCGTGAAAAAAGTATCCAATGCAATGGACTACCGACCCAATGTTCAATACAATGGGGGGTCGATGTGTGGTTTGAAACCTATGTTCAAGAAGATGAGGTAAGTTCATAGCCTATGGCTAGGGATCTGATTCACCGTTGGTTTAGGCATTTTAGTTATAAAAATGTATGTACCCAACATTTTACCCCCGTAAATGGGTCTAGCTTTTCAAGTAAAAGGGATGTGTGCCCCTCGTTAATGGGTTTAACATTTCCAATAAAAGGGATGTGAGAAAGACACACTTTGTTTGGATTCCTCCCCTTGGGTTTTTTAAACTCAATTTTGATGGCGCTGCTAGGGGAAATTTGGGAAGATCCGGGGCTGGGTGTGTCATTAGAGGTTGTACAGATTCCCTCATTCGTGTTACCTCCCTCAAATTGAGTGTTGGAACCAACAATGAGGCAGAGGCTTGGGCTCTTGCCTTGGGTGTGGAGATGGTTGTTCAATGTGGCATTGACAACATAATTTTTAAAGGTGATTCCATGGTTCTAATTCAAGCTCTGTAGAACAAAAGGGCATGTGCCTGACATATCAAGAATATTCTTCGTCAAGCTTGGGATACTCTTAATTCTTTCTCCTCATGGAAAGCTTCCCACTATTTTTGAGAAACAAACTCCATAGCAGATTACTTGGCCAACCAAGGAATATCCCGGGTTAAGGAAATCAAAATGGACAATATGTGGGATGTTTGCCCAAAGGCCCCCTCATCTTTATCATAAGCATGTTTGGTTCACTCTGATCTTGGCATGATTGTTTGGTTTGGCGGCGAAGGTGGGCATTTAATTAAGTGACATGCCCCGCTTGATATGTGGCTTGACACATGAATCAATTGATTAGGATTTATTGAGTCATGATCCCTTACGGTTTGTGTCGCGTCTTTCTACTCTCAATTGGTGTTGTGTGTTGGTGGCACCCAAGGTTTTGATAAAAAGCTCTATGTAGCTAGCTATTAGCGAGCCTATGACCAGGGTAGGTGCTGAGAAGAGAGATATGTCTTTTGATGGCAATGTGAGTGAGACTTGGCTCAAAAAGGAGTTCATCATCCAGTCTGGCCAAATCATGGAGGCAATCAAGGATATAGTGGGAATGGTGTTTTTGGAGACCCCATTTCAAGTAAAGGTGAATTATGATATTGCTTCCATTTTCATCTCAAATTTTCTTTTGGTTGTGGATGATAAGGTCCTAGTTAAGAAAGTAGTGGAATGTTTGATCAAGTCGCGCTTTCGGGTTGTCAGGATCCTCCTTGCAGTACAATTGATTACCTTTGTATAAGCAACTAAACACGGAATTAAACCAGAAGTAACATGTAACTAGAATTTAGAGACAACACAGAATATGAGATACGAGAAACAATACAATCTATATTAACACTCTTCTAGAAGGAAATACAATGAAGAAATCTCACTCTTCCCACACCTCTTGGGCGTATAGTAATTCTCCCTCAAGAGTTCTCTCTCTCACACAATTACAACCAACAATCAACTCAATACCGAGTTGTTGTTCCCTCCAATGACAATCAACCCAATGGTTGTTGTTGCCTACTCTCGTCCACCGGTGACAATCAACTCAATGGTTGTTTTACCTACCTTACATCAGATCTCCTTGATCTTGCACACTTGCAGATCAACTGACCTTGCTCACCAAGCAGACCTTCTTGATCTTGCACACCCTGCAGATCAACTGATCTTGCTTACCTGTAGATCTTATTGGTCTTGCACTCTTGCAGACCTCCTTCTAAATCTTACACTTGAGGATCTAATCCTTCTTAGTCCTTCCTCTTGCATTGCAGATCTTCTTGATCTTGCTACCCCATAGATCAACTGATCTTACACACAACCTTGGCACACTTGTAGATCTCCTTGATCTTGTTATCCCGCAGATCAACTGACCTTGCTCTTCTGCACCCTGAGGATCTCGTCCTTGTCCTGATTACAATACAGCCCCATGGGTCTCTTAAATAGATCCCAAAACAAATAATAATTAGAAAAGTGGACTCAAGACTAAAATTAGTCTTTACATGCAAACTGACTGTTCGTCAAACTAACTGTTCGTCTAACTAACAGTTCTGAAAATGCACAAGCGACCAACATCAGTTCTTGTCTGTCTGGAGATGACCAACATCGGTTGATGCCTAACCAATGTCGGCAGCTTTCGGTCGACCCTAACCGATGTCAGTCGGTCCTGACCGATGTCGACGACTATCTAACTCCAGCAACCTCCACCATTTGCATATTGGTGAAGCTTTTAGCTCCACAACCTAACACGGGTTGGATGGGAGTGTTGGAAATATTGTCATTGATGTCAAAGGTCTAGCATTATTGATGATAAAGGCCCCATTGCATTTAATGATGTTTGTAATAGTTATATCTTGGCTAATGTGTGTTAATATTTATTTAATATTAACGAATATATTTTTTTGTTGCATACAAGACAAAAGAATGACCCATGGAGAAGTCAAAGAGTCACAAGGTAAAGACAAAAGAAGAATGAGATGCATTTTCCCATGAAGAGTCGTCTTGGGAAATTCCAAGAGTCACCAAGTGAAGACAAAAGAGGAAGGGTGCAATTTCTCATGAAGGGACACTTTGAGGAATATGAAAAGTCACCAAGATAAGGTTAAAAGAGGAAAGGATGTTTTTGCTTGTGAAGGGTCACCATATGACTTTTCAAATGCAAGGACACAAAGGGTCATGCAAGTTTGGCACCATTTTTCATGAAGATTGAAGGGTCACAAAGGGGGAAGTCTAAAGGTCATTTGGAAAGCTATAAATAAAGGCTTGAGAAGCCATCTGTAAGTGTGTGAGTGTGAGTATGATTTGTATTTGTTATATCTAGCTTAGAAAAGCAAAGGAGAGAGAGAATGATTTGTATTTGTTATATCTAGCTTAAAAGAGCAAAGGAGAGAAGAGAATGATTTGTATTTATTATATCTAGCTTATAAGAGCAAAGGTGAGAGAGGAAAGAGATATTGTAATGAACTATCATTTGTTGAGATAGCAACATTGAGAGATAGTTGTGTGGTATACACAAAAAGGGTTGGTGCTCACGAATTATTGATGTGTTGGTGCTCAGCAAGGGGGTTGGTGCTCTTGTGGGTTGATCTTCACGAATTATTGTTGTGTTGGTGCTCAGCAAAGGGGTTGGTGTTCCTATGGGTTGGTGCTCACGAATAGTTGTTGTGTTGGTGCTCAACAAAGGGGTTGGTGCTCCTACAAGTTGGTGCTTGTGAATATTGTAGTTTGAGTTGGTGCTCATTCATATACTTGAGATTGTTCTATGTGATTTTTCCCACATTGGGTTTCCACGTTAAATTTGGTCTCTCTCTTTATCTTGTGTGGTGTTTATTATTTCAGTTTTATTGCATATCTTGAATGTATGTTAAAGTGGAATTTAATTAAGGAAAAGTTTATAAGATTTATGATATACTGATTCACCCCCCCTCTCAGTATATCATGTGCTTAACAATTGGTATTAGAGCAGGTTTTTTTTTAAAAAGTTTTACAGCTTGAAGGTAGATCGAGAAAGCACAAGATGGCCATACATGAAGATGCCTCTGCAAGCAAAAGAACAGATGATCAAGAAGAAGAAGAGGATGAAGCCAAAGTGAATATGGAAGGAGAACTCATTTGTGCCTTAGAAGAGTTAAATGTTGTTGAAAAAAAATCAAAGATTGAAGCGCCAAATTGAGAAAAATGAAAAAGAGTCAAAGAAAATAATTGAAGATCTACAAGCACACTTTGAAGAAGCCAAAAAGAATGAAGAAGATCTAACAGCACAGTTGAAAATAGTAAGAAAATAATGTGAAAGGTATGTTATTTAAATTGCTTCTTTAAAAGCAGATCTTGATAAAACAAATAAAGCAATCAATGATAGAGTAGCCAATGATTCAAAATTTGAGAATATCACCAATAGGCTAAATAAGATATTAGAAAACCAAAAGGCAATATCAGATAAAATAATTATCGGATTTGAAAAGAAAAAGCGCTGTGTTAAAGCTCTTACAAAAGAGGAAACAAAAAGGGAAGAAGTGAAGAATACAGAGGACATCTCAAACAAAGAAGGCTGGAGAGAATAAAGCTACAAAAGGCAATTAGGTCAGAGATACACAAATAGGTCCTATTTTTATGGTTAGTATTTTTATTGTAATGGATATGGTCACAAAAAATTAGAATGTAGAAAAAGAGCTAACAGTCTCAGAAATAAGGAAAAGGAAAGTCATGTAGAGTCAAGCAGAAGCTACAACTCTTTTGCTCCTCTATCAAGCTTTGATGAAGAAGCCATAATTGGTTACAAGTGTAACAACTTCAGACACATAGCTCAGTACTGTGAAAGCATGTTCGAGTCAGTCAAAAAGGACCATAGTTTCAAGGCTCCATTCATCAAGAAGAAGGTTCAAACATGGCAGAAGAAACAACCTGAAGATTCTATATTGGTTCAGACAACTTTGCATGCAAGAAATGAAGAAAAGCCATGGTTCATTGACAATGGATGTTTGAAGAACATGACAGGAGACAAGAGCAAGTTCATAACCTTGAAGAAGATCAATAGTGGCACAGTGAAATTTGGAGAGAATACTACTACTAGAATTGCTAGAAAATGTACACTAAGTTTGGATAATGGTAGAACTAAAACTGAAAATGTTTTATATGTAGAAGGTCTTAAGCATAATCTTTTGAGTGTAAGTCAAATGTGTTATCAGGGGCATACACTAAAGTTTTACGCAGAAGGTTGTGAAATTAGAAGAAAAGATTCAGAGGTATTGGCTGCAAATGCTCAAAGAACAAATAATAACTTGTATATGCTATCAGACATCAAATGTCAAAGATGTTGTTTAATTCAAATTGAAGAAAGTTGGCTATGGCAGAAGATAATGGGGCACATAAATTTTGACAATTTTGTCAACATCAACAAAAAGCAAGCAATCAGAAAACTTTCAAATATTACAAAGCCATCTGACACGCTTTGTGGACCTTGTCAACATGGGAAGCAGGCTAGAAGGTGATTCAAAACAAAAGAGTATTCGACCACTCAGATGCTAGAGCTTGTTCACACTGACCTATGTGGACCTATGAGGACTAAAAGCACTCAAGGTGATAAATATTTTATGTTGCTTATTGATGATTTTTCACGTATGACTTGGGTAATGTTTTTAAAGAAAAAATCAGAAGCTTTTAAACATTTCAAAGCATTCAAAACATTAGTTGAGAATGAAACTAGTTTGAAGATTAAGTGTCTAAGATCAGATCGAGGAGAATTTATGTCAAATTAATTTATTGAGTTTTGTGAAGATCATAGAATAAAGAGACATTATTCAATAGTCAAAACTCCACAGCAAAATGGAGTAGTTAAACAGAAAAATAAAACAGTTCAGGAGATGGCAAGGACAATGCTAAATGAATCCAAGATAGCAGATAAATATTAGAGAGAGGCGGTTGGTATAATAGTACATATTCAGAATAGAGCATTATTAAGAGTCAATAGTGACAAGACTCCTTATGAGCTATGGAAAGACAAACCAACAACAATTGATTATTTCAGAGTTTTTGATAGCAAATGCTTCATAAAGATAACCGATGAAAAACTTGGTAAGTTTGAATCCAGAGCAGATGAAGGTGTATTTTTTGGTTATTCTTGCAAAAGTAAAACTTATAAATGTTATAACAAAAGAACCAAAAAAATTGTTGAAAGTGCAAGTGTCAGGATAGAAAAAGATGAAACATAAAGAATCAGTGATCCAATAGACATTCCTCAAATCATTGAAGAGGAAGGCTTTGAAGAATCAGATGAAGATGAGGAGAAGGAGAAAAGGGCACCAAAACTACATCCAAATACGTTCAGAGAAATCATAATAAAAGTGACATCATCAGAAACATAAATGAAGGAATTTGCACCAAAAGAATGATGGTAAGTGAATCTGAACAAGATAATTTCTCATTGTTATCTAAAATTTAGCCTCAAACTTTTTTAGAAGCTAGACATGATGAGCATTAGGTTAAGGCTATGGATGAACAATTAAATCAAATAGAAAATAATGATACTTGGGAATTAGTGCCTAGACCAAAAGATCACAATGTGATAGGAACAAAATGGGTTTATAGAAATAAGTTGAATGAAAATGGAGAAGTGGCCAGAATTAAAGCAAGATTAGTATGTAAAGGATATGTTCAGATTGAGGGAATAAATTTTGAAGAAACTTTTGCACCAGTGGCAAGGTTAGAGGCTATTAGAATGTTTTTTGCATATGCAGTGTTTAAAATTTTCAAAGTGTTTCAGATAGATGTCAAATCTGCCTTCCTAAATGGGAATCTTGAATAAGAGGTCTACATTGAGTAGCCTAAGGGATTTATTCTCTCAAATATTAATAACCATTTATGCAGATTAAAGAAAGCATTGTATGAATTGAAACAAGCTCCTCAAGCTTGGTAAGAAAGACTTGATAAGTACTTGCAAGATCAAAGATTCAAGAGAGGATTTGCTGATAGTAATCTTTACATCAAAATAGAAGGTGAGCATCAATTGATTGTTGTGGTATATGTTGATGATATCATTTTTGGAGGAAATATTGAAAAGATGACAAAAAAAATTTCTGATAGAATGCAAAAAGAATTTGAGATGTCTATGCTTGGAGAATTATCATTTTTTTAAAAATTGCAAATATTTCAATCAAATAAAAGAATTTTCATATCTCAAAGTAAATATACTAAGAAAAAGTTGAAGAAATTTGGTTTTGAGGATTGTGCACTAGTTGGCACAAATAAGGCGAGCAAGGATGAAGATTCACCTGTTATAGATCAATCTTTGTATAGATCTATGATTGCTAGTCTTTTATATTTGACAGCATCGAGGCCAGACATCATGCATATAGTAGGTATGGTTGCAAGATATCAGTCATCTCCAAAAGATAGTCATGTTTAATTGGTGAAGAGAATATTTAGATATATCAAGGGGACATTGGATTATGGTATCCCACAGGTAGAGATTTCACTTTGGTTGCTTATACAGATTCATATTTGGGTAGGGTGCTTGGATGACAAAAAGAGTACAAGTGGAGGATCCTTCTTTCTTGGTGATAGCTTAGTATCATGGCTAAGCAAGAAGCAAAATTCAGTATCACTTTCTATAGTTAAAGTAGAATATATTGCAGCAATATCATGTTGTACTCAAGTGCTTTGGATGAAACAAACTTTGGAATATATCAAGGTAAAGTATGATGAACCTATTTCCATTTTTTGTGATAACACGAGTGCTATAAATATTTCAAAGAATCCAGTAATGCATTCAAGAACAAAACATATTCCCATTATATATCACTTCTTGAGAGAGCAGGTTGTAGATCAATAGGTTAAGTTGGAATATATCAGTACTACAAAGTAGATTGCATATGTTTTCACAAAGGCACTACCAAAAGACACATTTAAGTATCTGCGAGAGAAGTTGGGAGTAATTTCTTTTACTTCCTGCCATTGAGGTTCAACATCAGTTGAGGGGGAGCTAAGTGTTAGCTCCAGGTAGGCCCTTTGTCATTGATGTCAAAGAGGGAGAATAACAAGTATAGGTACAAGTGTAGAAATATATACAAGAAACAGGTATAGGTTGCTACAGTAAGGGGGAGTTACTGTATGTATTTTAAGTGACAGTATGTGTAGATTTTAGGATGTGGTAGTTTCAGGATTGAGTTACAAGGTTTATGGGTTGAATGTGAAATGTCCTATAAATCTAAATAAAAATTTGTTTGTCTAAATAAACTAACATGATATACTAAGTTTTGAATAAAATAGTTTAAAATGAGTCTAATTTTTAGTACATTAGTATATTTTTCATTAAATTGGTGGTCAAAATGGATAGGGGTATTTGTTTATATATATATATATATATATATATAGATATATATATATATATATATATAGATATAGTTGTCATCAATGACAAAGGGGGAGATTGTTGAAAATATTGTCATTAATGTCAAAGGTCTAGCATTATTGGTGATAAAGGCTCCATTATATTTAATGATGTTTGTAATAGTTATATCTTAGCTAATATGTGTTAATATTTATTTAATATTAACGAATATATTTTTTGGTTGCATATAAGACAAAAGAAGGACCCATGGAGAAGTCAAAGAGTCACAGGGTAAAGACAAAAGAAGAATGGGATGCATTTTCCCATGAAGATTCATCTTGGAGAATTTCAAGAGTCACCAAGTGAAAACAAAAGAGGAAGGGCGCAATTTCTCATGAAGGGACACTTTGAGGAATACGAAAAGTCACCAAGATAAGAACAAAAGAGGAAAAGATGTTTTTGCTTATGAAGGGTCACCATATGACTTTTCAAATGTAAGGATACGAAGGGTCATGCAAGTTTGGTACCATTTTCCATGAGGATTGAAGGGTCACAAAGGGGGAAGGCCAAAGGTCATTTGGAAAGCTATAAATAAAGGCTTGAGAAGGCATTTGTAAGTGTGTGAGTGTGAGTATGATTTGTATTTGTTATATCTAGCTTAGAAAAGCAAAGGAGAGAGAGAATGATTTGTATTTGTTATATCTAGCTTAAAAGAGCAAAGGAGAGAAGAGAATGATTTGTATTTATTATATCTAGCTTATAAGAGCAAAGGTGAGAGAGGAAAGAGATATTGTAATGAACTATCATTTGTTGAGATAACAACATTGAGAGATAGTTGTGTGGTATACACAAAAGGGGTTGGTTCTCCTGTGGGTTGGTGCTCACGAATTATTGCTGTGTTGGTGCTCACGAATTGTTGTTGTGTTGGTGCTCAGCAAAGGGGTTGGTGCGCCTGTGGGTTGGTGCTCATGAATAGTTGATGTGTTGGTGCTCAGCAAAGGGGTTGGTGCTCTTGCAAGTTGGTGCTTACGAATATTGTAGTTTGAGTTGGTGCTCATTCATATACTTGAGATTGTTCTTCATATTTTTTTCCACATTGGGTTTCCACGTTAAATCTGGTGTCTCTCTCTATCTTGTGTGGTGTTTATTATTTCAGTTTTATTGCATATATTGAATGTATGTTAAAGTGGAATTTGATCAAGGAAAAGTTTATAAGATTTATGATATACTGATTCACCCCCCCTCTCAGTATATCTCGTGCTTAACAGGGAGGCAATTATTGATGAATTCCTAGCAAAGAGTACAACATCCCTTCCCCTCACTAATGTGGAGAATTTTGGGTTGGTCCCCCTTTTCATTTGTCGTGAACTAGAGGAGTGGTTGATTATGGCATTGTCATTCGTGGAAAATGTACAGAGCCTTTTGTAGTCCCTTGTGTCAATTGGAAAAATAATGGCACAGTTAGATGTGAAAGCGTTATGGACTCCTATCCCCTCTCTTTTTGCTATTTTAAGGTTGCAGCACTCAAATCAAGAATTTGCAGCGTTCATCTCCTACAAAGTGTTTATGGAGGTGGATAATTATTGCCACCCCCTGTAGGTCCTTCTGATCCTAGTTCGAGTATGGAGGCTACTCCTAGGCAGGCAGTCATTGTGGCTATGAGAACACGATTGGACTTTGTTCTTTACACTTCTGGCCTGGGGGGTTTTCAGGTGAATGATGAAGATATAGACTTTATGGACCAAGTTGAGGTCAATACTGAGGAAGCTATTGGAATTGATGTTGGGAAACCCTTGTTTACAGAGTGGGATCCATAATCCCCCACATTTTCGTCATTTTTCTGCATGTATGGTGGTTGTTTTGATTTTTTGTAGATGTTCCATCATGATTCTTCACTAAGCAAACTATCTGACTATTTATGGATGGTTATAGTGGACACACATAATATTGGTTATATTTCTAACTAAGCTTGAGATTTATGTTATTATGGGATAGTAGAATATTGCTTTGTTAGATGATGATACATGATTGCTTACTATGAGTTAGTTAATGCGTGTGGTTACATTTTAAGCGTATTAATGTATTTTTCAATTATATTGTTGATTTATGTTTATCATGTGATATGATCTAATTACCTGCGAGTTGTGAGGTGGACGCAGTAGAATTCATCCATCGAGCGTACTGGAGGGAGAGCATTGTTGTCTCCTAAAAATAATAGCTATTTTTGGAACAACATTTGAATTATTTTGGTTCTACAAACCAAAATAATATCTTCCATTTTCAAAATTTGTCTTATATATTCAGGTTTCTCATTTTCAGAACTTCTCAAGAAAATCTACAGAGTCTTACAGGTGGTTTTTCAGTCAAAGGAATTGATTTTCAACATTTGTTCATTTTTCAGGAAAAGTTCAAATTTCATGACTTTTACAGGAACTTTCATCAGCAAACAATCAACAGCAGGTTCAAAGTTTGGTTCATCCTTTGGTTCAATTTCAAACAGTTCAAATGCGGGTTCAATCAAGCGGTTCAACGCTTTCATCAGTTGGTTCAAACGCTTGGCGCGCTTCATTGAACCTTTGAAGCAGTTCAACAAAGGTTCATCGACTAGGTTCAAAGGGTTGGTTCAAAGCCAAGAGGACTTTTCTGAAGGACAAGTGTCCTTGCGGAGGACACTTCACCGACCAAAGTACCCTTTGACTTTTTCAAAGATTTGTTAAAAGCCCGCGGGAATTTCACCCAGACTTTTTGCTTGGGGAATTTCACCCAGGGAAAATATCCGCAGAAATGTTCAGAGGAAAGCTCGAAGGAAATCCGCGGGTATGCAGAAAGCGAATGGCCTGAGGAGAAGCCCGAGGAAAATTTGTGAAGGGCCAACAGAAGCCGAAGGACCATTTCTCAGGGCCCGAAAGGGTAAAGTGCAGTCTGGAAAAGCGCCAAGTGGAAGATAAAAGAAGACCAAGGGATGATGTGCCCAAGCACGTTAAATTCAACACAGTAAAATAGTCATTGATCCTTTGATTCACAGAATAGAATACATTCACAATTTTCAAGGCCAAGACCAACAGAATACGGGGAAGAAGCAAAACAACAAATTAAATCCAGGGCCCGATTTAATTAGTCGAATAAGAAAGAACGATGAAGATAAGATCAGATTGCTAGGTGGAACATTGGAAGTTACAAACTTTCAAAATAGGCGCAACTTATTTCCTTGCATTGATAAAATCAAATGGGGAAAAGGCCCCGAAGTTTCGGCATGTCTCCTTAATAGATTTCAATGCAAATTGATGTATTGATTGTTCCCAAGTCCTTTTTGAAGAGACTTTATAAGGGACTTTCAAAAATTGTAATAAAGGATTATCTTCTTTTTGATAATCAGAACGAAACTCTACCAAAATTGAGAGGCATCATTGAGACTTTGTGCTCAGTCTGTTTATCATATTTTGTTAATGAAAACAAGGAACTTTTTCAGACTTTGTATTGTGATATCTTATTTGTTTCATTGATTTAATAAGCAGAATTAGTTAATTTGTCAAAGTGTCCTGGAGAATCAACTGTGGAGAGACTTTGCGCCCCCATAGCTGCCTTCAGTGTGTTTGTATTTTCATTGCTGTGTAAAGAAATTTGGAAAGACTTTGAGCTTTCATTGTTCTTCGTGTATCACTCTTGAGTATTTAATGCGCAAACTTTGTGATGTGTCTTGATTTTTTGGTTACCATACTTCAGTCATATTCTAATTTTATTTCCAGGAGTATTCTCGTGGCTGGTTGAACAATTCTTCTAAAAGAGGAGTAATGTCTGTCATTCTCTTGAGTTCTTCCTTTGTTTTGTATACATCATCTCGTGAAGAAAGAGAGATGGATGTCTGGTCCTACCCTTGAGTACTATTTTTTATTTATATATATACATAGCATATCTATAGGGAACATCCCCTTGATGAGAGGAGAGAGAAGTCTCCTTCTGATGTGATAAACTTACACATTAAGACGAGTAATCTTCTTGCTTTGGCTGATTAGACCTATTTTGTTTATCAGTACGCTGATCGACAAAATATTCAACCAATAATTTTTGGCAACTCTGCTAGGGAAACTTGAACAAGCAGTCCCTACCCTTATCCATTATAGAGTCTGGCGACTCCCATCTGGGTCTTACCCACTATCATTATAGCCTTATTATCTCCCTCCATCCTCCATATCCATTACATCATCTGGTCTGCAAACTAGATTCACTAGGAAAGATAAGCAGTTTGAAGCCTCAAGCTCCAGGTTGAAGTAGGACCAGTCCTTTTCCTTTCTTTTATTTTAGATCTGGCAACTCCACGCTACACAAGAAGCCAAAGATCTAAGGGTATTTTTGACCCTGTGTTTGAGTTGGCGCAACAGAGTAATTTTGATCTGATTCCTCCACCACCTTTCCTCTAACGATCTAAGAGTCTTCCTCCTGACCTTATCGGGTCACCAACACAAGGCAAAGCTTCTTTTCTTGCTGTTAATAAAGTCCCTATAATGGCAGTTCAAGGTCCCTGGGGTAATGCTTTTGGCCCTCTCAATCTTATTCCTCCTCTACATGAACTTCCACGCAGTTCTAGGAAGAATTTCTCGAAATTCCATGGTGATGGGAAAGTTCATCTTGATGAACATATTACAACATTCAGTATAGCTTGTGGAGTAATTGGGGTAGAGTTTGAAGATGTAGCAGTCAGGTTTTTTGTTGAAACATTACAAGGTCCTGTTGCAGATTAGTTTTATCATTTATAGGCTAGATCTGTGACTGATTGAAATACTTTGAAAGATAAGTTTGAAGCTAGATTCAAACCTGCAGAAGATGCACATACACTTCTGGCTCAACTTACACAAATGAAGAAAGAGCCACATGAGCCTATGAGAGACTTCATAGCTAAATTTGACAAGTTGAGAAACAGAATTCCTATGATTGCCAGACCTACAGCTGAGAATCTCAAATGCTTTTTCATTAATTCTCAGCTACCTGAAGTCAGTTTCCACTTGAGACGTGCTGGTCAAATAGATCTCGAGGCAGCTCAACTTTTGGCCACTGAAGTAGAAGATGATCTCATATTAGTAGGAAAAATAAGAAGAGATCCCAATAGAAATAGAGTTTCATCATCATCTGAATTTACATCTACAAGCACCACAGATCCAATGGTGCAAAAATTAGCGAATGAGCTCCTTGCCCTCAAAAAGCAAATGGCTCAAGGAATGTCTTCTGATCCTACATACAGAAGAACATTCTCAAATCAGTCATATCAAGGCAATGTTGCCAGAAACCAAGGACAACAAAATCGTCTTCCTCCTCCACAAGGAAAACTTGCCTTGGAAGCTCCTCCAACTAATTCAGCAATGGGATATCTTGAGACAGAATCAGATTTTTTTTATCAACCTAAATTATATCAAGAAAATGATGCTGATATCATTGAAGATAATCAAGAAGAATCAACTGGGGACTCCCACATTGGTTTCTTGAATTATCAGGATGAACCTAAAAGTAAAAGAGAAGCTTCAGGTGGATCATATGCAGTGTTTACTAGATCTAAGAATCAATCAGTCCAGTAGGCTGATAAAGGAAAGACAAAAGAGCAATCACAGCCAACAGTCATAATTGCCAAGTGTGGATCAGTTCTGCCCTTTCAACCAAAAGATCCAGTAATCACTCAAAAGGTAAATACATCTGCTGCACCTTCCCCTTCTACTTCTAATTCGCAAACCAATATATCTCCCATCCCTTCTAACACTCAGAAAGCTGAAGTTCCTTTCTCTGTACCTAGTTTGATTCAGACATTTGATATAATTGATCATGTCAAAAAGACAAAAATACAAATGTCTGAATTTGAGTACTTGCAGTCCAATCCGGATCAACTGAATAAGTTGGTCTAATATGTTAAAAATCAGACCATCCTTGCAGTGCAAAAGGCCAAAAAAGTGACTTCTAATTCCTTAATAAATACACCTAGTCCAAATAATTTGATTATTACTCCTCCAATTGCTTCTAGAAAAATAGAACCCTTTTATGTTTCCCTGTTAATCAATGGCCACAAGCTGAGTAATTGTATAATAGATTCAGGCGCATCTGATAATGTTATGCCTGCCAAAGTTGTTGAGTCTCTTAGTTTCACATTGACCAAGACGTATGGCAGATGTTTTTCCATGGAAAACAAACAAGTGCCATTGTTGGGGCAGATCAAAGATGCTCAATTTGCATTTGCATCATTTTCGGACAAGAGAATTAAAATGACTGTATTAGTGGCTGAAATTCCAACATCTTATGGTATTTTACTTGGATGGAATTTTTGTAAGGACGTGAGAGGAGAGTTGAACATGGATCTATCTGAGGCAAGGATCCCTGTACAAGGTGTGATGAAGAGATTACTTCCTGAAAAGGAAGCAAAGTATGTAGTCACCAAGACGTCAACTCCTGAAGCTCAAATCCTTTTTGAATCCACAGGTATGGGTAATTACTTTTTATATATAGATCATGAAGAAAGACCCTCCATCTCTAATGAGGGAAAGTCTGAAGTAAAGCCAGTGACTAATGAGATTTAGACTCTAGAATTTGACGGTAGTTGTTCCTCTTCTGGTTCTGGAGCTAGAATTGTTTTGATATCTCCTCAAGGAGATATATTCCCTTCATCATATAAGCTACAGTTCAGTAACACAAATAATACAACTGAATATGAATCATTGTTGCTGGGCATGAAGGCTGCTCAAGAGAGAGACATTAAGTGTCTTCATGCTAAAGGGGACGCCGAATTAGTAGTCTACCAAGTGAGAAATTCATATCAGACTAAGAATGAAAGGCTGTGCCATTACCGTAATCTTGTTTGGGATCAAATTGAAAGCTTTGATGCTTTCAACATTTCTTCCATTCCAAGAGAATTCAATGATAGAGCTGATGCACTTGCTGTTTTAGGAACTCTTTTAGTTCCACATTCTGATTTTAAAGAAGCCAAATATACCATTGAGCTGATCTATAGGCCAAGTGTTCTTGATAATGTTGATCATTGGCAAATTTTCAATGATGATAATCAGATCATTGCCTTTTTGGAAAGAAAAGACAATTTTAAACAGTTGTATTTTGAAGGCAACAAATCTCAGAAGTCTAAATTAATTTTTGAATCTAGTTCAAATGCAAATGAAGAGTTTATACAACTAAAAAGAAATAAAATTTCTAAAAGTTTGGTTTCTCTCGAAAAGCTATTTGACAAGCATGATAGATTCGTCAAGCAACAACAGATAGATTTGAATTTTTCTCAAGGATTTGACCAAGTGAATCTGACCAATGAAGAAAACTTAAAAATGGTCAACATTGGCAAGTGCTGCACACCTGAAGAAAAATTCAAATTTACTTCTTTGTTTCGTCAATACATTGATGTCCTGGCATATTCATACGAAGATCTAAAGTCTCTCAGTCCAGATGAAATCCGTCATCATATTCCTCTCAAAGCTGATTCAACGCCTTACAAGCAGAAATCCATACAATACAATCCAAAAATTTTAGGTACAATTATGTCTGAGATTCAGAAAATGTTAAATGCTAGGATTATTTTTCCAATCCATCATTCTACATGGATTGCAAACATAGTTCCGGTAAGGAAGAAAAATGGCGAAATCCATATTTGTGTAGATTTTTGGAATCTGAACCAGTCATCTCTGAAAGACAATTATCCTTTGCCAATCATGGATCAAGTGCTTCAAACAGTAACAGGATCAGAAATGTTATCAATGCTAGATGGCTTTTCAGGGTATAACCAAGTTGAAGTTGCTGAAACTGATCAACACAAGATTGCATTCACCATGCCTTGGGGTACTTTTGCATACAAAAGAATGCCTTTTGGATTAATAAATACTGGCGCTACATTCTAGAGAGCTATAGACATGGCTTTCAAAGATGAAATTGGTAAATTCATAGTTGTATATCTTGATGATTTAATTGTCTTTTCAAAGCGCATATCTGATCATATGCGCCATTTGCAGCAAGTGTTGGAGCGCTGCCAGGAAAATGGTATTTCTTTGAATCCTAAAAAGTTTGTTTTTGGAGTGACAGAAGGGAAACTCCTTGGACACATTGTGTCCAAAGAAGGAATAAAGATTGACTCAAACAGAGTCAAGTCTATTCAAGCGCTAAATTTGCCTGCAAGTAAGAAAAATGTTCACTCTTTTTTTAGAAAAGTAAATTTTTTACGGAGATTTATCCCTGAATTTGCTGAGAAGACAAGACACATTGTGAATATGATGAAAAGAAAGGATACCTTCAACTGGACCAAAGAAGGTAGGGCTGCATTTCAAGATATCAAAGTTGCTATTGCTCACGCCCCCACCTTAGTCTGCCCAGATTACCACAGAGATTTCACTATAGACAGCTATGCATCTGAGCATACTCTTTCAGTTATTCTTGTCCAACAAGCCAAAAAAGGTATGGAATCTCCCATCTCTTTCATGAGTTGTCCTCTAAAAAATCATGAATTGAAGTATTCGAATATAGAGAAGCACGCCTATGCCTTGGTAAAAGCAGTCAAACACTTTCACTTGTATATTTTGAATTCGCATACTACTGCCTTAGTTCCTGACAGTACAGTCAAGTCTATTTTAACTCAACAGGAGTTGGGCACAAAGAGAGGTAATTGGATTGCAAAGATCCAAGAATTTGATCTGGATATCAAGCCAACAAAGTTGGTCAGAGGTAAAGGTCTTTGTCAATTAATAGCTGACAATAAGCTAGAGGATACACAACTTGAAGAAGCTGAAATAGACAATATGCCAACAATCTTTTTTGTTTCTACTACCAATGAATGGTATTCAGATATTGCCTATTTTCTGACTTATGGAGAATGTCCTGCTCATTTGTCTTACAAAGAGAGGAGAACCATCAGATTGAAAGCTGCCAATTTTGTCTTTTGGGACAACGGCCTGTACAAAAGGAACATAGATGGAGTTTTTCTTCGCTGTGTAGATAAAAAACAGCAGGCCCAGCTTTTAAAATCTTTTCATAATCTAGCTTGTGGAGGACATTTTTCTGCTCCTGTGACTGCTCACAAAATTCTGAGAGCCAGGTATTATTGGCCGACTCTTTTTCAAGATGCACATAAATGGGTAAGAAAATGTGACCTTTGCCAGCAATTTGTTGGAAAATCCAAGTTGGTTGCTCTGCCTCTTAAGCCAGTAATCATAGATGAACCTTTCTAGCAGTGGGGACTTGATTTTATTGGGACAATAAATCCATTATCAAGTGTTGGGCATGATTATGTCCTTACAGCGACTGATTATTTCACTAAGTGGGTAGAAGTAATCCCGACAAAGCATGTTACCTCAGAAGTTGTATGCAATTTCTTGAAAGAGAACATCATTTCCAGATTTGGAGTCCCACTTAAAATTGTTATTGATAATGTAGCTTGTTTCACCTCTCAAGAAATCACACAATTCTATTTTTATTATGGAATTACGCTTTCTCATTCTTCTGATTATTTTTCACAAGGGAATGGACAAGCTGAGTCCAGCAATAAAAATTTGGTAACTATTATCAAGAAACTTGCAAATGATAATCAAAGGATGTGGCACAAAGCATTGATAGACGCTCTGTGAGCTGACAGGATCATGCCAAAAAGGGCAATTGGTATGTATCATTTTTAACTTCTCTATGGTATTAATGTTGAAATACCAATCACTTTAGAGTTACCAGCCTTGAAACTGGCGAAGGCTATTGAAGATCAGACACATGAGAGTTCTCTTGACAAAAGAATCATGTACCTGACTTAGTTGGAAGAACAAAGAACCATGGTGGTAGACAGAATTTTTGTTCATCAAAATCTGATAAAGAAACTTTTTGATCAGAAAGCCAGAAATTGTGATTTTCAAATTGGGGATAAAGTACTGATGTGGGACAAAAAAAGAGAGCCAAAAGGGATGCATGGAAAGTTTGACTCCCTTTGGAGAGGCCCATTCACAATTCATCAGCACATGGGTGAAAATAATTTTTTGTTGAAATACCAAGATGGCACGCTCTTTTCTCTGCCCCATAATGGGCGGCATTTGAAACACTTCAATTCTTGAAGTGTCAGATCATGACATTTGTATATATGTCTATTTGTATAGTTTTAAATTATGTTTTGTTTTGTTTGTTTTCATTTTTTATGCCTTTCATTTCTGGAAAGCATGAATCCGAAGCCCAATGGTACACTTGAAGACACTGGAGATTCTGAATTCTACTCTTTTCAATTCGCTTTGTAATTGACAGAAGTTTTTCAACTAGAGCCAGTTGTTGTCTCCTAAAAATAACAGCTATTTTTGGAATAACATTTGAATTATTTTGGTTCTACAAACCAAAATAATATCTTCCATTTTCAAAATTTGTCTTATATGTTCAGATTTCTCATTTTCAGAACTTCTCAAGAAAATCTACAAAGTCTTGCAGGCGGTTTTTCAGTCAAAGGAATTGATTTTAAACATTTATTTATTTTCTGGGAAAAGTTCAAATTTCACGACTTCTACAGGAACTTTCATCAGCAAACAATCAGCAACAGGTTCAAAGTTTGGTTCATCCTTTGGTTCAATTTCAAATAGTTCAAATGCAGGTTCAATCAAGCGGTTCAACGCTTTCATCAGTTGGTTCAAAGGCTTGGCGTGCTTCATTGAACCTTTGAACCGATTCAACTAAGGTTCATCGACTAGGTTCAAAGGGTTGGTTCAAAGCCAAGAGGACTTTTCTGAAAGACAAGTGTCCTTGCAGAGGACACTTCACCGACCAAAGCACCCTTTGACTTTTTCAAAGATTTGTTAAAAGCCCGCGAGAATTTCACTCAGACTTTTTGCTTGGGGAATTTCACCCAGGGAAAATATCCGTGGGAATGTTCAAAGGAAAGCTCGAAGGCAATCCGCGGGTATGCAGAAAGCGAATGGCCCGAGGAGAAGCCCAAGGAAAATTTGCGAAGGGCCAACAGAAGCCGAAGGACCATTTCTCAGGGCCCGAAAGGGTAAAGTGTAGTCTGGAAAAGCGCCAAGTGGAAGATAAAAGAAGACCAAGGGATGACGTGCCCGAGCACATTAAATTCAACACAGTAAAATAGCCATTGATCCTTTGATTCACATAACAGAATACATTCACAATTTTCAAGGCCAAGACCAGCAGAATACGGGGAAGAAGCAGAACAACAAATTAAATCCAGGGCCCAATTCAATTAGTCGAATAAGGAAGAACGATGAAGATAAGATCAGATTTCCAGGTGGAACATTGGAAGTTACAAACTTTCAAAATAGGCGCGACTTATTTCCTTGCATTGATAAAATCAAATGGGGAAAAGGCCCCAAAGTTCCATCATGTCTCCTTAACAGATTTCAATGCAAATTGATGTATTGATTGTTCTCAAGTCATTTTTAAAGAGACTTTATAAGGGACTTTCAGAAATTGTAATAAAGGATCATCTTCTTTTTGATAATCGAAACGAAACTCTACCGAAATTGAGAGGCATCATTGAGACTTTGTGCTCAGTCTGTTTATCATATTTTGTTAATGAAAACAAGGGACTTTTTCAGACTTTGTGCTGCGATATCTTGTTTGTTTCATTGATTTAATAAGCAGAATTAGTTAATTTGTCAAGAAGGTGTCCTGGAGAATCAATTTTGGAGAGACTTTGCGCCCCCATAGTTGCCTTTAGTGTGTTTGTATTTTCATTGCTGTGTAAAGAACTTTGGAAAGACTTTGAGCTTTCATTGTTCTTCGTGTATCACTCTTGAGTATTTCATGCGCAGACTTTGCGCTGTGTCTTGATTTGCTGGTTACCATACTTCAGTCATATTCTACTTTTATTTCCAAGAGTATTCTTGTGGCTGGTTGAACAGTTCTTCTGAAAGAAGAGGAGTGCTGTCTGTCATTCTCTTGAGTTCTTCCTTTGTTTTGTATACATCATCTCTGAAGAAAGAGAGATGGATGTCCGGTCCTACCCTTGAGTACTATTTTTTGTTTATATATATACATAGCATATCCACAGGGAACCTCCCCTTGATGAGAGGAGAGAGAAGTCTCCTTCTGATGTGATAAACTTACACATTAGGACGACTAATCTTCTTGCTTTGGCTGATCAGACCTATTTATTTATCAGTACGCTGATCGACAAAATATTCAACCAACAAGCATCATCAAAGAGGGTGACATAGATGGAGATGTCACAAGTCTACAAAGAGCTAGTGAAACCCTACACACACCACAATAGTTAGTACATGGTAGAAATGCATTAAAAACAATTGCTTATGGTGTGTTTATTTTTTGTTCGAAATATTGTTTTATGTGGTTTGCCAATATAGGAAGATGTCGTAATGAATTCTTTTGTGAATGTGGCACGTATTGTCATTAATGATGGTAGGAACAATTTGACAAGAGTAAATTTAAAATATGAGATATTTGTGAATTGCCATTTAAAATTGTTATAATATAATTAGATGCTAAATTAATTTAATTAAGATTATGAAATTTGGGTATTTCATATTAAGATATATTAAAATGAGAATTATCTTGAAAAAGGAAAAAACAAGAAAAAAGAAAATGAATTAAAGGTATTAAAATTCGCAAAAGCAAAAGAAAAAAATAAAACAAAAATCTTGAAAAAAGAAAGCTACGCCTACCTTTACATAAGGAAAGAGTTGAAAGAAGATTCGAGGAGGGATGCATTGGAGAAGAAAAGGAGAAGGGTGCAACTTTGGAGGGGAGATCAAAAAAGAAGGGATGCATTGGAGAAGAAAAGGAGAAGAGTGCAACTTTGGAGAGGAGATCAAAAAAGAAGCAAGGGACACAATTTCGGAAAAAGAAGATAGAGAATAACAGGTAGGTGTTGTAATTTGATTGTCAAATATTTACTCAGCGTATTGCTTTGTGTGTTTAGTGGATTGCTTTGTGTGTTTAGTGGATTGCTTGTGTGTTTGGTTTTTTTTTTTTTTTTTTTTTTTTTTTTTTTTTTTTTTGCATATTTGAGTCACAATTAGTTCATGTAGAAAATGAAAATATATATAAACTCCCTTAAACCTGTGGTATGTTTTCATATAATATGTACTGGCAACAATATGGACAAGAATAGTCTGAGCGCTTTAACCGCTATTTTGATGAACTGTGTTATATATTAACTATATCATATTGTAGATATACATTAGGAGAAAACAATACCTAGTGTATATGTTAAAAAAACCAGAAATATTTTGTCACGTTGTTGAGTTAAGCAAGCAAGGAGTTCTTAAAAATTAATGGAGATTGAATTCTCATAATATTGTTTAGAGTCCCCGCCTTGAACCATCCAGCATACTTATTACCAAGCATCAAACTTTCATATACAGCTACACATGTGATATTTAATGGTGTCACACACTTTGTTATAAGTATATTCATCAGATTCGAGCTTTGTGGAATGCAAATACAAGTCTCCTGTGTGTTAAGAAGGGTAGAAATGAAAAGACGTCGAACTATTAAAAAAAATCAAACTTTTTAATGCCTGTGATAACTGAGTCAATATGCAATTTTATTGAAGTCACTTGATTTTCCTTCTATGACCTTCAATTTTAATGGTTCGTTGTAACCAGCACATGGGAAAAACAAATTAATCTGCTATAAACTTTGAGTCGTTGGTTTAACACGGGTTGACTTGTTGAATGTGAATTTTTAGCAAAATAAACCAAGAGGCGTCGAACTAATGTTTTAATTCCTCTGGTACATATTATGGAAACCACTTATATGCACTTCTAGTTGTGTAAAATCAATGGCGCCGGTCTCTTGTTAAATTACTAGGTTAAAGTTGTTATACCCTGTATAACTCGCCACCCATGCATACCTTTGCTAATGTCGTTCTTATATATTTTTCAGAGCCCTATCTTCTTTTGGGTGGCTGTGGAAGTTGTTTTATTATTTCTCCCAACCTATATAACTGAATAGAAATTATTGCCATGCTCTACCAAATGTATAAGCTAATGGTGTCCAAATTTAACTTGGGTTTATATTGGCGTCACCCTATTTTCTTTTCCAACCAGCTGAATATTTTGGAATTATATATATATACACACACACTTCATAATGATGTTCAAAGTGTTAGCAGAAAATTATATAAGTCATATTATATTTATCTAAAGTAATGCTAAAATAGTGACGTTGGCCAAGTATATAGATAAGTATTTAAAAACAATAGCATCGTTGGAATTTAGTTTTATCCTTAGTTCAATAGCATTGCTACGGTTTAGTTGGGTATTGGAATGTTTTTATAAACCATGAACCGTTAGCTAAAATGAAGGAACAATGACTAGCTAACAAAACTAAATCATCCGTAATTATTGTCATTTATTGACCCACGTGGTATAAACTTTGAGCATAGTTGATAAATCCCAGGTGAACATATCTTTTATGTAGGCGTCGATCAACGCTAAGGGAAGTTTTATAGCAAAAAATTATAATTATCCACTTAATTGAAGTGGAACTCAGATAGGTTCTATTAGTTTTATTTATGTGGAGTATATGAATATAATTCAGTTTTTAATATAAACTTCCTAAGTCTTGTGAAAGATTTCCACTATAGCTATAGTGAGACAAGTTTTATAATTGCTCGGTTAAACATAGGGCATGTAGTTGTGATTGTTGGTCGGAGGAATGGCAAAACAAGATCACCCAATGATTTGACCCTTATTACGTACCTAATCGTAACAGTTATCATAACAATGAGTATGTAGTTATAAAGTTTTGTTGTTGAAATGTGGGTTGGATTAATCATAATAGTTGAATGGTTAAACATATCAACCTCTATCATGAGATAAACTTTGTGGAGCATTTAGATCACTTATTATAGGGAAACCGTCACATGGAATTTGATGTTGTATTAAGTTATGTGTTTATGAGTATTAGCGTATTTAGAAACTTGGGGTATATTCTTGTATTTATAATTCTCGGGAGGAATATTAACTGAAATTTGAAAGAATTACTTAAAGATAACTTAGCAAATGATTGCTTATAAACCCCTAAAATATAAACCAAATATTATACTAGATTTCATGTTTCAGAAAAACGAAGTAGATGTTCTAAGTATTGAATGCAAATGTGTGTTTTTATGTATTTATAACTACTTCATTAGTTTGATTTCTATACTTAGTAGTTACATTTAAACACAGAATTGTGGTAATATAGGTTGCCATAGGGTGTACTTAACTAGAAACAAATTCTATTACTTGAACTCTATAGTTAATTATGTATTTACCTAAGTGGTATAACTATAGTCATTATTTCTAGTATGGCATAGAATATAATGTAAGATTCATGTATATGTTTGATGAATTTAAATGTATGTTGTAGTTACTCCTATGTTTAGCATGTCATATGATGTATTTGCCAGTAGAATGTAAGTTATGTGAATCTTGTGGTTGAATTGTCTTTGACCAATCTGCATTGCTAATGTGGAGTAAGGAGTGAGATGGACTTTACTGGGTTACTAACATTGCAATTCTAAATAAAAGCAGTCAGATCAAGTGACGTGTATGAATTTGATTGATCCATAGATCACTTTTATATTACTATTTGCAAAGCTTTGACCAAAGTATGTTTAGTGAGACATTATTATTTTATGAGTATGGTTTACATGCAGGTGTGATATTTTGCAATAGATTGAGTTTTCTATGATACATTGCATATTTAGTTAGTTTGAAATCATACAGCACACAAGTACTTGTTTGTCTCTTTGGATTCTCATGTCGTCACTATCTACTCATTCGTGAAGGAAGGGCCATTCCATAATGGGATTAGTGTGGAGGATTGTTCGTCCGTGGTTGGTGTAGAAAAATACTCGGATGATGCTTTCCCTCCCCATAATAGTACTACTTATCAAGACGACACTTGAGATTGCCACAGATACTTGAAGTTCGAGAACCATGCTCTGGGGAAGTCAAGTATATTATTTGTACATTGTAATATATTATGCTTACTATTGAAAATTGTCATGAAGAGTTGTAATTATTTGTTATTGCACATTGACAATGGTGATTGTATATTTGTATCAGTCATGGCTGAGTTAGTATAATTACTTTCTATATTGTGTTTTAACATACTCTCATGATGTTAGAGATCCATGATTTATATTATTTCTATTATCATGCATGTGTATTTTAAATGATCTTTGTTAGATTCTCGGGATGTAATTTATTTTTATATATGAGTTTATTTAAAAAATTAAAAATAACACATTTATAGGTAGATCTCAGTCAGGACGTTACATGTGGTATCAAAGCTACAACTTGAACTCTAGGACCTAATGAGTCCACTAATGTTTTCATACCTTTATGTTGGCATAAAGAAGGATGGTGAAAGCGAGAGTTTATAGAGAGGGTCCTTCGAATGCTAATGATATCAACCCTCCATTTGATCCTAACCAATTTGTCATTGAATAGTCAACAAAGATGGACTAGATTCTCACAGTTATGAATGAGACCAGAGATCAGATTGCAACTCTGGAGTAGGTGGTTCATGGCCATGAGGAAGAGGAATAACAAGATGAACCTAAAGAGCATCTGACTGAGTAGGAAAATCCTCAAGATGTTAGAGCACAAGTTGTTGTGGAGTTGGACAGAATCATGAAGAAGGTGAACTCACCTAAGTTTGATGGCACTGTTCTGGGTGACGGAGTTGAGCCATGGTTGACAGAGATGGAGAAGTATTTTGAAATTTAAAACTATTCCAAGGTCACCAAGGCAGTTTGGGGAGCATACCAGTTGGCTGGTGAGGTAGTTATGTGACAGGCCAACAAAAGGTTGGAAATGAATATGAATTTGACCACCACCACTTGGGATCAGTTTATGACTTTATTTAAATCATGGTGGCTCCCACAAATTTATTTTGGTCATAAGCTTATAGACTTTTAGAATTTGAAGCAGGGTGAAATGTCAGTAAACAAGTACTGGGAGCAGTTCACTAAACTACTAAAGTACGTACCTCAGTATCAGGGAGATGAGTGGTTTAGGATTAGGAAGTTTATCATGGGTTTGAGGCCCCATATTGGTGGAGAGGTAAATATTCATGGACCTTCCACCATGGACCAGGTCTTTGAAAAAGTGGTCAAACAAGAGCCGAAGTTGAAGTCTCTTTCATAGGCCAGGGATAAGTTTAAGAAAAGGTTTGAAAATTCCAAGTCAACCTTCAAGAAGAAGAATTGAAAACAAAGGAGTGGGGACTCTAGGAAATAATTTAAAAAACAAAATGCCAAGTTCAACAATGTTTCAAACAACAAGAAGCAGGGCAATGAATCCAAAGATGGTTTTAAGGGAAACCAACAGAATGTTAGGAGAGTACCACCAGGAGGATGTTTCATTTACAAAGAGGACCATTATGCTAATGATTATCTTTAGGATAAGTCAAAGGGCAAAGGCCCTAATACTCAACAGGGTATTTTTTAGTAGTGGATCCATGTAATAGTCAACAATCGACAAGTTGAATATCAGGCATTACCTGTTGAGCTATTAGGTGCTTTGTGTTGTTCCCAAAATTTGTCACTCATTTTTGGGACAACATATGAACCATTTGTTAGGGTGTGGAGCTAAAATCTACACCTTAAGGTAAACAGGTAGTTTTATGCTTGTGACATTTACCGACGTCGATAGACCAAAACTGACGTCGGTCACGGGACGCAAAAAGGAAACCGGCATCGGCAGCATATCGACCGGCGTCGGTCACCTCTAGGAAGGCAGGGACCGACGTTGGTCGCCTGTAGCGGTCTAAACTGCTGTTGACGAACAGTCAGTTAAGTGAACGCAGAGTTTGCATGATGAAGGCTAGTTCGAAGTCTTGAGCCGCAAGTCTAATCAGTGTAGAATTTACAGAAGAGCCATGTGGAGCTTGGAGAGTTCTTCCCATGGTGGAATCAAGTAGGATTCCCCATGTATGTAGATCATGTTTTGATATGCAGGGTGTTGCAGTATCATGGAGGAGATATACATGTGATAAGTAAGATCAGGTTGGTCTGCAGGGATGTGTGTATGTGAGGGTCAAACAGAGATCGATGGGGACGCAGGGTCCAAGGTGACAGCAATACATCAACAGGATCATGGTGAGATCTACTTGGAGTACCGGTTCGTACTCGGTTGTACTGGATGTACAATGAGGTGAACAATAGCTTGTGTAAGTTGTTAGTTGTGACCTATGAGAGAAGATTACTCAGGTGGGAAGATTACTTGGATCCCTTGAGGAGGAAGCCTCACAGAGATGGAAGAAGAGTGTGATCTCTTTATTGTAATTTCCTTTGTAATGAGTTGAATACAATTATGTGTTGCCTCTCATATTCTGTGTGTTTTCTCATTGATAGTTATTTGTTCTTCTAATTATTTTCCGCATGTAAGTTGCTTATACATTGGTAATCATGTGTGCTCTTAAATCTAACAAGTTGTGTCAGAGCTTTGGGGAGTTTCGATCCTATCAATTGGTATCAGAGCGAGGTTGGACGTTCTCAGAGTGAGTTTGACTAACAGATGGCCCAGATCTGTTAAGTGTTGTTGATTACAGGTTACTCACAGGGGTTATTGTTTGAGTGGGAGTATAGCAAGGCAGAAGAAGGTAAGCTGAGAATGAAGAAATTCAAGCACAAGGTTAGCACCACAAGGAGTGTGGTGGGTTGTCTTCAAGTGGGAGTTTGAAGAGGAATACAAGTCAGGATGCAGATTAGACAGAGTACTGGTTTTGGGTACAAGTGCAACTCTTTATCTCCAAGTGGGAGATTGTTAGGGTGTGGAGCTAAAAGCTACACCTTAAGGCAAACAGGTGGTTTTTTGCTTGTGACAACCACCGACGTCGGCAGACCAAAATTGACGTCAATCACGGGACGCAAAAAAGAAACTGGCATCGGCAGCATATCGGCCGGCGTCGGTCACCTCCAGGAAGGCAGGGACCGACGTTGGTCGCCTGTAGCAGTCTAAACTACTGTGGACGAACAGTCAGTTAAGTGAACACAGAGTTTACATGATGAAGGCTAGTTTGAAGTCTTGAGCTACAAGTCTAATCAGTGTATGCATGAGATCTATATAATAGACTCATGGGTTGTATTGTTAAGTGGAGAATTTGCAGAAGAGCCATGTGGAGCTTGGAGAGTTCTTCCCATGGTGGAATCAAGTAGGATTCCCCATGTATGTAGATCAGGTTTTGATATGTAGGGTGTTGCAGTATCATGGAGGAGATCTACATGTGATAAGTAAGATCAGGTTGGTCTGCAGAGATGTGTGTATGCGAGGGTCAAACAGAGATCGGTGGGGAAGCAGGGTCCAAGGTGACAGCAATACATCAGTAAGATCATGGTGAGATCTACTTGGAGTACCGGTTCGTACTCGGTTGTACTGGATGTACAATGAGGTGAACAACAACTTGTGTAAGTTGTTAGTTGTGACCTATGAGAGAAGATTACTCAGGTGGGAAGATTACTTGGAGCCCTTGAGGAGGACGCCTCACAGAGGTGGAAGAAGAGTGTGATCTCTTTATTGTAATTTCTTTTGTAATGAGTTGAATACAATTATGTGTTGCCTCTCATATTCTGTGTGTTTTCTTATTGATAGTTATTTGTTCTTCTGGTTATTTTCCGCATGTAAGTTGTTTATACATTGGTAATCATGTGTGCTCTTAAATCTGACAAGGTGTGTCAGAGCTTTGGGGAGTTTCGGTCCTATCACCATTTTCATCCTGCAGGCCAAAATAGTCTCTTACCTTCTCAAAAAGAAAAATTGAGCATTCAAATTCTTCATTATTCAAGTTTTTTTAGTTAAGGGATTAGCAGGTTCAACAAGTTCAATAGCTTCAATAGGTGAGCTCTCTCTAAGGAACAAAGTTCCCAACACTTAGGCATTTTCAAGCTTGGTTCAACGCCGAGGTTCAACCAAAAGGTCCATCGACAAGCTTCAAACAAAGGAATGAACCGTTGAACTGTTGAACCTTGAACCAAAATGGTTCAACAGGTTCAATGGGATCAAAGGTTCAATGGCATCGTCAAGCTTAAAGAGTTAAACGCTTCGTCAAAAGTTCAAATTTCAACCGCTTCAGCAAGTTCAACGGCTTCAAAACACTTAATGAAAAGAAGAAGGCTTGAACCATAGAACCTTGAACCAAAATGGTTCAAAGGTTCAATGGGTTCAATGGTTCAAAGGTTCAACGAGCGGTTGGTTCAACGCGATTAGTTCAAGCGGTCAATTGAATGAGCGAAACACAAGATTGAATCGTTGAACCAAAGTTGGTTTAATCAGTCAGTTCAATCTGGAGGTTCAAAGGAGTGCCCCAAAGATCAAAGGGCAAGTGCCCTTGCGGAGGGCAGTGAACCAAGGCCAAGTGCCCTTGCGGAGGGAAGTGAGCAAAAGCAGACAAAGAGATTTTCTTTGAAAAATTGAACAAGGCAGAAAAGTTGGAATTCTTTGAGATTTATTCAAGACAAAAGACAAGGTGAATTCTTTTGAACAAAAAGTCTGAAGGAATTCCTTCAGACATTTTGTCTAAAGGAATTCGCCCGAAAGAAAAAAGCCTGACAAAAAGCGACTAAGGCAAGGGAAGATTTCCTTCAGACATTTTGTCTAAAGGAATTGGAGCCCAAATACCGCCCGAAGGACCCCCAAGGGCAGGTACCCTTGTGGGGGGCTCTTAGCAACTAGAAAATGGACCTTTTCAAGGCCCAAAGGGACACCTTCCCTTCGGGAAGTTCAAAAGACATTAAGGCCCACGACTCATTTCTACAGACTCAATAGGCTCAATTCTACGAACTCTACAGGATGATTTCTATGGACTTGGTTCTACAGACTCTGTAGGCCCAATTTCTACGGACTCCGTAGGATGATTTCTATGGACTTGATTCTATAGACTCTACAGGCTCAATTTTTATGAACTCTGCAAGATGATTTCTACGGAGTCAATTCTACGGACTCTATAGGCTCATTTCTACGGACTCCACATGTTTGATTCTATAGGCTTATTTTTGGGAACTCTATAGACATATTTCTACAGACTCTTTCAAAGCTTGAGAGACTTAAAGAAAACAAAGGCCTCTAAAGAAGAAGATGAATCGTTGAACCTTGAACCAAAATGGTTCAACGGTTCAAGGAAAGCTCTGAACAAAGATAAGAAGCGAAAGATTCTAGAGAACAGTTCAAGGAGAAGGTTCAGGCGAATGAACCAAAGAAGTAACGGAACTAAGGAACCAAGGAGGCCACCCGAACCATTGAAATAGTGAACCTTTGACGACCCCGTGGATGTCAAAATCAAGCAAATGAAATATCCATTGATTTTCAAATGTGGCGCGAAACATGAAACAAACTCAATGACCAGCTGAAGATGGAGCCGAAAGAGCCAACAAAAAGGGAAAAGATAGCCCGAGAGCTCGAATTGCGACATGAAAGAGGGAAAAGACCAAAAATATCTATGCAAGAGTTATTCCAGTAGGTGGAATGGTCCACCAAGTAGATATTTGAGCTTGCAAGCATTAAAAGTGTGGCCTGTTTTTCTCCCTTGGAGTAAAGGCAAAGTAGACAACTGCACAAACATCAAGAAAAGGACCAGACAACCCATGCTAAGGAGAAGACATTTGAGATAAATCAACATGCCACAGTTAAGGTGGCCGCCCTGTTCCAGCAAGGTCCTCTTTGACAAAACTGAAAAATGCATTCAAGGCATTGAATGCAGCATAGGTTGTTCTATGAAACAAAGTACCAAGTTTTTCTTGGCTACTATATATTGTAATCTCTTGTTTTATGCAAAGGAGATCTCTCGATTATAGAAGCAAAATTCTACCAAAATTGAAAGGCGATTATTGAGACTTTGAGCTCAAATTATTGATCATATTTCTTTATTTGAATGAGAAAGCAGGTTCCTATTAGACTTTGTGTTGTTATAACTTGTGTCATTTAGGGGAGTGTTCTTATGTCTATTTCCTGAATGTGTTATTGCCCATTTTAAGGAAATAAGCAGAACTAGTGGAAGTAACCAAGAAGGTGTCCTGAAGCCAACTGTGGGAGACTTTGGGCTGCCACAATTGCCTTTAGTGTGTTTGTCCATTTTCTATTTCTGTGTAAAGGACCTAGGGATGACTTTGGCCCTCATTGTCCTTCGTATCTCACTCTTGGGCAGTTGAGGTGCAGACTTTGTGCTACACCTCACTCTGTTGGTTACCTCCCTTGTTACTAGTTACTTGTTACCTACCTAAAAGGATTCTTGCTATTAGTTGTAGGCCACTTCTGAAAGAAGATAAGTGCCTCCTGTCATTTCACCAAGATTTCTCCTTTGACTGTGAACATCATCTCTGAAAAAAGAGAGACGGATGGTGTTGTCCTACCCCTGAGTGTTATTTTTTGCATATATATATATATATATATATATATATATATATATATATATATAGAGTATATAGCCTCTCATATTTACAAGGAACCTCCCCTTGATGAGAGAAGAGATTTGTCCAATTTTGATGTGGTAAACCTGCACATTTGGCCGACCAATCTCCCTATGCTGTGGTTGAAGACACCTATTTTGCTCATCAGTTAGCTAGTGACAAAATATTCACCCAACAATTTTTTGGTGACTCCGTTGGGGAAGAGCGCGCAGTTTGAAGCCTCAAGCTTCAAGCTAAAGCAGGGCCAGTTCTTTCCCATTTTTATTCTACAATTTAGCAACTTCACGCTATACAAGAACCCAAAGAGCCCAGGGTGTTGTTGACCCTATTTTTGAGTTGGTGCAGTAGGGAAATTTTGATTTGTTCCCTCCCCAACTTCAAGTTCAATGATCCAGGAGTATTCCTCCTACCCATACCAGGTCACCAACACAAGGTAGAGCTTCTTTTTCTATTGTTATCAGAGCTTTTCTTATACATACTCCACTCAGATTTGTTATCCCCCTTTTTCATCATCAAATCATGGTGATTCAAGGCCCTTGGGGTAACTCTTTTGGTCCACTCAATCTTACTCCACCTCTACATGAGCTACCACACAGTTTAAGGAAGAATTTTCTCAAATTCTTTGGTGATAGGAGAGTTCATCTTGATGAACATGTTGCAGCCTTCAGCATAGCCTATGGCATGATAGGTGTGGAATACGAAGACGTAGCAGTCAGGCTATTTGTGGAAACATTGCAAGGCACTACTGTAGACTAGTTCTACCATCTGAAGGCTCGGTCAGTGATAGACTGGGACATTCTCAAAGCCAAATTCAAAGCAAAGTTCAAGCTTGTAAAAGATGTGCATGCCCTGCTGGCCCAACTCACACAGATGAAGAAAGAACCTCATGAACTTATGAGGGACTTCATTGCCAAGTTTGACAAGCTGAGGAATTGGATTCTTATAATTACTCAGCCAACACCTGAAAACCTCAAATGCTTCTTCATCAACTCACAGCTGCCTAAAGTGAGTTTTTTGTTGAGACAGGCTGGCCACATAGACCTTGTTACGGCTCAAGATTTGGCTACTGAAGTAGAAGATGACCTTATCTTGGTAGAAAAGATAAGGAGAAATCGTAATAGAGGTAAATCCTCTTCATCTTCTGAATACTCACCTATAGTCACCACTGATCCAATGGTGCAGAAGCTAGCAAATGAGTTGCTTGCTCTTAGAAAGCAAATGGCATGAGGGATGTCATCTGCACCTTCGTACAGAGATGTACCAAGGAGGACATTCCCCAATCAGTCATACCAAGGCAATGCTGCCAAGACTCAAGGGTAAACAAATTGTCTTCCTCTTCCATGGGGGAACTTTGCCATTGAAGCACCTCCAACCAATTCAACAGTTGGATATCTTGAAGCAGAATCAGATTTCTCCTTCCAGCCTAAGTTGAACCCATAAGATGACGCTAATCTCTTCATACAGGTAGAAGAAGAATTAGCTGGCGACTTCAACATTGGTTTTCTAAATTACCAGGATGAACCCAGAAGTGAAGGTAAAGCAGTTGAGGGAACATATGATGTATTCACCTGGTCCAAGAACCAGTCAGCCCAGCAAGCTGATAAAGAAAAAATAGAGGAGCGACCTCGACCATTAATTTCAATTGCTAAGTGGGGAACCACTCTACCTTTCCAGCCAAAGGACCTGATGATTTCAAGAAAAGTAAATACATCAATCATCCTTACGCCTTTTACTTCAAATTCGCAGACCAGTCCTCCCCCTCCCAAAAACCAAAAGGATGAACTCCCATTCTCTGTTCTTAGTTCATTTCAGACATTTGACATAATTGACCATATAAAGAAAACTAAGATCCAAATGTCTACATTTAAATTCTTACAATCCAACCCTGAGTAGTTGGATAAGTTAGTGGAATGTGTTGTTGGGGATCAACCAACAATTTGATTACACTTAAGAAAGCAATAAATGCAAAATTAACCAAAAAGATAAGTAACTAGAATCAGATAATAGCAAACAATAATAAATACAAGAAACCACCCTGAAAACTTGTATTAAACTCTTTACAAAAGGAATACAATTGAAGAAACTCCTTTTCTTCCACACCTCTCTCAGATGTACAAATCTCTCTCTAGATCTCTTTCCCTCAAGAGCTCTCTCTCTCAAGTACAATCAACTCCAACAACCTGGAATGATTCACATGTACAATTCTGTACTGTTCCTCAACATTCTACAATGCCCTACAATAAGCTAAGAAGATCTAATCCTACATATAAAATTAGGAAACATGAGCATGCATTTACAACCAACAGTTATGCCTCTTAAACAAGGGATCTAAAATAGTCTTACTAATAATAGAGACGCGGACTTAAGACTATCACTTAATTCTAATGTGCAAACACTCAGTTCTGTCCACGAAAATAACTTTCTGGACGCACAAGTAACCGACGTCAGTTCTTGCCTGTTTGCCTGTGATCAACGTCGGTCAATTCCTGCTGACGCCGGTATCTCCTAAACTGCTCCTGACCGACGTTGGTTGCTCCTGACCGACGTCGGTGACTGTGTAAACCTACAACTTCTGCAATGCGCTCCTTTGGTGAAGCTTTTAGCTCCACACCTTAACATGTGTGAGGAATAAAACCATCCTTGCAGGAGCAGCTGTTCCAAAGGTAACTCCCACGTCCACCTGGAATAATTTTATCATTATTCCTCCTGCTCCTAAAAGGACTGAACCATTTTGTCTCCTTGCTCATAAATGGACATCAGTTGAACAATTGCATTATAGATTCTAGTGCATTTGACAATGTCATGCCTGCCAAAGTGGTAGAATCCCTTGGTCTCACACTGACCAAGACATTTGAGAGATGTTTGTCCATGGAGAACAAATAAGTACCACTACTGGTACAAATAAAGGATGCCCAATTTGCATTTGTAGCATTCCCAGAAAAGAGAATCAAGATGACAGTCTTGGTGGCCGACGTCCCAACCTCATACGGCATCCTTCTTGGGCAAAATTTTTGCAAAGATGTTGGTGGCAAATTAAGCATGGACCGATCTAAGGTGAGGATCCCAATCAAAGGCGTTATGCATAGATTGCTCCCTGAGAAGGAAGCAAAATACATGGTCACTCAAACATCAGTGCCTGAAGCTCAAATTTTATTTGAGTCTTCAGGCATGGTAATTACTTTTTATCCACGGAGGAACTTCATGAGGCGTCTGATGAAATTTTTGAATGTGTCAACCTGAAAATTAGTTCATATGGAACAACAGAAGGATTGGTGGAGCGTAGTGCAAGTGTAGAAGAATCTCCCCCTCCAAACGAAGAAGAATTTAAGTAAAAATTAGTATCTGATGAGGTATAGATTCTAAAATTTGATGGCAGCTACTCCTCTACCAGTTCAAGAGCCATGATTATGTTGATATCTCTTCAAGGAGATATTTTTTCTTCTTTATACAAGTTGTAGTTCAATAACACAAAACAACACAACTGAGTATGAATCTCTATTGCTTGGATTGAAGGCTGTTCGAGACAAAGGCATCAAACTCCTTCATGCCAAAGGAGATGCTGAACTAGTGGTTTTTTAGGTAAAAAACCTGTACCAAACCAAAAATGAGAGATTGCGCCACTATCACAACCTAGTTTGGGATCAAATTGAAAGCTTTGATACTTTCAGTATTTTTGCAATTCTTAGGGAATTCAATGATCGAGTTGATGCTTTGGCTATTTCAATAACTCTTTTGGTTCCTCACCCTAATTTTAAAGGAGATATGTACACTATTGAATTGGTCTTTCAACCAAGTGTGCCTAACAATGCCAGTCATTGGCAAGTGTTCAATGGTGAAAACCAAATCATTGCCTTCTTGGAGCAAAAAGATAGCTTTGAACATCTTTATTTCGAAGGCAGTGAGCCTCAGAAGCTTAAACCGGCCCCTGAATCAAGTGCCGATGCAGGTGAATAATTCTTGCAACTTAAAGGAAATAAAATCCCAAAAGGCTTGGTTTCCCTTGAGAAGTTGTTTGACAAGCATGATAGGTTCGTCAAACAGCAACAAATGGATTCAAGCTCTTTTTAAGAGTTTGATCAGATAAGTTTGGGTACCAAGGAAAATCCCAAGATGGTGAACATTGGAAAGTACTGCACTCTATAAGAGAAGTTCAAATTTGCTGCTCTGCTCTATCAGTACATGGATGTCCTAGCATACTCCTATGATGATCTAAAGTTGCTCAGGCCTGATTAAATTTGCCATGAAATTCCTCTCAAAGATGATTCGATACCTTACAAGCAAAAATATAGGTAGTACAATCCGAAGATATCAAGTACTATTTTGTAAAAAATACAAAAAATGTTGAATGATAGGATAATTTTCCCAATCCATCATTCCACATGGATTGCCAACATAGTACATGTAAAGAAGAAGAATTGTGAAATTCACCTCTATGTGGACTTCAAGAATTTGAATCAGTCATCCTTAAAGGATAACTATCCTCTACCCATTATGGACAATGTTCTTCAGATAGTGATTGGTTCAGAGATGTTATCAATGTTAGACGACTTCTCAGAGTACAATCAAGTTGAAGTTGATGAAGCAAACCAACACAAGACTACTTTCACCACACCTTGGGGCACCTTTGCCTATCGAAGAATGCCTTTTGGCCTGATAAATGTTGGTGCCACTTTTCAGAGAGAAATAGACCTTGCGTTTAAAGATGAAATGGGTAAGTTCATTATGGTATACCTTGATGACTTAACCGTCTTTTTCAAGCATAGCCTTGACCATGTGCGCCATTTGCAATAAGTGCTAAAACGCTGCCGCTAGAATGGCATTTCTTTAAATCTCAAGAAGTCCATTTTTGGAGTAACGGAAGGGAAACTTCTCAGACATATTGTATCCTGAGAAGGCATAAAGATTGACTCAAAAAGAGTTAAATCCATTCAGGAGCTTACCCTGCCCACGAGTAAGACTGCAGTTTACTCTTTCTTTGATAAAATAAATTATTTACAAAGGTTCATCCCTGAGTTCACAAAGAAGACTCGCCATATTGTAAACATGATGAAGGGAAAGGCCACCTTCAGCTAGACTGAAGAAGGAAAATTGGCATTTTAGGACATCAAGACAGGGATTCCCCACGCCCCAATTTTGGTTTATCTAGACTATACCAAGGATTTCACAGTGTATAGTTATGCTTCTGAGTACACACTTTCAACAATTCTGGTTCAGCATAACGAAGAAGGTGTGGAATCTCCCATATCCTTCATGAGCTGTCATCTCAAAGCTCATGAACTGAAGTATTCAAACATGGAGAAGCATGCTTATGCAATGGTAAAGGCAGTGAAGTATTACCACTTTTACATCATGAATTCACACACTACTGCCCTGGTTCCTGACACCACAGTCAAATCCATATTAACTCAAAAAGAGTTTGAGACGAAAAGAGGCAATTGGATTATTAAAATCTTGGAGTTTAATCTAGTCATCAAACTAATGAAGCTGATTTGGGGAAGGGGACTATGTCAATTGATTGCTAACAACAGACCAGAAGAAATAGTGCATGAAGAAGAAGAAATTGAAGACACGCCAACAGTCCTCTTTATCTCCACCACAAATGAGTGGTATTCAAGTATTGCTCATTTCCTTACTTACGGTAAGTGTCCTGCCCACCTGTCTCATAAAGAAAGGAGGACTGTCAAGTTGAAAGCTACCAATTTTGTCCTCTGGGACAATGACCTGTATAAGAAGAACCTTGATGGAGTGTTCCTTTGCTATGTAGATAAAGAACAACAGAATCAACTTTTGAAATCCTTCTATAATCTAGCCTATGGAAGACATTTTTCTACTCCTGTAACTGCCCATAAGATTCTACGAGCTAGGTATTTCTAGCCTACTCTGTTTCAAGATACATACAAATGGGTAAGAAGATGTGAACTATGCCAACAGTTCGGTGGAAGACCCAAATTGGCTGCTCTGCCTCTTAAGCCAGTGGTGATAAATGAGCCATTTCAGCAATGGGGAATCAATTTCATTGGTGCTGTAAACTCATCTTCAAGTGTTGGACATGATTATGTCCTCACAGCCACATATTACTTCACCAAGTGGGTGGAAGCTATTCCAGCCAAGCATGCTACTTCAGAAGTAGTGTGCAATTTATTCAAGGAGAACATCATTTTCAAGTTTGGGGTCCCAACCAAGATTGTCACAGACAATGCAACTTGTTTCTCTTCCCAAGAGATTACTCAGTTCTATTTTTACTATGAGATTACCCTCTCCCACTCTTCTGATTATTTTTCATAAGATAATAGCCAAGCTGAATCAAGTAATAGGAACCTGGTGACTATCATCAAGAAACTGGTAGATGACAACCAACGAACATGGCAGAAAGCATTGATTGATGCTTTGTGGATAGACATAATTACATCCAAGAGGGCAATTGGTATGTCACATTTCCAACTTCTTTATGGTCTCAATGCTAAGATATCGATCACCTTGGAATTGCTAGCATTGAAATTGGCTAAGGCAGTCAAAGATCAGACATATGAAAGCTCCATCGATAAGAGGATCATGTGTTTGACTGAGTTGGATGAGCAGCAAACTATGGTGGTGGATCGAATTACCGCACATCAAAGTCTGGTGAAGAAGCTCTTCGACTAGAAAGTGAAAAACTATGATTTTCAGATTGCAGATCAAGTCCTATTGAGGGACAAGAGAAGAGAACCAAAGGGAATGCATGGGAAATTCGACTCCCTTTAGAGGGGCCCTTTTAGTATCCATCAGCTCAATGGTGAAAATAGTTTTTTGTTGAAGTATAAATATGGTACGCCCTTTTCTCTGCCTCACAATGGACAACATCTGAAACACTTCAATTCTTGAAGTATCAGATAAGATCATCTGTACATATGTATATTTGTATAGTCTTGAGTTATGTTTTGTGCTTTTCATTTTCATTTTTGGCACCTTTTTTTTGGGGTAGCATGACTCCATAGCCCAATGGCATACTTAAAAGTCCGAAAGGCACTGGAGATTCTAGTATCTACTCCCCTCAGCTGTTCCAAAATTTTAACTAAAGGAAGTTCCCCAACTGGAGCCAACTGTTATTCCTAAAATCTGTCACTCATTTTTGGGACAACATATGAACCATTTTGGTCCTACAGGCCAAAATAGTCTCTTCCCTTCTCAAAAAATTATTTTGAGCATTCAAATTCTTCATTATTCAAGATTTTTTAGTTAAGATATTAACAGGTTCAGCAAGTTCAACGGCTTCAACAGGCAAGCTCTCTCTAAAGAATAAAGTTCCCAACACTTAGGCATTTTCAAGCTTGGGTCAACGCCGAGGTTCAACCAAAAGGTCCATCGGCAAGCTTCAAACAAAGGAATGAACCATTGAACCGTTTAACCTTGAACCAAAATGGTTCAACAGGTTCAAAGGTTCAACGGGTTCAAAGGTTCAATGGCATCGTCAAGCTTAAAGAATTAAACGTTTCGTCAAAAGTTAAAAGTTCAACCACTTCAGTAAGTTCAATGGCTTCAAAACACTTAACAAAAAGAAGAAGGCTTAAACCGTTGAACCATTGAACCATTGAACCAAAATGGTTCAAAGGTTTAATGGGTTTAATGGTTCAAAGGTTCAATGAGCGGTTGGTTCAAGCGGTCAATTGAATGAGCAGAACACAAGATTGAACCGTTAAACCAAAGTTGGTTCAATCGGGAGGTTAAAAAGAGTGCCCCAAAGCTTGAAGGGCAAGTGCCCTTACGGAGGGCAATGAACCAAGGCCGAGTGCCCTTGCGGAGGGCAGTGAGAAAAAGCGGACAAAGAGATTTTCTTTAGAAAAATGAACAAGGCAAAAAAGTTATAATTCCTTCATATTTGTTCAAGACAAAAGACAAGGTGAATTCTTTCAGACAAAAAGTCCGAAGGAATTCACCCGAAAGAAAAAAGCCCGACGGAAAGTGACTAAGGCAAGGGAAGATTTCCTTCAGACATTTTTTCTGAAGGAATTGGAGCCCAAAGACTGTCCAAAGGACCCTGAAGGGCAGGTACCCTTGCGGGGGGGCTCTTATCAACCAAAAAATGGACCTTTTCAAGGCCCGAAGGGACACCTTCCCTTTGGGAAGTTTCAAAGACATTAAAGCTTGAAACTCATTTCCATGGACTCTATAGGCTCAATTATACGGACTCCGTAGGATGGTTTGTACAGACTCTACAGGCCCAATTTCTACAGACTCCATAAGATGATTTCTATGGACTTGATTCTACGGACTCTTCAGGCCTGATTTCTACGAACTTCGTAGGATGATTTTTATGGACTCTGCAGGCTCGTTTCTATGGACCCCGAAAGTTTGATTCTATGGGCTTATTTTTACGAACTCTGTAGACATATTTCTATGGACTCTTTTAAAGCTTGAGAGACTTAAAGAAAACAAAGGCCTCTAAGGAAGAAGATGAACCGTTGAACCTTGAACCAAAATGGTTCACAGGTTCAACGATTCATGGAAAGCTCTGAGCAAAGATAAGAAGTGAAAGATTCCAGAGAACAGTTCAAGGAAAAGGTTCAGGTGAATGAACCAAAGAAGCAACGAAACCAAGGAACCAAAGAGGCCACCCGAATAGTTGAAATAGTGAACCTTTGACATCCCCGTGGACGTCAAAATCAATCTAATGAAATATCCATTGATTTTTAAATGTGGTGCAGAACTTGAAACAAACTCAGCGACTAGCTGAAGATGGAGCCGAAAGAGCCAACAAAAAGGGAAAAGATAGCCCAAGAGTTCAAATTGTGATAAAAAAGAGGGAAAAGACCAGAAATATTTGTGCAGGAGTTATTCTAGTAGGTGGAATGGTCCACCAAGTAGATGTTTGAGCTTGCAAGCATTAAAAGTGTGGCCTATTTTTTTCCCTTGGAGTAAAGGCAAAGTGGACAATTGCGCAGACATCAGGATAATGACCAAACAACCCATGCTAAGGAGAAGACATTTGAGATAAATCAACACGTCATAATTAAGGTGGCCACCCTGTTCCAACATGGCCCTCTTTGACAAAACTGAAAAATGCATTCAAGGCATTGAATGCAGCATGGGCCGTTCCATAAAACAAAGCACCAAGCCTTTCTTGACTACTATATATTGTAATCTCTTGTTTTATGCAAAGGAGATCTCTCAGTTATAGAATCAAAACTCTACCAAAATTGAAAGGCGATTACTGAGACTTTGAGCTCAGATTGTTGATCATATTTTTTTGTTTGAATGAGAAAGCAGGTTACTTTCAGACTTTGTGTTGTTATAGCTTGTGTCATTTAGGGGAGTGTTCTTATGTCTGTTTCCTGAATGTGTTCTTATCCATTTTAAGGAAATAAGTAGAACTAGTGGAAGTAATCAAGAAGGTGTCCTGAAGCCAATTGTGGGAGACTTTGTGCTGCCACAATTGCCTTTAGTGTGTTTGTCTATTTTTTGTTTATGTGTAAAGGACCTTGGGATGACTTTGGCCCTCATTGTCCTTCGTATCTCACTCTTGGGCAGTTGAGGTGCAGACTTTGTGCTACACCTCACTCTGTTGGTTACCTCCCTTGTTACCAATTACTTGTTACCTACCTAAAAAGATAATTGCTGTTAGTTGTAGGCCACTTCTGAAAGAAGAGAAGTACCTCCTATCATTTCACCAAGATTTCTCCTTTGGCTGTGAACATCATCTCTGAAAAAAGAGAGATGGATGGTGTTGTCCTACCCCTGAGTGTCATTTTCTACATATATATATAGTATATAGCCCTTCATATTTACAGGGAACCTCCCTTTGATGAGAGGAGATATTTGTCCACTTCTGATGTGGTAAACCTGCACATTTGGCCGACCAATCTCCCTATGTTGTGGTTGAAGAGACCTATTTTTCTCATCAGTTAGCTAGTGACAAATATTCACCCAACACTTTGTTTGACCATCTAGTTTCCATTTTGATAGATATAAGAGCCACTGAATATTTAATAGCTCCTAGTATGCTTAGTAAGTCTACTAAAAGAGTTAGTGTAATGGCAAATGCATGGTTAGTACAGTATGAGAATGATGCAAAAGTCATGGTAGATAGATGTTTAGTCAAAGCGGAGATTAGGTTGCTCAAATTCATAATAGTTGTGGATTTGTATGTGTTGTCCCCCAAAAATATCACTCTTTTTGGGAACAACCTATGAACTGTTTTGGTTCAACATACCAAAATCCTCTCTCCCCTTTTCAAGAATTGTTCTGAGCATTCAAGTTCTTCATTCTTCAAACTTTGCATAAATCTATGGACTCTGCAGGCTTGAAACTACGGACTCCGCAGGCTCATTTCTGTAGACTTTGCAGGAAGCAAATCTACGAACTCATTTCTACGGACTCCCCCATTTCTACAAACTTGAATCTACAGACTCTGCAGGAAGGAAGCAAGCTCTCAACACTTAGGTGATTTCAAGGTTGGTCCAATGACAAGGTTCAACCAAAAGAGTTCATCGACAAACTTATAAGCAAATATTGAACCATTGAACCTTGAACCATTTTGGTTCAACGGGTTCAATGGGTTCAAGGTTCAACGTCATCAACAAGAGTTAAGCGCTTCGGCAAAGGTTCAACAAGTTCAACTGCTTATAGGTTTAATGGCTTCAAAACACTTATCAAAGAGAAGAAGGCTTGAACCATTGAACCGTTGAACCATCAAACTACTTGGGTTCAAAGGTTCAACAGGTTCAATGGTTCAACGAGTTCAAAGGCTCAATAGGTTCAATGACCAAATGGTTCAATGCATTTGGTTCAAAAAGATCAAAAGGACTTAGCCAAATAAAAAGAATGAACCAATTGAACCATTGAACCTTGAACCAAAATGTTCAACGAGTTCACAGGTTCAAAGGTTTAACCAGTGTGATGAAGATCAAAGAGCTTAGAAAGAACAAGGAAGTGATGGACAAAGGATGAACCAATGAACCGATTGAATTTTGAACTGAAAGAGTTCAAAGTTTAATGGTTCATAGGTTTAAAGGCGGCCTCAGTCAAAGAAAGAAGCAACAAATAGGTGGTTCAACGAATGGTTCAACCAAGGAGCGGGAAAGCAATTGAACCAGGAAGCAATGGAACAAAAGTGACAGAATGAACTGATGAGCCAATGAACCAATATACTTTCAGCGGGTTCAAAGGTTTAAGGTTCAACATGGTTCAAGCGGCTAGCGACCATTTATAGCCCCAAAGACGTCAAATTTAAATTAAGGGAATATCCGTTGAAATTCAAATAAAGTGCATAACTTAAAGGAAGAACCAAGTGACTGACCAAAAAGATAGCCCGAGAGCTCAGATCACAATAGGAAGAGACAAAGAGGAAAATATCTACGTAAAAGTTATTCTAGTAGCTGGAACAGTCTGCAAAGTAGATTTTTGAGCTTGCAAACATTGAAGGTGTGGCCTGTTGGTCTCCTTTGGAGTAAAGACAAAATGGACATCTCCGTAGACATCAGAGGGGACAAACCAGATGATCTAGACTCAATAAAAGACATATGGGATGAAATGACAAGCCATAGTTAAGATAGCTACCCTATTTTCAACACAGTCCTTTGACAAACTTAGAAATGCATTCAAGGCATTGAATACACAACATGGGCCATTTTATGGAACAAAGCGCCAAGTCTTTCTTGGCTGCTATATATTGTAATCTTTTGTATCATTCTAAGGGAGATCTTCCTGTTACCAGAAGCAAAACTCTGCCCGAATTGAAAGGCGAATACTGAGACTTTGAGCTTAAATTGTTGTTCATATTATTTTATTTGAATGAGAAAGCAAGTTACTTGCAGACTTTGTGTTGTTATATCTTGTGCCATTTTAGGAGATTGTTCTTATGTCTATCTTCTAAATGCATTCTTGTTTATTTAATCTAACAAAAAAAATTAGTGGAAGTGATAAGGAAGATGTCCTGAAGTTAGTTACTTTCAGACTTTGTGCTATTATAGTTGTCTTTAGTGTGTGTTTATTTTCTATTTCTGTGTTGAGGATTTTGGGATGATTTTGTGCCCCCATTATCCTTTGTATCTCACTCTTTGGGACGCTGAAATGGAGACTTTGTGCTACACTTCATTCTGTCAGTTATTGCACCCTGTTACATGTTACTTATCATACCTGAAAGAACTCTTGATGTTCCTTACAAGAACACTTTTGAAAGAAGAGAAGTGCCTTTAGTGTTTTCACCAAGATTTTCTCTTTTGTTTGTGAACATCATCTCTGAAAGAAGAGAGATGGATGGTGTATCCTACCCCTGAGTGTTATTTTTTGCATATATTTATAGTATATAGCTCCTGTATATTTATAGGGAACCTCCCCTTGATGAGAGGAGAGATTTGTCCACCTCTGATGTAGTAAACCTGCACACTGGGCTGACAAATCTCTTTTGTTGTGGATGATAAGACCTATTTTGCTCAATCAGATAGTTGACTGAAAAAATATTCACCCAACAATCTTTTTGGCGACTCTGTTAGGGACACAATAATTTTGTGTAATTTGAAGCCTCAAGCTTCAAATTGAAACATCACATGTGTCTTACCCATTATCATTATAGCCTTATCCATTTATCTTGATGTGGAAGAACGAGCTGCTCCAGCGCTTTCCCATTGTTAATTTTTCCTCCCAACTTCATGTAACAGTTTTTTGGCGACTTCGCTAGGGAAGAGCGCGCAGTTTGAAGTCTCAAGCTTCACGCTAAAGAAGATCCTACTCTTTTCCATTTTTGTTCTGTAATCTAGTAATTTCATGTTATACTAGAAGCCAAAAATCTCAAGGTGTTGTTGACCCTACTTTTGAGTTGGTGCAGTAGAGCAATTCTTATTTGTTTCCTTCACAACCTCACCTTCAACAAACTAGGAGTCTTCCTTCCATCCCTACCGGGTCACCAACACAAGGCAGAGCTTCCTTTTCTACTATTAGCAAAGCTTTGCCCATCCACATGCTGGCCAGATTTGTTATCCCTGTTTTTCATAATCCAATCATGGCAGTTCAAGGCCCTTGGGGTAACTCATTTGGCCCACTAAATCTTACACCACCTCTACATGAACTTCCACGCAGCTCAAGAAAGAATTTTTCCAGATTCTTTGGTGATGGAATAGTCCATCCTGATGAACACATCACAGCCTTTAGCATAGCCTGTGGCATAGTAAGAGTGGAATTTGAGGACGTTGCAATCAGGCTCTTTGTGGAAACACTACAAGGGGTTGTTACAGACTAGTTTTAGCATTTGTAAGCTAGATCAGTGACTGATTGGGATACTATTAAAGATAAATTTGAAGCCAGGTTCAAGCCTACAAAAGATGTGCATGCCTTATTGGCCCAGCTCACACAGATGAAGAAGGAGCCCCATGAACCTATGAGAGATTTCATTGCCAAGTTTGACAAGCTCTGGGACATAATTCCTGTAATTGCTCAGCCAACACTCAAAAACCTTAAATGCTTCTTCATCAACTCACAGCTGCCTGAAGTGAGTTTTCTGCTAAGACACGATAGCCACATAGACCTTACTGCTATTCAAGACTTGGCTACTGAGGTAGAAGATAACATTATCTCTAGAAAGATAAGGAGAGACCCAAATAGAGGTAAACCCTCTTCATCTTCTGAATACTCACCTACAGCCACCACTGATCAAATGGTGCAAAATCTAGCAAATAAACTACTAGCCTTAAAAAGGCAAGTGGCCCAAAGTATTTTTGCTCCTCCTTATCAGGATATGCCAAGGAGGACATTTCAGAACCAGTCATATCAAGGCAATGCTACTAGAAGTCAAGGGCAACCGAATCATCTTCCTCCCCCACAGAGGAACCTTGCCCTTGAAGCACCTCCAACCAACTCAGCAGTTGGATATTTGGAAACAGAACGTGATTTCTCTTTCCAACTTGAGTTTGATCAAGAAAATGACGTTGGTCTCTTTATGGAGGATCAAGAAGAATCAGCTGATGACTCTCACATTAGTTTTTTGAATTACCAGGATGAACCCAGAAGTAATGGTGAAGCAGTCGAGGGATCATACGCAGTATTCTCTCGGTCTAAGAATCAGTCAGCCTAGTAAGCTGATAAAGAAAGAATAGAGGAGCGAGCTCAGCCTGCAATCTCAAATGCCAAACAAGGAAATTCTCTATCTTTCCAGCCAAAGGACCTGGTGGTTGCCAAAAAAGTAATTACCCCAAACATCTTCGCACCTTCTACTTCAACTTCACAGATCAGTCCTACCCCTCCCAAAAATCAAAAGGATGAACTCCCATCCTCTCTTCCTAGTCCATTTCAGTCATTTGACATAGTCGACCATGTCAAGAAAACTAAAATTCAAATGATTGAATTTGAATTCCTACAAGCCAACCCTGAGCAGTTGGACAAGTTGGTAGAGTGTGTGAAGGATAAAGTCATCCCTACAAGATAAGAGATTATAAAGGTAACTCATGATCCCCCAGGGAACATGCCCATCCCAGTCACTCAGACATCAGCACTTGAAGCTTAGATTCTATTTGAGTCTTCAAGCAAGGGTAATTATTTTTTGTCCACAGAGGATGTTCATGTTTCTGCAGATGAAAGTCCTATAACTGGCAATCCAAGAATTGATTCAAACAAGACATCAAAAGAATTGGTAGGGTGTAGTATAAAAAAATGGATCTTCCATCTTTAATAAAGAGAAATATGATAGAAGATTAGTTTTTGATGAATTTTGGATTTGGGAATTCGATGGCAGCAATTCCTCTGTCGGTGCTAGAGCCAAGATGGTGTTGATATATCATCAAGGAGATATTCTCCCTCCTTCACACAAGTTGTAGTTCAACAACACCAACAACACTATCAAGTATGAATCTCTATTACTCAAATTAAAGGCTGCTCAAGATGAATATGTCAAACTCTTTCATGGCAAAGGAGATGCTGAATCGATGGTTTGTCAGGAGTCAGATGCTGATAATCAAAATATGTGCTAGACTAAACTAGCAGAACAACAAGCTATGGTAGTGGACCATACTGTTGTACTCTGAAGTTAGCAAGAGGAACTCTTTGCCAAGAGAGCAAAGATTTATGGTTTTTAGATTGAAGACCACGTCTTGCCATGGGGCAAGAAGAGAGAACCAAAAGGAGTGCACAAAAAATGTGATCCTGGTGGAAAGTTCCATTCGCTCGACACTGATTCTGAAAATAAAATAGTTTCCTACTAGTTTATCAGGACGAAACACCATCTTCATTGTCTCACAATGCGCAGCATCTGAATCACTTCAATTCTTAAAGTATTATATAAGTTCATCTGTACATATGTAACTTTGTATAGTCTTTAATTCTGTTTTATGCTTTTTGTTTTCATTTTTTTAGAGCCTTTCTTTTTGGGTAGCATGACTCCATAGCCCAATGGCATACTTCAAGGCATTGGAGATTCTAGTTTCTACTCCCCTTAGTTGTTTCAAAATTTTAACTAAGGGAAGTTCCCCAACTGGAGCCAACTATTATCCCCCAAAAATATCACTATTTTTGGGAACAACCTATGAACTATTTTGGTTCAACAGACCAAAATCCTCTCTCCCCTTTTCAAGAATTATTTTGAGCATTCAAGTTATTCATTCTTGAAACTTTGTAGAAATTTATGGACTATGCAGGCTTGAAACTATGGACTCCACAGGCTCATTTCTATGGAATCTACAGGAAGCAAATCTACGAACTCATTTCTATGGACTCCCCCAGTTCTGTGAACTTGAATCTATAAAATCTGTAGGAAAGAAGCAAGCTCTCAACACTTAGGCAATTTCAAGGTTGGTTCAACGACAAGGTTCAACCAAAAGAGTTCATCGGCAAACTTCTAAGCAAGGATTGAACCATTGAACCATTGAATCGTTGAACCATTTTGGTTCAACGTGTTTAATGGGTTCAAGGTTCAACGTCGTCAACAAGAGTTAAGTGCTTTGGCAAAGGTTCAAAAAGTTCAATCGCTTCTAGGTTCAACGACTTCAAAACACTTATCAAAGAGAAGAAGGCTTGGACCATTGAACCGTTGAACCATCAAACCACTTTGGTTCAAAGGTTCAACGGGTTCAATAGGTTCAAAGGCTCAACAGGTTCAACAACCAAATGATTCAACACGTTTGGTTCAAAAAGATCAAAAGGACTAAGCCAAATAAAAAGAATGAACCAATTGAACCGTTGAACCTTGAACCAAAAGGTTCAATGAGTTCACAGGTTCAAAGGTTTAACCAGTGCGATGAAGATCAAAGAGCTTAGAAAGAACAAGGAAGTGACGGACAAATGATGAACCAATGAATCGATTGAACCTTGAACTGAAAGAGTTCAAAGTTTAATGGTTCAAGGGTTCAAAGGCGACCTCAGTCAAAAAAAGAAGCAACAAACAGGTGGTTCAACGGATGGTTCAACCAAGGAGCGAGAAAGCGATTCAACTAGGAAGCGATGGAACAAAAGAGATAGAATAAATTGATGAACCAATGTACTTTCAGTGGGTTCAAAGGTTTAAGGTTCAACATGGTTCAAGCGGCTAGGAACCATTGACAACCCCGCAGACGTCAAATTTAAAGTAAGGGAATATCTGTTGAAATTCAAATAAAGCACATAACTTAAAGGAAGAACCAAGCAATTGATCGAAAAGATAGCTTGAGAGCTCAAATTGCAGCAAGAAGAGACAAAGAGGAAAATATCTACGTAGAAGTTATTCTGGTAGCTGGAACAATCTGCAAAGTAGATTTTTGAGCTTGCAAACATTGAAGGCACGACCTGTTGGTCTCTTTTGGAGTAAAGACAAATGGGCAGCTGCACGGACGTCAGAGGGGACAGACCAGATGATCCAAACTCAGGAGAAGACATATGGGATGAAATGACATGCCATAGTTACGACAGCCGCTATGTTTTCAACACAGTCCTTTGACAATCCTAGAAATGCATTCAAGGCATTGAATGCACATCATGGGCCGTTCTATGGAACAAAGTGCCAAGTCTTTCTTGGCTGCTATATATTATAATCTCTTGTATCATTCTAAGAGAGATCTTCTTGTTACCAAAAGCGAAACTCTGCCCAAATTGAAAAGTGAATACTGAGACTTTGAGCTCAGATTGTTGTTCATATTATTTTATCTGAATGAGAAAGCAAGTTACTTGCATACTTTGTGCTGTTGTAGCTTGTGCCATTTTAAGAGATTGTTCTTATGTCTGCCTTCTAGATGCATTCTTATTTATTCAATCTAACAAGCAGAATTAGTGGAAGTGATAAGGAAGATGTCCTGAAGTCAGTGATATAGTATGACAACCATTGAGTTGGTTGAACTAAAGGCTCAACTTCAGGAATTATTGGCTAAGGGTTTGATCAAGCCAAGTGTGTCACCATGGGGTGCACTAGTTGTCTTTGTCAAGAAAAAGGATGGTACCCTTCGACTATGCATTGATTATAGAATGTTAAACAAGGCAACCATCAAAAACATGTATTTTCTACCTCGTATAAATGATCTCTTTAATAAAATACGAGGAGCAACTATATTTTTTAAGATTGATCTTCGAGTGGGATACCATCAGTTGAGGATTCAGGATGAGGACATTTCAAAAAAAATGTTCATAACTCGATACAGGCACTATAAGTTTATAGTGTTACCATTTGGACTGACTAATGCTCCAACAACATTCATAAATCTCATGAACAATGCATTCAAAGATTACCTTGATCACTTTATGCTATTTTTTCTAGATGACATTATTGTCTATTCAAATAATGAAAAAGAACACCTTCAACATTTGGAATTGGTTCTACAATGGTTGTGGAAGCATAAGCTATATGGAAATTTATCTAAATGTACATTTTTTTAGGAAAGAGTCCAATGTTTAGGATAAATTATCTCTATAAATGGTATCGCTGTATATCCAAGGAAGATTAGAGCCATTGTGGAATGGCCAACACAGAAGAATGTGCATGAGGTTAGAAGCTTCATGGGGTTGGCAGGCTACTGTAAGAAGTTCATTCCAAACTTTTTCAAGATAGCTAACCCAATCACTTCCTTGCAACAGAGGAATCACATATTTGTTTGGTCAGAGAAGTGTGAACTAGGTTTCCAGGATTTAAGGAGAAGGCTTATGTCTGCACTAGTGTTAAGAGTTCCAAACCCCAATGGTCATTTTTCAGTGGTCATGGATGCTTCAAGTGATGGACTAGGTGAAGTCCTTATGCAAGATGGTGCAGTAGTGACTTATGAGTCACTAAATTTAAACCCATATGAGGTGAATTATGCCCCTCATGATTTAGAGCTTACAACGATTATTCATGTTTTACAAATGTGGTAGCATTACTTTTTGGGGAAACCTTTTAAGCCAAGATGGATAACTTGGGACTCAAATTTATTTTCATCCAACCTAATTTGAATGCTCATCAGAGATGTTGGCTTAAGTTTTTTGTCTGACTATGATTTTGATATTAGTTATGTCAAAGGCAAAGACAATAGAGTAGACGATCCCCTCAGTCATAGAAGCTACATTACAACTATAGCTACCATCAAGTGTACCTTCAAAGATCAGGTGATTGAATTCTCTCCAAGAGATAAATTTTATGATCAAGTTAGAAAATCATTGTCAAAGAATGCTCACAATCCTTGGTACAAAGGATTCAGTTTGGAGAGTGATGGTCTATTACGTTACAATGGACATATGTATGTGTTAGATCATGAGAATCTGTAGGTCACAGTGCTAAAGAAATTGCACAATGCCCCTTATTCAAGACATCCAGATGTAACCAAGCTCATGGTAGAGCTTAGACCACTATATTTTTGAAAAAGAATCAAGAAAATATAGTTGATTATGTGTCACATTGTCTGGAGTGTCAGAGAGTGAAAATTGAGCATGTGCATCTAGTGGGATTATTATATCCACATGATATCCCAAAATAGAAATAACAGGTGATCAACATGGACTTTATTCAAGGGTTACCAATGTCGTGAAATAGGCACGATATGATATTGGTAGTTGTTGACAAGTTAACCAAGGTGGCTCTCTTCATTCCAAGTAATTTGACAGATGATACACCTACCCTTGCAAAGAGATTCATAAATGAAGTGTATAGGTTGCACAGTTTTTCATAGAAGGTTATGTTGGATCATGATCCAAAGATGACTTCGAGGTTTGGGATGACTCTGAATTCAACTTTGGGTACGCAACTTAATTTTAGTATAATTTATCATCCAGAGACTGATGACAGACTGAGAGAGTTAATTAGGGGCTTAAGGATCTTCGAATGTATTGCATGGACCAACAGTATAAGTGGGAAGATTGTCTTCCACTAGTTGAGATTGCATACAACAACTCATACTAGTCAACATTGAAGATGGCACCATTCGAGGCACTTTATGGGAGGTGTAAGACACCCATTAGTTGGGACAGGTTAGAGGATAGGGTAATCTTCAGACCTGAGATGCTCTTAAAGATGAAAGAGCAAGTTAGACTAATCAAGTAGAGGTTGATGAAGGCCAATAAAAGATATAAGATTTATGCAAATCAAAAAAAGATAGAAAGGCACTTTACAGTTGGTGATAAAGTGCTTTTATAGGTAAATTTGTAGAAGAGCTTAAGTAAATTTGAGAAATCTACAAAATTATTATCGAGATATGTGGGACCCTTCAAGGTGTTAGAAGTGGTCAATCCTGTTACGTATATGATTTCATTGCCACCAACCCTAGCTTTTCTACATAAAGTCTTTCATGTTTCATATCTTAAAAAATATATAGCTAATCATATGCATATGTTGGATTGGAATGCTTTGCAGGTTCTAGATCTTGGAGTGATCATGGTAAAACCAATTAGGGTAATTGACATAAGCAATCTTCATTTGCATAACAAAGAGATGTCACAATGCAAGATCTAGTGGGACCAATACTCTGAAGATAGTGCTACATGGGAGGACTATGATGAGTTATTTAGGAGATTTCTATATCTATTTGCTTTATTAGATACTATTATAGTATGTTATTTTTAGTTAAACAATATTTTTAATTTCATAACATATATTTGAATAAAAGTCATTTGGGACGATGACTAGCTTTAAGGGAAAAATGTTGCATCATGATTCCTCACTAAGCAAACTATTTGACTATTTATGGATAGTTCTAGTGGACACACATGATATTGGTTATATTTCTGACTAAGCTTGAGATTTATGTTATTATGGAATAGTAGAATGCTACTTAGTTAGATGATGATACATGATTGTTTACTATGAGTTGGTTAATATATGTAGTTACATTTTAAGCATATTAATGTATTATTTTAGTTATATTATTGTTTTATGTTTATCATATGATATGATATAATTAGATACATGTTGTGAGGTGGACATAGGAGAATTCATTCCTCAAGCATGCTAAAGGGAGAGCATCATTAGAGAGGGTAACGTAGATAGAGATGTCACATGTCTACAGAGAGCTGGCGAAACCCTACACACACCACAGTAGTTAGTACATGGTAGAAATGTATTAAAAATAGTTACTTAAGGTGTGTTTATTTCTTACTTGACATATTGTTTTATATGGTTTGCTAGTATAGGAAGATGTTGTAATGAATTCTTTTGTGAATGTGGCACATCTTGTCATTAATGATGGTAGGAATAATTTGACAAGTGTAAATTTAAAATATAGGATATTTGCACATTGCCATTTAAAATTGTTATAATACAATTAGATGCTAAATTAATTTAATTAAGATTATGAAATTTGGACATTTCATATTAAAATATATTAAAATGAGAATTATCTTGAAAAAGAAAAAAACTGGAAAAAAGAAAAAGATTTAAAGGTATTAAAATTAACAAAAACAAAAACAAAAGAAGAAAAAAATAAAACAAAAATATTGAAAAAAAAAGATATGCCTACATTTACATAAGAAAAGAGTTGAAGGAAGATTTTGGGGGGGATGCATTGGATAAGAAAAGGAGAAAGTCGATGCTTTGGAGAGGTGATTAGAAAATAATCAAGGGACACAATTTCAGAAAAAGAAGACATAAAATACCAGGTAGGCATCGTAATTTGATTGTCAAATATTCACTCGGCCCATTGATTTGTGTGTTTAGTGGATTGCTTATATGTTTGTTTTCTGCATACTCGAGTCACAATTAATTCATGTGGAAAATGAAAAAATATATAAACTCCCTTAAATCAATGGTATGTTTTCATATAATATATATTGGCAATAATATGGACAAGAATAGTTTTAGTGCCTTAACTATTATTTTGATGAACTGGACTATATATTAACCATATCATATTGTATATATACATTAGGAGAAAACAATACCTAGTCTAATGGCTATAAATTTTGTTAAGAAAACCATAAATATTTTGGCACGTTATTGAGTTAGGCAAGCAAGGAGTTCTTAAAAATTAATGGAGATTTAATTCCCATAATACTATTCAGATATGCCACCTTGAACCATCCAACATTCTTATTACTAGGCATCAGACTTTGATATACAATCATACATATGGTGTTTCATGGCATCACACACTTTGTTATAAGTATATTCATCAAATTTGAGCTTTACGGGATGCAGATACAAGTCTGTTATGTGTTAAGAAGGGTATAAATGAAAGGCATCGAACTATAACAAAAAAATCAGACTTTTTAATGCCTTTGGTAACTGAGTCAATATGTAAATTTATTGAAATCACCTAATTTTCCTTCTACGGCCTTTAATTTAGTGGTTCATTGTAACCAACATGTGGGAAAAACAAATTAATCTACTATAAACTTTGAGTCGCTGGTTTAGCATAGCGTTGACTTGTTGAATGTGAATTTTTAGCAAAAAAACTAGGGGGCATCGAACTAATGTTTTAATTCCTCTTGTACATATTATGGAAACCACTTATATGTACTTCCAGCTGTGTAAAATCAATAGCGCCAATCTCTTGGTAAATTACTAGGTTAAAGTTGTTATATCCTGTACAACTCGTCGCCCATGCATACCTTTGTTGAAGTCGTTATTCTATATTTGTCAGAGCACTATCCTCTTTTGGGTGGCTGTGGAAGTCATTTTATTATTCTCCCAACCTATATAATTGAATAGAAATTGCTACCATGCTCTACCAGCTGTATATGCTAATGGCATCCAAATTTAATTTGGGTTTATATTGGCATTGCCCTATTTTCTTATCTAACGAACTGAGTATTATGGAACAATTACACACACACATATTCTTCATAATGATGCTCAAAGTGATAGCAGAAAATTATATAAGTTGTATTATATTTATATAAATTAATGCTAAAATAGTAACGCTGGCCAAGTATATAGATAAGTATTTAAAAATAATAGCATTGCTAGAATTTAGTTGTATGCCTAGTTCAATAGCATTACTACGGTTTAGTTGGGTATTATGATGTTTTTATAAACCATGAACCATTAGCTAAAATGGAGGAACCATGACTAGCTAACAAAACTTAATCATTTGCAATTATTGTCATTTATTGACCCATGTGGTATAAACCTTGATCACAGTTGATAAATACTAGGCAAACATATCTTTTATGTAGGCGTCGGTCAATGCTAAGGGAAGTTTCATAGCATAAATTTATAATTATCCACCTAATTGAAGTGAAACTCAGATAGGTTCTATTAGTTGTATTTATGTGGAGTATAGGAATATAATTCAATTTTTAATATAAACTTCTTAAGTCTTGTAAAATATTTACATTATAGCTATAGTGAGACTAGATTTATAATTGCTTGGTTAAACATAGGACATGTACTTATGATCGTTGGTGGGAGGAATGGCAAAACAATATCACCCGATGATTTCAACCTTATTATGTAATTAATTGTAACAGATATCATAAAAATGAGTATGTAGTTATAAACTGTTGTTGTTGAAATGTGGGTTGGATTAATCATAAGAGTTGAACGGTTAAACATATCAACCCCTATTGTGAGATAAATCGTGTGGATCATTTAGATCACTTATTATATGGAAAGCGTCACATGAAATTTTATGTTATAATAAGTTATGTGTTTATGACTATTAACGTATTTAGAAACTTGGGGTATATTCTTGTAGTTATAATTCTCAGGTGGAATATTAACTGAAAGTTGAAAGAATTACTTAAAGATAACTTAGTAAATGATTGCTTATAAACCCTTCATATCTAAACTGAATATTAGATAAGTTCTAGATGTTCTAACTGTTGAATGCAAATGCGTGTTTCTATGTATTTATGACTACTTCATTAGTTTGATTTCTATGCTTAGTAGTTGCGTTTAAACACTAGACTGTGGTAATATGGATTACCATAGGGTGTAGTTAACTGGAAACAAATTATGTATTTACCTAGGTGGTAATATTTTCATAATTGTTTCTAGTATGGGATAGAATATAATGTAAGATTCATGCATATGTTTGATATACTTAAATTTATGTTGTGGTTTCTCCTATGTTTAGCATGCCATGTGATGTATTTGCTAGTAGGACGTAAGTTATGTGAATCTTGAGGTTGATTTTTATTTGACGAATCTGCATTGCTAATGCAGAGTAAGAAGTGAGATGGACTTCACTGGCTTACTAACATTGTAATGCCAAATGAAGGCAGTCCGATCAAGTGGTGTGTATGAATTTGATTAATCTATAGATCACTTTTATATTATTATTCATAAAGCTTTGGCCAAAGTATGTTTAGGGAGACATTATTATTTCATGAGTATGGTTTACATGTAGGTGCGATATCTTGAAATATATTAAGTTTTCTATGATACACTGCATGTTTACTTAGTTATAAATCATATAACACATGTGATGCATGAACATCAAGCTAGGAAACATTATTTTTTAGTTTTTGTCAATAACTAGTCAAATCTTGTCAATGTTGGGTGTCAAAGTGTGTAAGGGACCTTCTTATGTCCATTTGTGTTTGTGGATTCTATTTTGAGCCATAAGGATGTGTTATGTAGTTTCTAGGAGATTTCCCTCCAAAACTAGGAATTTGAAAATTCAAATACGTAACTTAGTCAAGAGTGACTATAAAGATGGTCTAAGGTGGTAAGATGAGTAAATGATGGTTTAAAGGGCTAATAATCCTTGTAAAGGTGTTTTAAGTCATACATCTCTAAGTCATCAGGTTAAGAAAACATGTTTTGGTAATGTGACCTCCAACCATCACATTAAAGTTAATGTGTAAGAAGATATTCTCATGTAACTACCAAAACCAACATTGGAGTTGGTTGAAGAAGGAAGGTTATATGTTATTATTGGTATAGGAGAGAATAGGATATGGGTGAGATAATCTCCAAGAAGGGAAAACAAAGGAGCCATGAAGAATAGGGTGTAACCTCTCAAGAAGAAAGTTGTGAAAGCCCTTTTATGGGTTGTTCATGTAATGAGGAGATGAACTATTGAATAAAGAAAGTTGTTATGAGTTTTTTTAATCTTTCTATGTTTAATATTGTTTGAGATTGATCATGAATTGCATTGAGGGATCTGTGAATCCATATGCAAGTTTTTTATGTGTTTTGTTATAGGTTTGAATGCAATAATATAGGTTTCAAAGTCAGAAAGAGAAGGTGTGGTTCATTCAAGACAAAACAAGTAAACTTTTCCTAATACAATAATCATTGAATTGTTATTCCATATAGTCACATATGAATGGAACTAAGTGTTGATATTTCAAGTAAACCAAGAAAAGAAGAGCATCCTTTGTTGGTGAGTTTTGCACGTATGCCATACCAGTCTAAAGGTGAGTAAGGGTTTTGTTTAGTGTTGTGTGTTTACAAAACATTACATGGTTTGAAAGGTGATGTAGGCAATGCGATTAGTGATTGATAAAAAATTCATACACTTAAATATAATACAAAGATTGAAAAATGTATCACACAGTCTCCTTGAACAATGAAACCTGTATGCAATCCAACCCTATTTGTAGGGTGTTAATGAAGATAAATAAGGTATGGAAACATGAATGAAGGTTTGGTTGAATGAACACTATTAGGGAATATGACAATACAAAGAGAATAATATCCATTCAAAATTTTATGAACACCTTGGATTAGAGAGATTACATCAAACAAGTCACAGTCACACACAACCATACCCTGTTTATACAGTCACCAAATAAAGAGAGGAGTAAAATGAATTAATGGAAGTGAGTAGAAGTTGTTTGAGTTCAATATTATCATGGAGGGTGTGTGAACTTTGAGAATATCCCAAATGAGGCTTATAAGGTATTTGAATAAGAATTGACCATGGAAACCTTACAGAGTCATGGAAAATAGGCATAAACCCTATGTTTTGAGTAATTTTAAAAATTTGAAGGCCAATCAAAGGTCCTAACCTATTTGGGAAGTTTCATAGGGATGAAATAGACCTCAATGTGGTAGTTTGGACTTTTGGAACATTGGGAAACTCAATTTATGGAATTATATAGTCTCTTGGGCATGTGCAGGGGTAAGCAAACACTAGATTAGGGTTTTTACATTTCAGAGAGTTTTAACCCTTGAAATTCGTTGAAAATTTGTATTCTTACTCACCTATCCATATGCAAATGAATAAAGTGGTTTGGGTTTGGTTCCAAGTCGTACAGTATGGGTTGTGGATTTGGAATAGGGTTAATTAGGCCTAATAAATGGTTGGTTTACAAAGGAAGTGTACCTTATATGAGGAGTTAGGATATGAAACTTTACACACACATAAATGGAGATAGAGGGTGGCTATAAATGAATTTAAATATTTAGGGGAGTTAATGGATTTCTCAAACCAAGACAAAATGCCCAAAAAATGGCTATTAGCTTAAGAAGGTCAGTAAGAGCAAGAAGGTTGAATGTGAGTCTCATGGTGTGTTTGATCACTTGGAAGGGGATAAGATATGTATTATATAATCATTTAAGAACATAAATGAAATAATATTTATTATTTGAAGCCTATACCGAATTTTGGTTCTTGAGACCTAAGGGGGTTGCCTAGTAAGAAGCTAGAAAGAGGTTAAGAGGAAGTTTGTGAATGAGATGAATGGAATTAGGTAGAGAATGAGTTGTGAGTGACTAGAGAGAGGTTAATTATATAAATAAGTACCTCTAAATGCATAGGCAACATATTCCAAGCAAGGAGATTAACAAACATAGTGGGAGAAGAGAGTAAAACTAGATAGATGCAAGGATGATCAAGATAAGCATAATAGTGAATGAAATCTTTTAGACGAGATCAGAGCCAGTAATGATGTTTTTTAGACTTATTACCCTTACCTCTACATCATTTTGTATCAGATCAAGGTAAGGTATTGTTTGAATTTATTATAAGTTATTCAATATTGTTGATTTAAAATGAAGATAACATGTTGCGAGGAATGTGTGTGAGGTAACTTTGTAGGGTATTGAGGGAGAAGAAGTATGTTGTAGGTCTAATATATTTAGAATAGTATATAGGTATATTAGATTATTAAATAGAAGAGTATAAATCCCCAAAGTCCTATGCGAAAGGACTAGAAGCTAGATAAGGAAGGACAATTGAAGGTAGAGAGAAAAGAGAGCCTTGGAGCTCAAAGAGAGAAGAGATAAGAAAGAAGACTCTGAAAGAGAGTAAAAAGAGGATAAGAAAAGGTCCTAGATAGAGGACTAAAAGAAGAGGAAAGGCCCAATAGAGGTCTAAGAGTCAAGATTGATAAGCTTGATAAGAAGAAGGTCTAGATAGGCCTAGAAAGCAAAGAAAATGAGAGAAAATAAAGGTAGAAAGAGAAGTGTAAGACATGAGAAGAGAATTGGGGTAAATTATAAAAAATATAGAGATCATGGTGAAGCTCTTGAGAAGATAAATAAGTCAATAGACTGGCTGAAATGTGAAGTGGCCACTAGAGTCACTTGTGAGAGAAAGAAGGCACAAGATGAGTGTCTTGAGAGATGAGAATAAGAAAGAGAGGACAACCCAAAGAGGTGCGAGAGATGAGATGTTGCCAAGTGAGAAAATAAATAAATAGATAGAGAAGAGTGTTCTCATTGAAGAGAAAAAAACAAGAGATAAGTGCCAAGAAGAGCACAAGAGAAGGAAGATAAGAAGAGAAGATGGAGTGTGTTTATGCCAGAGACATTCAAAGCAATTATATTGTCTCTTGTTTTATATGATTACATTGATTTCAAGTTTGTATATGCAAGTATGAAGAAAAAATTGGTGAAGGCCAAGCATAAGGCCTCAAATTTGGTGAAGGATGGGCCAAGAACATCACCCATCAAGTGGAAAGAGGATGACAAAGAAATAAAACTTCTTGTAGAAGGCAAAGTGATGAAGATTAAGAGAATTCCACATGTTGAAGATGAGGTAGAAGAGGAATACTATGATGCATTTCCAATTCTATCACTTGAAACAAGAGAAGAAACATGCAAAGAAGACATGAAGGTCGCACATGAAGACATGAATGAAGACATAAGCCTGCAACAATCATCTTTGGAGGTAAATGAGTGTTTAAACATTGATTTTTATTGCATCTATGAAGAATAAAAAGGCTAATATGCAGATTGGGAGAAAGAAGGACAAATTACAGATCTCAAGGAAAGAACAAGGGTATGGATATGTTTGGCCTAAGTGGTTGAAACAAAAAGGTATTAAGAAGGAAGAAGAGAACCTCAAAAAAGAGGTCAAACAAGGCAAAAACACAGGTGGAAATCAAGCACAAATGTGAAAACAAAGGATAAAGGACAAAGAACACCAAGATGGCATGGTAGATAACCAAAGCAAGAAGCATGAAGGAGATGAAAAGAGAAGCAAGTGGAAACCCAAGTAGGTACAAGGCAGCAAGTGGGTTGAAAAGATCATAAAAAGAGCACAAGAGACTCATAATGCAGGTGTGTTCCAAGCAAACATGAAGGTAGAAGAAGATATCAAGCCAACCAAGTAATCAAGAGAGGTGGTGCAAGCAAACCAAGCCAATGAAATGAAGGTACAACCATGTAAGCAAGAAGATGAGTGCATAAAATATGAGTGTCTTCAAAGTTTGTTTTCAACTGTTGTTTATGATTATATATGTGAATTTGACTCCAATGATGAAGACATCTTATATATGGAAACCATTGCATTGATGAAATAGTGTGTAGCAAGGTAAGATGAGATTGAATCACCTCAAAGAGTGCTTGATAAGCATGGTGCGTAGCATAAGGAGGTTTATGTGACTCTCAAAAATGAGGAAGTCAAAGGACAAGACAAAGAACGAGTTGCCCAAGGATAGGAAGAACAAAGTGGACCAAGGTTTTATGAGAATTTTGAAGAGATGGATGCACTTAAGTTTCAATAAGAGTTGGAGATGTTAGAATACATGTTTAGCCTATCTAAGGGGTTGAGAGAAGGTGACTTACAATAAAAAAAGATCAAGGAAAAGATAGATAAGGACCAACAAAGAGAAGCACAAGAAGTTGTGCAAACAAGGCTACAAATAAGCAAGCAAAGGTAGTATGAACAAACCAATAAGGTGAGCTACTCAATTAGGCAAGATAAAGTTGAGTTTACATTTGATAATCATGGACATAGAAATTCAAAAGGGTGTCAAATAATAGTGCACTATAGTGAAGACAAAACAAGAAGTTGTTATTGCACAATGAGCAAGATGATAGAAAAAGGCATAAAAAAAGAGAAGAAATGTGAAGCAGAGGTAGAAAAAGAGAGTATAATGAATCAAATGACATAGGTTGAGATGAACTTGAGGCCATTAGTGTCTAAGGAAGAATATGCTAGCATGGTCAAGGAGCAAAAATCACTATAAAAATAAGCAACAAGAGAAAACCATGAAAAAGCAAGCCATGAAATAAGCATGAGGAAGAAGAATAAGATATATATGGTTGTATCTAAGTATGATGAAGTTCAAAGTGACTTATAACAGGTGGAACATTTAGCAATTAAGGAGCTACAATAGTTGGAACACCTCATAGAGGTGGAAGATATATGGATAAGAAGACTAGATAAGGCCACAAAGAAGAAATGCAAGAGTTTGGCAAAAAGAAAAGAGAAATAAATAAAGAGTAGCATTCGAGTGAACGTGAAGGAACCTAAAATAAAAAATTGGAAGGTACAAAATAAAATTGGTGGCATAAGTTTTCTCCCTCCTGGGGAGTATGATGCATGAACATCAAGTTAGGAAACATTATTTTTGAGTTATTGCCAATAACTGGTCAATGTTGGGTGTCAAAGTTTGTGAGGGACCTTCTATGGTCCATTTGTGTTTGTGGAGTCCATTTTGAGCCATAAGGATGTGTTATGAAGTTTTTAGGAGTTGTCCCTCCAAAACTAGGAACTTGAAAATTCAAATATGTAACATAGTCAAGAGTGACTATGAAGATGGTCTAAGGTGGTTTAGATAAGTAAATGATGGTGTAAAGGGATGAGAAACCTTGTAAAGGTGTTTTAATTCATACATCTCTAATTCATGAGGTTAAAAAAAATGTTTTGGTAATGTGACCTCTGACCATCACGTTGAAGTTGATGTGTAAGAAGATATTGTCATGTAACTACCAAAACCAACATTGGAGTTGGTTGAAGAAGGAAGGTTGTACATTATTCTTGGTAGAGGACATAGTAGGATAGGGGTGAGATGAGATCCAAGAAGGGAAAATAGAGGATCCATGAAGAATAGGGTGTAACCTCTCAAGAAGAAAGTTGTCAAACCCTTTTATGGGTTGTTCATGCGATGAGGAGATGAACTATTAAATAAAGAAAGTTGTTATGAGTTTTTTTACTCACTCTCTGTTTATTATTATTTGAGATTGATCATGAATCACATTAAGGAATCCATGAATCCATATGCAGGTTTCTAATTTAGTTTTGTTACAAATTTCAATGCAAAAATATAGTTTTCAAAGTTAGAAAGAGAAGGTGTGGTTCATTCAAGACAAAACAAGGAAAATTTCCCTAATACAACAATCATGGAATTTTTATTCCATCTAGTCACATATGAATAGAACTAAGTGTTGATATTTCAAGTAAATCAAGAAAGGAAGAGCATCCTCTGTTGGTGAGTTTTGCACATATGCCATACCAATCTAAAGGTGAGTAAGGGTTTAGTTTAGTATTGTGTATCTACAAAACATTATGTGGTTTGAAAGGTGATGTAAGCAACGTGATTAGTGATTGAGAAACAATTCATACAATGAAATATAAGATAGAGATTGAAAATTGTATCATATAGTCTCCTTGAACAATGAAACCCTATGTACATAGTCTAACCCCATTTGTAGGGTGCTAAGGAAGATAAATAAGGTATGGAAACATGAACGAAGGTTTGGTTGAATGAAAATTGTTAGGGAATAGGATGATATAAAGAGAATAATATCAAAAGTTTATGAACACCTTAGATTATAGATATTACATCAAATAAGTCACAGTCACACACAACCATGCCCTGTTTACACAGTCAACAGACAAAGAGAGGAGTAAAATGAATTAATGGAAGTGAGTAGAAGTTGTTTGAGTTCAATATTAGCATGGATAAGGGTGTGTGAACTTTGGGAATAACCCAGATGAGGCTTATAAGGTATTTTAATGAGAATTGACCATGGAAACCTTACACAGTCATGGAAAACAGGCAAAAACCCTATGTTTTGAGTCATTTTAAACATTTGAAGGCCAATCAGAGGTCCTAACCTATTTTGGAAGCTGCAACAGGATAAAAAAGACCTAAAGGCGGTAGTTTAGACTTTTGAAATGTTGGGAAACTCAAGTTATGGAATTGTTGACGCTGGAGATTACACCCGGTGGCAGGAAAACGGGTTCCTGCCTTCTCCCCGCAACATGGAAACTCCTCTCTCTCCTGTGGGACGGCGAAGCAAGAGAGGAGAGTCTCTAGATAAGGCCTAGTTCCCTTTGATGCATCATGCTTGTTTCAGGCAGTGCAAAATACATGTATATATAGATATAATAAAGGGGGGGATGAAAAGGGAGAAGAAATGCAGAAAACAAACAACCTAATCTAAAAGAGGCGATGCACCAAAATGAAAGGTTGACCTTCACACATCCACTCTCAGAATCAGACAAATGCATACATACACTATGCACTTGGCAGAAGGACCAGAGTGCAAGAAACTAGCAGGGAGGCTTCAATGGAAACTTCAGAACAGAGATCACCCAAGGTGCTATGAAACACACACTTATGAAGTAATTTCTTCTGCTCTTTCACTCCCAAATACTACTCTTCTCCTGTCAGCTGCAACAATGACACCTTGTAGATAGTAGGTTTGCTGGTGTTGAACCTGTGAGAGCATCAAAAGACAATGACTGGACACAAGCAAACATTCAACACATACTCTGAAACGTCTATCCAAATGGAGGTAAAAATTACATTTTATTTGATTCAGGCAGAAATTTTAGCAGGGCTGGGCCTGGCTAAAACTGTGAAAAGATCCTTACAAATGAACAAAGTCGTGAACTTATATCAAAAACAAAGAGGAGACTCCTTTGGCACTTTGCTTGCAAGTGGCCTATCACGTTTTCCTTGGGAAGAGAAAAGAACATTGTTGATGACATCAAAAAATTTGTTGGGATCATGCTGGCTGCCTTGACTTTACTTTATTTTGTCTTATTTGCCTGTTCGGCCCACAGGGGTGAACTTTCAGCTGGTCGCTTCATTTTTTGGCTCTTTTTGGCAATATTTCTTCATTGTTTTCTTTTAACTTTCTGGCAATATCATCTTCCTTGTTTTCTTTTAAAACAATGGCTATTCTCATTATCAAACTTGACGTCCTCCTTGGACGTTCTCGTGCCTTGCTGGCCTTTGGCCACTTGCTAATTCTTAGCACCCGCGAGTACTCTTTCCTTTGTTAATTCCTCAGCACCCTTCGCCCCTCAAAATATCCCTTTGGTTCTTTGGCCGAAAGTCCCTTGTTATCTGCATAGACTGCTGACGGGCCTGCAGCCTTGCCTTTTGTCTCCTTGTGGCCTGCTAACTTCTTCGTGGCACCCTTGTCACCCTTCGCTGCCTGCCAGGCACTCTATATGTTTTCTACGGACTTGCTGGCTATTTGAATGTTGATGGCTCCCTTTCACCAGTTGGGTCCATGTTAACTTATGCGGCTTACTTAATATGTATATGCGCGGGCTCCTCCTTGTATACTTCGACAACTTGCGCGGACTGGTCTACGACTTTTAACTGCTCCCCAGGCCTACTTGATATCCATCGGCGGTCTGCGGACTGTTGGCAAACTTTAGAAATCCCGCGGGCTTTGTTTTTTTGTTAACCCATGGACTTTTGTCCGCGGGCATTTCCCGCAGACAAAAAGTCTATGGAAATTCCGCCTTAGACTTTGAACTGCGGATTTTTTAAACTGCGGACATTTCCCGTGGACAAAAAGTCCACAGAAATTCCGCCTGGGTTTCTTTTGTAAACCCCTGCCCCTGCTTAGACTTTGCTTGAGTTGGGACTTAGCAAATTTGAAAGAACTTAAACAATTTTTTAACCTTACCCGGATCCATTTGAAGCGTCGGCCCTCCACTAGGGCATTGAACTGTATGTCTCGAACCAAGTACGTTGAACCAAGTCCATTGAACCAAAAAATTGGTTCAACGGTTCAACAGTACGACGGTTCAATGGTATTAAAATGAGGCATTTGAACCGAGCGAAGAATCAGACCAAAACAAAAGGTCGCTAAACACTTGAACCAGGGCATGAACCAAACTCGTGAACCTGAAGATGGATGAACTGAGCGCTGTTGAACCAAACCTGAACTGGACATGTTGAACTTGAAAAGGAACCTTGCAGCCTGAAAATGACTGGTTCTAAAATGCAAGGGAGAAGTTGACCGTAATTTTGTCAGGGGCAAAATTGGTTAACAAGAATTATATAGGATATTGGGCCTATGTAGGGATAAAAAACTATAGATTAGGGTTTTGACATTTTAGAGAAATTTAACCCTTGGAATTTGATGAAAATTTATATTATTAGTCACCTAACGATATGACAAGTGAATGAAGTGGTTTGGTTTTGGCTTTAAGCCGTACAATATGGATAAGGAGACTATGGATTTGGAATAGGGCTAATTAGGCCTAATTGATGGTTGGTTTACAAAGGAACTATACCTTAGATGAAGAGTTCGGCTAGGAAATTTGACACACACCTCAAAGGAGATAGAGGGTGGCTATAAATGGATTTATATCTTTATGGGAGTTGATGGATTTATCAAACCAAGACAAAATACCCAAAAAAGGCTACTAGCTTAAGAAGGTCATTGAGAGCAAGAAGGGTGAATGTGAGTCTCAAGGTGTGTTTGGTCACTTGAAAGGGGATAAGACAAGTATGATATAATAATTTAAGAACATTGATGTAATAATATTGATTCTTGGAAGCCTATACCAAGTTTTGGTCCTTTAGACCTGTTGTCCCCCAAAAATATCACTCATTTTTGGGACAACCTATGAACTATTTTGGTTCAACAAACCAAAATTGTCTCTTCCCTTTTTGAAATTTGTTTCGAGCATTCAAATTCCTCATTTTTCAAGCTTATCAAAAATATACGGACTCTGCAGGCTTGAATCTACGGACTCTGCAGGCTTGAATCTACGAACTCTGCAGGAAGAAAATCTACAGACTCTGTAGGCCAAGTTCTACGGGCTTCACAGGTTGATTTCTACGGACTCTATAGGAAAGAAGCAAGCTCTCAACACTTAGGCAATTTCAAGGTTGGTTCAACATCATCAGCAAGATTTAAGTGCATTTGTCAAGGTTCAAAGTTCAACGGCTTCAAAACACTTATCAAAGAGAAGAAAGCTTGAACCATTGAACCGTTGAACCACTTTGGTTCAAAGGTTCAACAGGTTCAATGGTTCAACAGGTTCAATGGCCATATGGTTCAATTCATTTGGTTCAAGAGATCAAAAAGACTTAGTCAAATAAAGAGATTGAACCGATTGAACCATTGAACCAAAGTTGGTTCAATCGGTTGATTCAATCGACAGGTTCAAGGGGCTGCCCCAAATCCAAAGGAACAAGTGCCCTTACAGAGGGCTGTGAACTAAGCCAAGTGCCCTTGTGAAGGGTAGTGAGCAAAAGCAGACAAAGTGAACTCCTTCAGAAAAGTGAACAAGGCAAAAGACAAAGCGAAATCCTTCGGACAAATTGTCTGAAAGAATTCGCACAAAAGACAAAGGATAAGGCCCGTCGAGAGAAAGAAGCCTGAAAGCCACCACATGTCCCTTATAAAGTCAAAGTGGAAGCTGCCAGGTGTCCTCACCAATTTCACAATAGAAAATGCCACGCGTCACTTGTTAAGATCAGTGAAAATCAGCCAGAGCAAACAAGAAAGCCGAAGAAATTGTCAAGGAAAGTGACGGGCCCAAAGACGTTAAATTCGTGGAAATAAAATAGCTGTTGATCCTTGCAAACTTAAATGAGGACCCAAATGCATTCAAAGGCCTTAAGGCCAAGGCTAAAAGGGAGAACTGCCAAAAGGAAAAATCGCTAAGAGGAGAAGTCGAAAGAGCTGGGAAAGCTGGGAACATAACCTTGAGAGCTCAGATTCTAGAAGAAGACAAAACCAGAAAGGGGAAAAGGTAGCCTGAGGGCTCAAATCATAGTGGAGAGAGACAAAGGAGAAAATATCTACATATAAGTTATTTTGGTAGATGGAACAGTCTACAAAGTAGATTTTTGAGCTTGCAAACATTGAAGGCGCGGCCTATTGGTCTCCTTGGAGTAAAGACAAAATGGACAGCTATGCAAACGTCAGAGGGGACAAACCAGATGGTCCATACTCAGGAGAAGACATATGGGATGAAATGACATGCCATAGTTAAGATAGCTACCCTGTTTTCAATGCAGTCCTTTGACAAACCTAGAAATGCATTCAAGGCATTGAATGCACAGCATGGGCCGTTCTATGAAACAAAGTGCCAAGTCTTTCTTGGCTGCTATATATTGTAATCTCTTGTATCATTCTAAAGGAGATCTTCCCAATATAGAAGTGAAACTCTGCCCATTTGAAAGGTGAATACTGAGACTTTGAGCTCAAATTGTAGATCATATTATTTTATTTGAATGAGAAAGCAAGTGACTTGTAGACTTTGTGTTGTTATAGCTTGTGCTATTTTAGGAAATTGTTCTTATGTCTATTTCCTAGGAGCATTCTTTTTTATTTGATCTAACAAGCAGAACTAGTGGAAGTAATCAGGAAGGTGTCTTGAAGCCAGCTACTTTCAGACTTTGTGCTGTCATAGTTGTCTTCAGTGTGTGTTTTCTTTCTGTTTTTTTGTGTAAAGGACCTTGGGATGACTTTGTGCCCCCATTGTTCTTCGTATCTCACTCCTGGGTAGTCTAGGTGGAGACTTTATGCTACATCTTAGATTGATGGTTGCTACACCCTTGGCACCCTGTTACTTATCCTGCCAGAAATATTTCTGTTGTTTGCAAGAACAAGCACTTCTGAAAGAAGAGAAGTTCCTTCTGTCGCTTCATCAGGATTTATACTATCCAGGAAGGGGTCTGGCTCTTGGTTGAATGTTACTTCTGAAAGAATAGAAGTACCTTCACCAATCACCCATGATTTCTCCTCTATTTGTTAGCATCATCTCTAAAAAAAGATAGATAAATGGTTTATCCCACCCCTGTGTCTTACTTTATGCTTATATATATAGTATATAGCCTCCATATATTTAATAGGGAACCTCCCCTTGATGAGAGGAGAGATTTGTCCCCTATTGATGTAGTAAAACTGCACACCTGGATGACCAATCTCCCTATGCTGCGGTGATAGGAACTATTTTGCTCACCAGTTAGCTGGTCGACAAAATATTCACCCAACAAGATCTAAGGGGGTTGCCTAAAAAAAAGTTAGAAAAATATTGAGAGGAAGTTTGTGAATAAGATGAATGGAATGAGCTAGAGAATGAGTTGTGTGTGACTGGAGAGAGGTTAATGCCATAAAGAAGTACCTCTAAATGTACAAGGAATAGATTTCAAGCAAGGAGACTTACAAACATAATGGGAAAAGAAAGTGAAACTAGATAGATGCAAGGATGATCAAGACAAGCATGGTAGTGAATGAAATATTTTAGACAAGACCATATCCAGTAATGATGTTTTGTATACTTCTTCCCCTTACTTTTGCATCAACATGGGTACTTTCTTGCTTCTTTGGATTCCTGTGCTGTCACTATCTACTCATCTATGAAGGGAGGGCCATTCCTTGATGGGATTAGTGTGGGGCATCGTTGGGCTGTGGTTGGTGTGCAAAAGTACCTGGATGATGTTATCCCTCCCTAAAATAATACTACTCATTGAGATGACACTTGAGATTACCAAAAATATTTGAAGTTCAGGAATTATGCTTCGAAGAGCCAAATATCTTGCTTGTACATTGTAATATACTGTACTTACTATTGAAAATCATCATGAAGGGTTATAATTATTTGTTATTGCACATTGACAGTGGTGACTGTATATTTGTATCATTCATGGTTGATTTATTATCACTTTCTATATTGTGTTTTGACATACTCTCATGATGTTAGAGATTCATGAATTATATTATTGCTATTATCACGCATGTGTACTTTAAATGATTTTTATTAGACTTTCAAGATGTAATATATTTTTATATATGTGTTTATTTAAAATAATAATAACGTAATTCTAGGTAGATCCCAGTCGGGATGTTACAGTAAAATTTTGGCTGTCGATATGGGCTAGCATAGTTCAAGTTTAGACAGGGACTCTATTTTGGTTCTTAAGAATGTTGGTTTCTCTTTGTTTGGAGTTGGGCTTGTTTAGAAAACCTTGTTGTAACATTCCTTCGTTGATGTTTATATGAGGCAAATAGGTGGTATTTAGATGTAATCTTTTTGCAGGCGAGGGACCCTTAGAACCCTCTAGTATCTATAAAAAAAAAGGTTAAGAATATAGAAATGAATAAGCATAAGGGTGATAAATAGATCTATATCATGACAATATAACAATGAAATGAAAACAAGAGTACTTAGTTGGTTTATTGTGGATATGTGGATATGATATGAAACATATTGGAAATAATTTGGATCAGTGCCTTAGATCAGTCATCAAATTCTAAAAATTTGACTTTTATATCTTTAGACATTTTTGTCAACTTTAGATTGTTATATTAACACTTTTATCCAATTTAGATGCAAGTGTCTAGTATGAAATACATGTTGGATCTAGATGCAACCACTTGAGATATTTTGGGTTTCATGTCTCCTTCACTCTGGTGTGATTAGATCTAGATCATGTGTTGTCACTCAATGTCAAATAGTAAAACTATAGTTCTTCATCTTCATAGTGGCTATGGAAAAATTGGGTTTGTGGGATCACGATGTCAAGATAACCCTAAAGACTCATCTATCAGTAAGTGTTGACTGCATAGCCCCTACTCTAAAAATGTTCTTAGATTGATGTAGTTATCCCCTACATGTTGGCTTATTTGTGCACAAATATGCAATATGTGGAAAGCAAGTAGAATAGTGACCTAGCTTGTAACTTTGCAAATAAGACTCATGGAGTGCTCCTTTAATACTTCAGACATGTAGATGTGTTGTACTTATGACTGATATGGATGTAGGAGAAAGTAAAGAAGCTTTTCTCACTTGAATACTTGATTGAATGCTTTTAATAAGTTGTCTTGTGAGTTATTAGGTATGTGCTAAGTGAGAAATAAATGAGGGTTAATCTTGTATATATATCCATCCCTTTTGAAAATATCTTGCATTAAAACACTTAAGCTGACCATAGATATACATTTGATTTATAATTTTGGAAACTTTAGGGCACTAGACACTTGTGTTGGAATAAGACACTAGTGTTGATGCAGGCATTTGGTTGGGATGTAAGTGACTAGAAAGCTGGAAAATAGGTACAGGTCCAAAGCTTGCAAAGATAGAAGATAAGGATGTTTACAATACTTTGAGTGTGATAGAAATCTTGGGTCATCAACATAACATTGGTTGGACTAAAAAATAATCAATTTAGCAAAGAGATATAATGTATGTGAATCTTTTGACATCAGGAAGGTGTAGAAGATGAAGGTACATTCATGATACGTGTTTACCAAAGTGTACAAGATTGAGGTGCTATATAATTCATATTTAGTGTCTACATTTTCCTCCTTTAATCTAGTAATGAAATTTCTAGTTTAAAAGAAAAAAAATGTAGAACTGACTGTGTATAACACACCTTACCTTTGTATGAGTCTCACTTGACTGATTTGTTAGAGACTGACCCGCAACCAAGAGCATGCTATATTATATAATCAATGCATATAATATGAAATCAAAAGCATTGAAAAAATTATAATAAAAAGAGCAAGGTTTAAGAGTACACATGTGTATCGATGCAACCATCTTGCCTTTTGGCAACTTGATTTGAAAAGATGTGTCATTACAAACCATTTAAATTGAGATTAGGACAAATGTAAATCTAGAAGTGTGTGTGTGTGTGTGTGTGTGTGTGTGTTTAAGGATAAACTTGCCCCCAACCTTAGATAAAATGCGAGTTGCCACCCGATAGTTGAGATTACCTCAACCATGCAACTCAATCATACTTATAACCTAGTGAGCATGAGTTGATCCAAGTCAACCCACACTATAAATTTGGTGAGGTTGGATAATATAATAAAGTCTAACCTATAAACTTGTCAAGGTTGAGTGATTTAATCACCTCGATCATATGAAAAGTAAACCAACTACTACAATATATCGACTATATAACAGTTTGTAATGATCCAACCTGATGGTTAAAGTTCATAGAAGCATTTGAAATCTAAAAATTGAATTTGATTTTATAATTTAGGCACTCTTTGCATAATATATGCACCTTATATACGTCACATGTTAAACCCTGGGTATAACAATGGTACCAATGTATATAATTATGTCACAATTTTGTATTTGAATCATATCATTGTGCAATTTGGCCAATTTGCACTATGTAAGTATGGAGAACATGTTTCTAAAACATGCCTCCATTAAAATTTCAAACTAAGAGCTGGTATAAGTGCTGAGAATATGTTTCAATAACATTCCCCCACTGCATATCTGAATTTGTGAATTGTGACAAATGTGGAGAACATGTTTCCATAACATGCCCCCACTATATATCTAAATCTGATGCATTGTGAAAAATGTGGAAGCCATGTCTCTATAACATGCCTCTCCTTTTGAGATGAGGGGTGATAAAAATTGATAGTCTCCTTACCTCAAAAGGATAAAATAACTGTATAATATGTGAATGTATCATGTAACATATATGAGTAACATGTTTAGGTAGATATATCAATGTTGTACATAGTTTGTGATCACATCAAGTCTAAAGATGCATGATATAAATCATGGCAACATCTAGATAGTACCAATACAAGCTTGAAAAATAATCAAGCACATACACAAGAGCACTAAAAAATAAGTCAAAAGACAATGGTCTATGGAGACCTCAAACAAGGGGCATGTTTAAATGCCACACAATTGAATGGACATAACCTAGTGAAACGTACACAAGGCAAGTAATGACATATTTAAATGTCAACATACAAAAAACTATGACATATATAAATGTCACAATAGGTAAACACAAACAAAGGGGCCACAAACAATGGAGCTTATTCAAATGCTCAACAAGCAAGACAAGACGATAAAGGAAATGCACAAAAGAAAATCATAAGCAACCAATATAAACATAACATACTAGCCCTTGAATATATGTGTTAGCAAAAACATCAAGTACATAGCATATAAAGTACACTATGAAAGCTATAAGCATGAATAAAGGCATGTGTAAGTACATAAGCTTAAACATGATAATGGAAAGTGATCGTAGAATTACATAACCTATGTGTATCAAGATCAAAGAATCAAGTGCCTCCAATGTCTATATAACATGAGCAGAAGGACCAACATCTATATGAGAATAGATCATGTATCTGTGTATGCTTGTATCACACTCCAATGGTGTGTGAAACATGTTTATATAGAAATTACTAATATGCCATCTACCAACATGGAACCAACAATGTAGATGCCAAGGAGATGATAAGAACATGTAAATGCTGAAAATATGTTTGGTTTTTTGAAGTTTTTTATATTTTTTTGGAATATTCTGCAAAGAAATAACTATCCCATGATCTCATCCAATAGATGTTGATAGGTATATCTGCACTGTGAACTTGGTGCAATAAACTAATGATATTGCGAAGGAGCATGCATGGATGTAATATTTGGCATTATAGTATTTGTAATGTTATGCATATGTATAATAGGACTCTGTGGTCATGAAGAAAGAATATAAGGAATGGGGGTATGAAGAACCCATCGTTGAGTGCTTTGTGGTTTCTTTGAAGTATCAATAATATAAACATGTTTAGGTGCCTTGGATATTTGAGTATGGTGCATAGTAAATAAGGATTCCATGGAATTCATTATGTGTCTCTGATGCAACGGTCTCTCAAGTATTGGATGTTTGGGAAAGGGGATTACCTATTGCTTACCTTTTTAGGGAGGATTAACCTTGGTAGGTTTGATAATTAACTACCTAGGTATAAACTTATTTTGTTCAAGTGAATATTCATATGGGATACCAAAAACTAGAACTATCTTGTTGGCATGAATGTTTTTAATATAGCCATGCTTTGTAAAAGGTACTATGAAAAAGTATGTGTCCATGGTCATCCCAATAACATATCAAAGACTCTTGTATATGGTATAACTAAAAATGTAATAACCACATGTGTTGGACCCGCCTATAAAGGTAAGTTTATCTCACCAAGAACATGTTATGATGTCCCATCAAATGCTTTAACTAATTTGGTTGAAGGATGTTAATCATTATGTGTATACACCCAAATGTGTAAATAAAATCATGGTGAAAACATTTTCTCTAGCACCATTATTAATTATAACACTGTATAGGCTAGTGATCAAGGTATGCTCAAATGAATAAGGAATGAGGATCATAATTACTATCCACAATCTCACTACCATCAAAAGTAATAGAAGGTCTCTAAACTTAAGGAGGTGTATGTCATGTATAAGTACCAATAATCCCATCTAATGGGTGGCTATAGTGTGATGGAAAAGGATGTGCATTATATACTATTTGTACTTCTGGATCCTTCTTAGAATGAGTTTACAAATGATTATTAAATATTTTCTATTTTTGGTGATCACTAGATTGTGAACCTGATTCCTTTGGAGGATCATCAAATGTAATCTTTTGGTCATCAATGAAGTCTCGGATCTTATGTTTCAAGGTCAAACATTTGTTTGTATAATGTATAGGGCCTCAGTGATAGTCATAATAAACACTTACATCATATCCTTTGGGTAGAGCCCAACTCGTATCAACCTCTATAGAATGAGGGAGAGATATGAGATGACACTTCACAAACCTCAAGAGTAATGAAGCTAGAGTTTCATATAAATGTGTAAATTGCCTCCTTGGTGCATTGGATAAGATAAGATGATTAGTTTATTGTGACACCAAAATAACCATGGTAGTTGTTTCATTTTTAGGTTCAAGAGGTTTTGCATTGTAAGTTGGTTTTATAGTGAACTTGATATTAGATGTAGTTGGTGTGTTTGCTACATACTTAAGCTTGTTCAATAGATAATTTTCATTTCATGATCATGAATAATATAGCATAAGTCATCGAAAGATTCAAACTTTTTGAAAAAAATGGACTCATATAATGGGGCAAGCAAACTTTGCTTGAAGATGTCTTGCAACTCTTTTTCTATCATTGAATTGGTCATTTTAATTAACATTGTCTTGTACCTTAAGACATATTCATTGATAGTTTCATTGGTTCCTTGTTTGATTTTTGTAATTTGGGCATAGGAAAGCTTTTTATTGATATTGATAGAAAAGTGTGCCAAAAATTAATCTGTAAGAGGTTTGAATGTGTTTACTGATTTGATTGGTAAATCATAAAACCACCTTAGATCATACTCTTTTAAACTCCTTGGAAACAATTTGGTCAAAATTTTTATCATTGGAGGCATAATCATGGCGTGCCGCATAGAAAGATCGAAGATGTTGTTCAGGATCACCCTTTCTATCATAAAATGTAAATTTAGATGCAACAAAACCATTCGGTAAGGGGTGTAAAGATATCTTTGGTGCAAAAGGGTTATGTAACACCTCTTGTGAATCAATAACATAAGGTGATTTCATAGAATTTTTTTTAGTATTTGTAACTTTAGTTAGAAATTTTTTTATAGTTTTGACAAGAGTTTGCACCTCTCAGTCTTTTATGTTGAAAATTTAGGAAGTTACCAAAGGAGGTGTACCCATAATTTGAGTAGATATAGGCATTGAAACCAATAATTGGGTTGAAGTATTTATGTTTCCCATGTAAGATGTAGCAATAGTAGTTTTAGAGAACAAAGGTCTGAACACATATCCCCTGCCCCCATTAGAAGTATGAAGCAGAGATGTGCCCAAGGGTAGGGTTATTGTTATAGAATCAGTTCTAGTAAGACATAAGGATTCACCATCAGTGGGTGAGGAAGCCTTAGTTTTAACATGTTTACTAATTTCATCTCTTATAACATACAAAAATACATCTATTTAAGCCATTGTTATTATTAAGATGAGTAACTAATGCTTCTTTATCTTCCATTTATAAATAAGTGACGTGATCCAATTTTAGTACTTCTTATGCAAAGGAATAATATAAAAGATAATTTTATGGGAGAGGCCCCAATGGACAACTTCTATGGAGCAGTGGGGGAGAGGGTTTATGTTTTTATGCATTATAGAGGTGGTCAAAATAGAGGAACACTTCATATTTGAATGTCTTTAGTACACGGACATACGAACCAAATATGTGTAAAATTTAAGAGTTCATTGCATGGTAAAATTATCTGAGGAAAAATGATTCAAAATGTTGGGGGAGATGTTAATCGAGTTTAGTAAAAGGTATAACAATGTTGTAAAAGACACCTCAGCTCTCAGAACCTTTGAGTAATTGGAGCAATCACTGTAATCGATGGTCTCATAGACCATTTGGTCTTGTGAATGTAATTAAAACCATTTCATTTCATTTATCACAATATTTTTGGTCTGAAAACATGATGTTTGAACTTCTACAACATGTTATCATTATTTTTAGTGTCAAATATCTCTCCAGGCTCCTTTAAGAATGTGGATAATACACCGTGTGTCATTTTAGATGAGTTTAAAACTAGTTAGATGAAAATTATTATTGCTTTAACTATTTAAGGCCCAATTAAACAACTCTAAAACAAATTAGATGAAAAATATAGTTAAAGTAATTAGAATAAATATATTTGTATTAATATAACATTATTATTATAAATATAATAACATTACAATATAATATACATATAAATATAAAAATAATATACTATCATATATTATTAATAATAAAAATATATTATGTTTTTATTATAATAAAATTATATTGTTATTATATTTTTATAATCGTAACATAATAATAACTATGACTAATTTAACATTAGATGATTCTAAACCTTATCACCTTTATAATAATGATGGCTATTTTAATTCCTTCTAGCTATGGTTATTTTACTGTAACAAATATATAATATAACTAGTAGTTGCCCTGAAGGTGCAAGAAAAGATGGAGAAATTATATTTTTGTTTTTACGATTATATCTAGAAAGTGTTTTCTTTTCATTTGTGGAATATATTCCCATTTTATGTATTAAATTATGATACACTACCTTTATCATTTGCTACACCAACAACACTCTATTATTAATGTACAAGAAATCACCCACAATGTAAAAATTTAAATAATATTAATCAACAAAAATTCTCACATCATATTGTGCTTACCAAGTGTTTTCTTTTTTTCTTGAGGTATATTCCCCTTTTAATTTAAATTTAACCCACTACATTCCTTCCCACCTCGGACCAATCATCAAGCGAGGATCTTTTCTCTTAAGCTGCAAGACAAACAAATAGAGGGATTCAATCTGTAAGCTCATTTGATATGGTGTACGTCAAATGTGGAGTCTTTGCCAATAAAAGATGGCACCATCGTGCACGTTACAAACAACTTTGTAGTGTATGATTTCACATGAAATATCATGTCAATAGAAAGGATAATAAGAAAAACTAACCTTAAATATCATGTTATCCAAGAGTCTATCATTGAATATTAAAATATTTCTCATGTTTAAATCTCATTATTAATTATTATTATAATATTGCATTGTTAAATTTTTTACCAATTTTTAAGCTTGCTAGAATTAAGGTAATTTGTCTGGGCTAATTCATATGTTGAATGTTATTTGTTCAATCATCTATAGATGTAGGAAACTCACCTCTGGGCTTGCGTATGCATTGGTGACTCAAGGTATGGTCCACTATAATAACGACACAATGTTTTTGGGTGGTACATGGGCCCCTCATCCCTCATGCAATAAAATGACACGTTTCCCTTTCTGGGAGATTATCGTTACCTCGTGGCACATAAATTTCAATATATTACAAAGCTTTGGTAAAGATGCACCGGGAGATTATAGATCCTGTTCATGAACATGTGTCGATCAATTTTAGACACTTATTCAGAGAAAAAACACCACCTATTTGATTGACTCATTTGGTTTTTAAGCATATTTACCTGTGAAGTCCCTTTTAGATTCATAGCAACAAGATGAAAATCCAAAGAAATCACAATAGCGAGAAAACATACCATAGTGAAAGCCTAAGCGGTATGGAAATTTAATTAAAGCTCCTTGTGGATACCCACAATCATGCTAAATTATAGCCATTTTTGCTTTTTTCCTAAACTATATTAATGCCCTCCCTCCCACTTTTGAGTGATCGCTCTCCTTTTATACTACAAAGTACGATGGATTACAAGAATTGCAGTTCTCATCCTCGTTTACTTGTGTTTATGGTTGAAGGTGTTTTATCATTTGAATTTTGTAGGTGTATTTGGATTTAGATTTCCATGATGACGATGAAGGATGCCTTTCTTTCCCTGTTGGTTATGTTTTGGCTTAAGGTCTATGAAGGCATGTGCAGGTCTACCCTAGCCATCATGAGTCGAATCTAATTCTATTTTCAATAGGAGTCGAACCCTAGATGCAATGGATGGATTCCTTTCTATTTTATTTTAATTTCAACAGCTGTCGAACCCTGCACATAATAGATAGATTCCTTTCTATTATATTATAATTTTAACACGAATCAAGCCCTAGACGTAGTGGACAAAGTCCATTGTATTCCATTCTAACTAGGAGTGCATAGCAACCAATTACAAGTAGTTTGTATTGAACACAGAAGTGAGGGACACTTTTTTGGGTAGGGAATGGATTTTTTTAGTAGAATTGGGTTTATAGAGCAATTTATGCTAATTTTGTTAACCTAATTCTACTAGATATAGCCTAGGGTTTTTATATAATTTAGATATTTTTTTACAGGGGGAGCGTTAAGATTAAAGTTAGTGATTTTTTGCGATGGGAGCAGTGGCATTGTAAGTTTATTACATCAAGATTTATAACATGATTTTTTTTAAAGTTAGTTGACCTGATTGTGTTTGATATAACAAGTTAGAGTTTTGTTTAAAGATTTTGATTTAGTTTAATATTTCACACAAAGATAAATGTTGGGGATATTTTTGCAGGGTATGGACTTTTTTTAGTTCAGTTGCATGGTCGGGAATGATGAATATGGGTCGCCCTTATGCCCCACCTCCAATTAATGGTTGAGGTTTTATGCTGCAACCATGCCCTCCCTTTCCTCATGGGGGCAGTAATAAGGCCCCATATTTGGACCTCGTCAACCAATGCTAACTACCCCACCTCCACCAAACATCACACTACCTCCTCTGGGAACCATGCCATCTAGAACAGTCTACCTTGCCAGCGTTTCAGTAATCCTCAGAAAGGAAGGCACGTAACAGACACATATGAATCAACATGGTTATTTGAAATAACATTTTTTTTGGTAGTGTCAATATTTGATTGGTTGAAAACAGTATGTATGAATTAACAGAGTTATTTAAAACAACATTTTATTGGTAGTGTCAATATTTGATTGGTTGAAAATAATATATTCTTTTTCTTGTCTCTTGTGAGATGAATCTTGGGGCTATACCTCACCGTATAAGTCTCCAGCTTAATTATATCATATTTCTAATGTTATTATAGTGAATTTGTTTTCCACTTGCACTTTTCGCTAGCTCCATAATAAAAATATTTCTAATATTATTATGTTGAATTTGTTTTCTACTTGCACTTTTCCCTAGCTGCATGATAAAAAAATTAAATAAATTTGATAATGGTTATAAACTTACACACATGCATTTAATGTGACAGCCTACGGTAGAAGGAACATATTCTTTTCAACTACTTATCATCTTTCTATTCACTCATTTACCATAGTTTAAATTGGTGTAATAGAGTAGCCTCCAAGTTAATGCCTCCCTTATATCAATTGCATCCTATTAGTGTTCTTAAGTTTCATTAGAGTATTGAATATTTGTGGGAGTTTTGTTTCCAATGGTTTTCATAGGAAAGATGATATTTCTTCTCAGTATTTGTTTGTTAGTGGAAATTGGGGGTTCAAAATGTGCCAAGTTTAATTGCTTTTTCTATCAAAGTTGGGTAGTGGATCATGTGATGGATGAGGGGAAAATGGTCAAGTTTAAGGTTGATAATATCTCTTGTAAATTATACATATTTTTTTTGTCTCAATTTATTTTCAACTTTAGTCCTGGTGATGATTTTGTTGTCCTTAGTATTAGAGTTTAGATTTAATTTTTTTTAATGATAGCCAATTTATGGGTCTATGTAAGGTTGCCTCTTTAATTTATGGTTCCTTAATTTTGACGTTCATCAAAATTTGAAGATATACACTATCAACATTTAATACATTACCCAAAAATAAAAGGTTGTTTGACAATCTTTTGGCTTCATTATCATTGTCAGGGCCTAAATTTGACAGTTAACCTTGCCTGTCATGATTTTTTTATGACAATTATCTATTCAACATTGTCCTTTAAATACTAATATAATTCATAGTAGATGAAGGAAACATTAGAGACAAACTATATATTTATTATAAGTTTTTATAAATTTTTATTGTTTACCTAAAATTTTACCTTTCGTCTAATATGGTCTCTCGAAAAAATTGATTGTATTTTACAGCTGAAAAATGTAAATACAACCATCAAATTTAGGCCTTGAGATTCATTGTGGCAGTAGACACTCCCATTCATAGGTATATGCTTTCATATCCACCTCACAAACAAATTAAATGTAATATTTTTATCATTTCAGATACAAACACTTCTATAGAGCCTCCAAAATATCCCCCCTACAACCCTTCTAATCTTACAAAACTTAAACATTAATTGTGATGGCACTCACTTCCATTTTGCTCTAAGCACACGTGGCAATTTTTTCACATGCACTCCCTTTCGTTTTGAGACAGGAACATGTGGCATTTTTTTCACATGCTAGACAATTCATGACAAATTCTTATACAACTCTTCTCTACAAACCCATCCAAAGGATTGTTTACAAAGATATTATAGAACAGCTCATATAGACGTTGCAACAAATTACTGTTTGATATAATTATAAATGAGCACCAGCTTAGATATGTGAAGAACAAGTGCAATCAATGCTAACTTAGTGGATAACAAAGGATACATAATATGAATTTAGATCGACTATTTAAGGGCATCATTTTCATATAGTAAATTAGGTACATGCCATGGTGATTCATGATTAGTGTTTTTATTTTTTTTAAATTAATGTTTTTCCTAAAAATTATAAATCTCATTAAATTTCATCACACATAGATCATCCATAGTGATGTTTTTTTTTGTTGGACACTATGTAGGGACTAGGACTATTACTGCCTTTTGAATTCTAATTTTAAACACAATGTAGACAAAATAATGAAAATTGTAGACGTTGCTAATGGACCTAATAAAAAGAGCTAAAAATAACATCAATGTATAAGCTCAGTCTCCAGATATAGTATGTGCACCTTGTATAATAAAATTATATCTATTCATGGGGTATGTTACAAGAAATGCCACCACCTTAACTCCAACACAACATTGATGTAGCGAGATTGCTTATGTAGTGTAGAGCAATATAGTGTGTGTGTGTGTGCACGCTCTTCATTACCAACATTCCCCTCAATGTTCCCATCAATCAAATGCATGCTCTAGCCATACTCAATGCCTGTAAAGTTTCCACTCCACCTTTCAGTGAATGTAAAGGTAATTATTAGGTTGTTTTGAAAGATAAACATTTCAATTAGATGTATGAATAATGAAAATTTTCTATAAGATATTGAATATTTGTATCTTTGAATGACCTAAAAATGGTGATTTGTATCTTGGTGAATGGCTTAATAATTATGATTTACCATTATAGGTTGAATTTATTGATGCTTTCAGCTTAAGACATTAATTAGTTTAAATAAGTAGTTTTTATATTTAACATCATTGCCCCTGGTTTAGAAGGTATCAGGTTTTAAACATATCAAAAATTTAGTCTCAAATCTTACAATAAAATTTGTAATTATTTGATTGTTGGTAGCTACCGTCGATGCTCCAAATCCTTCTCCATTTATGGGTATGTTTGCCTTTGTCTCTATTGGTTGTATGTATGTATATATTTTTAACAATGTGATTATTTTTTTCACGAGATTCATTTTGGAGAGGGTACAAGAGGTTTGAACGATGGTGCACCACCAAGTGAAAGTGGAAGACTTAAAGAACTCATTGGTTTATTATCAAAACAGTAATCTCAAGTCATGTTATTAAAATATCTATAGAAATTGCCCTATTGTCATTCTTAAAATACAAAAGGAAAGGGCTTCAACTTCCTTGGTGTGTCCATCTTTTTGTGTTATTACATCTTGTAAAATAAAATGAAAAAATGTCATTTCACCTTGGCTATAAAAAAAGTTGGTCAAGCTTAACTAGCATGCACAAACTTGGGTGTGTGTTGGTGTGGCTTTGGGCCTCAACCCAAAGTTGAAAATGCCAGTCTCTAACCAAACCCTACCTATGTAAAATTAACACTAAATTCCAATCATCAATTAGAATTTCATTCACTAACCATGCCCACAAACAACAAACACTAAATGAAACCACATACCCTGGACCAAACATTTAATCACAATTGCTAAAACCATAACATGAAATTTGACCATCGACTGCATGGAAGTCCATGGTAACATGAAAATCAAAATCACACAGACTTTCATGATTGACTATGTTATGGTAACCTAGAATTTCAAAATGATTATGAGTCATGGGCAATCAATTGGTTCTTAAGTGGCATCTTGATTGTGCATCGATGAGCCATGAAAGGCATCCTATGAAGCATTTAAGACCAAATGTCATTGTAGTTTCAAAGAACCCTATGCACTTCGATTCATCTTCTATTCACTCTCTACTATAAAGGGACTGGAAGGAGAAAGCTTGATCTTGTGGGGAAAGGATGAAGGTAAATCTAACTGCTTACCTCACAAATGCACTGCCATTAAAATTGTATGGAAGTTTTGAAACACAATTTTATTAATCCACGTGACTCCAAAAATATTGAGGTTTCCTTCCATTATTCTTCCATAATCGAAAAGGTGACAAAGTTTTTGCCTTACATTGACATATGTTTACCTATATGTGCATATGCCTTAGAATCAAGCTAAAATAAAATCAGGTATGCAATTGAAACTAGTACTTCAAAGAATCTTGCCATAGTATTGGCTTTATAAAACCATACAATGAAAATAGATACACAATTAAACCAACAATCAATGGCCAAAATCAACTATAATTGTAGAGACCAAAACATATTGAATGGATAGAAAATGCAGAGGATTATTGGATGATGTGAGTTCTTTTGTGTTGGGTGAATATTTTGTCGACCAGCTAACTGGTGACCAAAATAGTTCCTATCACCACATCATAGGGAGATGGGTCATCCTGGTGTGTAGGTTTACTACATCAACAAGGGACAAATCTCTCCTCTCATAAAGGGGAGGTTCCCTATTAAATATGCGGAGGCTATATACTATATATATAAGCAGAAAGTAAGACACAGGGGTGGGATAAACCATCCATCTCTCTTTTTTCAGAGATGATGCTAACAAACAGAGGAGAAATCCTAGGTGATTGGTGAAGGTACTTCTCTTCTTTCAGAAGTAACATTCATCCAAGAGCTAGATCCCTTCCTAGATAGTAGAAATCCTAGTGAAGTGACAAAAGGCACTTCTCTTCTTTCAGAAGTGCTTGTTCTTGCAAACAACAAGACTCTTTCTGGTAACAAGTGACTGGTAACTGGGTCCAAAGTAACCAGCAATCTAAGATGTATCTCAAAGTATCCACCTTGAATGCCTTAGAGTGAGGTATGAAGAACAATGGGGGAAAAGTTGTCCCAAGGTCCTTTACACAGAAACAGAAAAGAAAAACACACACTGAAAACAATTATGTTAGCACAAAGTCTGAAAGTAACTAGTTTCAGGACACCTTCCTTATCACCTCCACTAGTTCTGATTTTTAAATCAAATAAATAAGAATGCTTTCATAAGACAAACATAAGAACAATCTCCTAAAGTAGCACAAGCTATAACAGCACAAAGTCTAAAAGTAACTTGCTTTCTCATTCAATCAAAGAAATATGAACAATAATCTGAGCTCAAAGTCTCAGTAAGGCCTTTCAATTTGGGTAGAGTTTCACTTTTGTTAAGGGGAGATCTCCTTAAAATAATAAAAGAGATTACAATATATAGGCACCAAACAAGGCTTGGCGCTCTCTCCCATGGGACAGCCCATGCTGCAGTCAACGCCTTCAATGCATTTTTAGTTCTGTCTGGAGGGACCATGCTTGGAACAATGCATTGCCTTAATTATGGCATGTCCATTCATCTAATATGTCTCTTCCTGGGTCTGGATCTTCTGGTCTGTCCCCTCAGACGTCTGCACAACTGTCCATTTTATCTTTACTCCAAAGGAGACTAACAGGCCGTGCCTTCAATGTTTGCAAGCCAAAATATCTACTTAGTGAACTGTTCCACCTACTAAAATTACTTATGCACAGATATTTTGAGCTTTTCCCTCTTTTTGCTTTTGTCTTTTCCAGCTTTGTCTCTTCCCAAAATTTAAGCTCTCAGGGCTACGTTCCCAGCTTTATTGGCTCTTTACGCTCCTCTCAGTGGTTCTTCCTTTTGGCCTTGGGCTTAAAGTCCTTGAATGCATTTGAGTCCACGCTTAAACCTACAAGGATCAATGGCTATTTCATTGTTTTGACTTTGACGTCTGTGGGCACGTCACTTTCCTCGACAATTCCTTCAGCTTTGTCATTTGATCTTTCCCGGAGGGGACCTGCCCTTCGGGGCCCTGAGAAACGGTCCACTTTGGGATGAGAAGAGCCCCCCGTAAGGGTATTTGCCCTTCGAGCGGTCTTCAGATGGCCTTCGGGCTTCTTTCCTCTAGCGGGCTTTATCCTTTATTTCTTTCAGACAAAATGTCTGGAGGAATTCCTTCGGGCAATTTGTCTGAAGGAAATCTTCCTTGCCTTGTCTTTCCATCGGGCTTTGCTTTGTTTTTTGGGCGAATTCCTTCAGACAAATTGTTTGAAGGATTTCACTTTGTCCTTTGCCTTGTTCATTTTCCTGAAGGAATTCACTTTGTCTATTTTTGCTCGCTGCCCTCCGCAAGGGTTCTAGGCCTTGGTTCACCACCCTCCACACGGGCACTTGTTCCTTTGGCTTTGGGGCAACCCCTTGAACCTACCGATTGAACCAACTTTGGTTCAACGGTTCAATGGTTCAATCGGTTCAATCCCTTTATTTGGCTAAGTCCTTTGTCCGCTTGAACCAACCGCGCATTGAACCTTTGAACCATTGAACCCGTTGAACCTTTGAACCAAAATGGTTCAACGGTTCAATGGTTCAAGCCTTCTTCTCTTTGATAAGTGTTTTGAAGCCGTTGAACCTTGAAGCAGTTGAAATTTGAACCTTGACAAATGCGCTTAACTCTTGTTGATGACGTTGAACGTTTGAACCCATTGAACCCGTTGAAGCAAAATGGTTCAAGGTTCAATGGTTCAATGGTTTGATCCTTGCTTAGAAGCTTGTCGATGGACATTTTGGTTGAACCTTATCGTTGAACCAACATTGAAATCCCCTGAGTGCTGAGAGCTTATTTCTTTCCTGCAGAGTCTGTAGAAATCAGCCTATGAAGTCTGTAGTTTTCTCTAAGTTTTCTCTCGAGCCTTGAAAGAGTCCATAGAAATGAGCTTGCGGAGTCCGTAGTTTTAAGCTTGTAGAGTCTGTAGATTTCTTCCTGCAGAGTTTGTAGATTCAAGTCTATAGAGTCCGTAGATTCAATCCTATAGAGTCTATAGATTTCTGGAAAAGCTTTGAAAAATGAAGAACCCGAATGCTCAGAACAATTATTTGAAAAGGGGAGAGATGATTTTTGGTCTGTGCAGGGCCAAAATAGTTCAAATGTTGTCCCAAAAATGAGTGATATTTTTGGTGGAAAACAATTTGATATAATGATTGAACAAATTAGTTGGATAGCTTGCCCCTAATAGTAGATAAAGGGGTTTCCCTACCTTACTTGTTCATAGAGGATCTGAATAAAAGTTTACGGAGCACCAACAAACCAAAACCCATAAAATTTGAGGGGAAAACACATCAATTAAATTTTTTTATCTTGCAGTGATGCATAAGCATGACAATAGGCCAAAAATAAAGAGAATAGATTGTCGTTAAGTCATTTTGTAAATGGTGATATAAAAGATTTCCCCCATATACATGAAAAAATGCAACACCTTGCATAAGAACACAAGAAAAATAATGAGAATGTGAGATGTTTGTTATTTCCTATGACTTTAAACACTGTGCATTACAAGATACATAATATATCTAATGATTATGTGTGTAATGTTTGATATTTCCTATAACTGTAAACATTGTGCATTGCAAGATACATAATATATTTAATGGTTATGACTTCGTGCAAGGTGGGCAGTTAGAATTTGTCTACATCAATAGAGGATTTAAATAAATGGAACCTGTAGTTCGCTATGCATGCAATGATTTATTTTTATTTGTAATAGTTGTAACCTGCAAGTGTCCTTACATTTTATTGCTAAAAATCAACACCATAAAATACCTAAACTAGGAATCTACCGGATAATAAAAGGGACTAGAATTATTATAGTAATCTACACTTCTATGACTATTTCATCTATGAATGTTGTTCAATTGTATGAGTTTGTTATGAATAATGCACAAGAGTTCATGGCTGCAAATACTCCATTTAAAATCCCCACCTATTTTTCCCATAATCTAGGTGGTGCACCTCCCATGATATCTTCCAATGTAGCAAATCCATGAATCCTACATTCACCCAAACCTATGAGTTTGCACCTCTTGAATACACCTATACCTAAACTACACTCAACTAGAGCAGACCAAGGTAATCATTTAGTTTCATTCACTCAAGCGTTGGTGATTTCTCCACATCCTTTTGATTCTTAATTTTAATAACATTATGGATATACAAAATATGTTCGCATTATACATATCAAATATTAGTTACATGAGGTGGTAAAGAAAGGTAACTTATCATTGATTCTCAAGTTCAATAATAATATGGATATTCATAATATGTTCACATTATACAAATCAAATATTTTTTACATGAAGTGGTAAAAAAAGATAACCAATCATTCTCAAATCGACCCAAGGTTGCATAGATATACATCTCACTCTTCAAAGACTATTTATAGTCAATTGAATGCATACAAATAAACACATTCAGTATTTACCATCTATAAAGAGGTGCAAACCTATATCAAATAACATATAATGTTCATAACAAGCATATGGTAATAAGGGAATCCAACCTTTAGAGGTTTGTATAACATAGTTCACTTACGATAGTTCAGGTATTATTAATGCTTTTAAAATTAGAGGGTATTTCATATGGATTAACACAAAATAAGTAGCATGCCTCTGCTAAGGATTAGCTACTTGGTTAGTGTCACTTGGAGTAGAGAGGTTTGGAAAGCTTGCATCATAATGCCCTGCCTCATATATACTTTTATCTCACTCAAACTATAGTGTTACCCATGGAAATGGAAACCAAGCTTAATAATGATATGTGTTTGATGCTACAATGATGCCAACAATTGAAATGCCTAAGAGTGGATCACTTGGGAGTAAAGGACTAAGAATTAAAATATTGGGGGATGCAAAGTGCGAGAAGTAGCATAAAAATCAATAGCGATAGGCTCTGTAAAAGTTACATGGGGGCATATGAATTGTAACACCAGGTAGTGCAACATTAACCCTTGAGGGAATAAGAGAGGTAAGCGTTGAACTAGGACTTAAAAAACTAAAAGGTAACTTTTAAGATATGAGAACTTCCCCTTAAAACAATGTATTAATCCATAACTTGATTAGTTTGTTCATATACACCTCTCTATCTTGACAGTATTTATTAGCACAGACAAAAACTATTTTTCAAAAATAATTTAAAATTCAAATGAAATGATAAAACATGAGCATAACAAACATGCATATATCTTTGGAGCGCTTTGACAATAAAAAATAAATTCTTAAACTATGCCATATCCACCGGACAATGAAATCTTTATTGTCTACCAATCATTAAAGTACAAGTCGTTTGGGGTTAGGATCCATTCTTCGTGCACACACACCTCATGTAACATACATTTCTACCATGTATTGCGTGCAATTATATACAATTCTTATTGCTTTACCCCTAAGTATATTGCACATGAACAAAGTATAACATAAAAAAGCTATAAATGTTGCCTCGATGACCATTTCATACTACATTGAAACACTTTGCCTCATCACTGACACACCTAGATGACCTTGTCCATTCATTTTTTCCTGCACAGGTGGTTAAATTTTATTCATTCCTTTTCAAATTATGTGTTTATTTATTACTTATTTTGTTGGAGGGGTAGCCAAGCAACAATTCATGCATGTCGCTTACACTCAATGCATTTTAATGTGATCGTGACCTCTTTCTTGATTTGTTTATGGGGTTTGTAGAAAACATTCAAAATTGTAAACCATAAGACTGACACACTTATATGAACATTGTTGTATGTTGGAAACAAAAAATATAGAACATTGACTAGTGCAGGTTACAATGGATGATCCCAAAGGAAACAAAATTTCGCAAGAGATATACATAGAGGAGGAACAAATGGTATGCAATTTTATTTATTACTCTCTATGGTCATTTTTTTAGTTCACATATTATTTGTTGAAGCTAATCAATTGTTATATTGATTGTTTTAGGAAAAATATATTAGCATTCAGTCCTGATTGTGGGTATGCCCCCTATTTGGCCCTTATAGTGGACAGGTTGGAGATTAAATTAGGGTTTTAAATAGTGATTCCATAAGTGGGGATGCATTTGGCACACGTCAGGATTGCCACTTTATGGCCATAAATTTCTAGTAATGTAAACTCTATGGGTGTTTGAGTGTTTTCCATATATAGATGCAGACATGGGGAATATCAATGCAGATGAGGGAGCATCACATGTACTTCTCATTATTCTCACAGTTTTGGCCATGCAAAATTTAATAGAGTTTTTGCATTTGTATTGTGGTCATTAAATACTAATATTTCATCCATCTTGTGATTTGTTATGTCATGTTTAATATTGTAGCGAGATATGGCAGAGTAGAGCCATGGTGAAGAGGGTGATCATCACTATCCAAATGTTCCTGTCTCTTAAGATATATGACAATCATTGAATGCACTCCTTATGGTCTTTTACTTTGTTTTACAATGTTTTTTAGTTATAAGGGATAAAGAGGAGCCATAATAATGAGGTTCATAATGACCTGTATAGTAACTTCATCCAATAAAATTTTAGTATTGGGTGTACTTACATTTTTTTATTCATCGTATCCTTGCATATTCATTCCTTTGTACAAAGTTGGAGGACCTGTTGCACCACCCCAGCCAAATGCCAATCAACCGTTTCAAGATCCCATTTATTCAACATATTGATAACAACCTGGGAGTCAGATTCATAAATAATTCTATTCCAACTGAGAGAACAACACTATTGAACAACAACCAAAATCGCAAGAGCCTCCATGAAATAATTCGCATACCATCCCTTGTGAATAGAAAAGAAGAAATGCACCTTACCAGAACTGTCACGTCCCACCCCACTGATCCCAGCTAGTCCAGGATTGCCGTGAGATGATTCGTCGATATTGATTTTGGGCATACCAGCCTCAGGAGGAGACCACTGACCCATCCGTACGACAGGGCGCTTAAGCTATCCATGGGCGCGTGCTGGAGTGTGAGGGGCGAAGGGGATAACCCTGGGGAACGCAGAGGTGAAGCACGCAAAGATCTTAGCATCGGTCAGACTCAGGTCATTCGCCACATCGCACTTAGCGTGAAGGGTTTCAAGAAGAGCGTTCATGATTCTCCCCAACAAGACGCTGATCTCCATACTCACACCCTGGAAAATTTGCCAGTTCCTCTCCAGCCAAGTATTCCACAAGAAAAAAGACGGGCCAATGCGCCAAGCGACCTAAAGAAATGAGGCTTGAGAGGGAGGATGGCCCAATTGGTCCCAAAATTTAGACAAGGAAGATACGTGCCAGCATGGGCAATCCCACACATCCCATCTAAAGTGCCAAATCTTTTTGGCAAAAGGGCACTGAAAGAAAAGATGGGAGATAGTTTCCACACTGCTTCGACAAAGAACACACATGGAGGGCCCCTGGAAACCCCATTTGCAGAGGTTGTCCCAGGTAAGACACCTATTGTAAACCAGCACCCAAAGAAAGAAATTACACTTGGGCCAAGAATAGCTGTTCCAGACCTTGTTCCCCCAAGGAACTGCCACTTCACCTAAAAGTTGTTTTGTCAAAGCAAGGTATCTGGAGGAAACAGAATACTTTCCTGAGGGATCACCACCCCAAGCCAAAACATCACGCCCCTACAGGGAGCTACACTCTCTAGAGGCCAATATCATAGATAACTCCAGCCGATCCTCTAAAGAGCCTCCCGATGGCCAGTTCGAAGAGTTCTTCCATTTATACCCCACCGCTGTGCCCAACCTGACGGCTTCCTTATAATGATCCACCGTGTTCCACCCTGCATAAAGCAAGGAATCACAGAGCAGCTGCAAATGTGGATGAGAGGATAAGAGAGGAGGAAACCCATCCCAGGAGTCGCTCCAAAAAAGCACGTCTGTTCTCCTGTTGCAGATTCAAAAGAGGCTGCTCTTCACCAGCTGAGCTCCTCGCTTGAGGGTGTTCCACACCATCGATCCTCTTCCCTCAAGGGGGAGTCCTGAAATATCCTCTGGCTCCTCCCCGGGGTAGTATTTGAAAGTCAAGATACGGGCCCAAAGCTGAGCTGGGCTGGAGCACCAGCGCCAATAAAGTTTGGCAGTGAGAGCTTGACTGCACAGAATTACAGAGTGTAGCCCAAGGCCGCCTTCCCTTTTTGGCCGACAAACTGTGTCCCATTTAAGCAGACTCCATTTGGTGTTCAGAAGATTGCCGCTCCATAAAAATTGGCGAGAAAGAGCATCAAATTCCTTCAGGAAGTACCCCGGGGCCGCCTACACCATGCTGCGATAAATGAGAAGGGCTTGAATCACCGATTGCAAGAGTGTCACCCTGTCGACAGTGGAGAGCCACTTATGAGTCCAATGGTTAACTTTCTGTCTAAGTTTGTCCATCATCTTCTGCCAGAAGAGCCTCGGCTGCCTTCCTACCACAATAGGAACTCCTAGGTAGGTGAGGGGGAGAGACTGCAATTGAAACCTCAGGATAGCCATAATCCTCAGCTGAATAGGCTCATGGGTATTGAAAAACATAATAGAGGACTTGTGGTCATTAATCTTCTGCCCATAGGCCGCCAAATAGGTGTCCAAGGTGAGCCAAAAAGCTTCAGCTTCCTAAATCCGAGCTCTCCCTGCAAGAGAAGTGTCATCCACGAACTGGAGGTGGGACAAAGTGGGTAATCCGTCTCCCCATCACCAACCCTGAAGTGCATGCTGAGAAACCCGAAGCTTAATAAGTCGCCCAAGTCCTTCAGCCAGAATAATAAATAGATATGGAGAGAGTGGGTCTCCCTGACGAAGTCCTCTGGAGGTGCCAAAAAGCTCTGAGGGAGCACCATTAATAAGAACCGAGAAGTAAGGAGTCGTGACACAGCTGAGCACCCAACGGATCCAGTCTTGCTTGAAGCCGAAATCCAGAAGAACTTTATGCAGGAATCTCCAACTGACTCTGTGGTATGCCTTAGCCATATCAAGCTTAATAAACATAGCACGTTCTTGGGAAGTACTCATGGAATGAATAGCTTTTGACGCTATAACCACCCTATCCAGAATTTGCTTGCCAACAACAAATCCCCCTTGCTCTTCGGAGATAACCATGGGCAGGCAGATTTTAAGCCTCTCCACAATGAGTTTAGTGATAATTTTGTAAACTACATTGCAGAGAGCAATGGGCCTAAAACATTCCAACTGATTAGCCTGTTCACGCTTTGGAATGAGCACCAGAAAAGTAGCATTCAGGGCCCGAAGGATTTCTCTGTTAGAGTAGGACTCCTGAATTACCCCCAAGAGATCTTAATTAATGATGTCCCAAAATTCCTAAAAGAATTCCACAGGGAATCCGTCAGGTCTCGGAGCCTTACCTTTCCTCATGCCAAAGACCACCCCTTCCAATTCAGACTTACTAATAGGCCGCATAAGAGAGTCATTCATTTCTGATGACACGACAGGGGGAATACAAGATAAAACAGTACCTTCAGCAAGCTCGTCAGGAGGATTATCATTTGAGAAGAGAGCAGAATAAAACCAAACAGCTTCCCTGGATATATCTTGAGAGGAAGTCAGGCGGATACCATCTAAAGAAATAAGGGACGAGATGAAGCTCCTGTTACGTTGATCATGAATAGATTTATGGAAAAAGGCCGTGTTCTTGTCCCCCTCCTGAAGCCAATCAACATGAGCCTTCTGTTTCCAAAAAATCTCTTCACGAAGCTCCCACTCTGCCAAGTCTGTAGAAGCTTGAATCTCAGCTGAACGCAGAGCTTCTGACAGTCCATGGTCGCGAATCTGTCTGGTAATGGCGTCCAGCTGGTCTTGTGCCCTCCTCTTCCTAGTGTGGAGATTGCCAAAACAATGGTTGTTCCAATACTTCAATTTATTTTTCACATACTGGAGCTTCTTAGCAAAAACAAACATAGCCGTGCCATAATTCGATCCCCCTTACCTCCACCAGCCTGTCATTAAGTCATGGAGGGAGGCGTCACGAAGCCACATCAACTAAAATTTGAACGGGGGCTTCTTGGGAGCAGCAATAAGTCTCACAGAGAGCATGATAGGCCAATGGTCGGACCCCCGCCAATCAAGAATATCAGAGAGAGATGGAACTAGAGTGCCAAAAACATGAGACAAGGAACCTGTATAGGCGTTCCGAGATGGCCGCGTCCCCCATCCTTCGATTGTTCCATGTGAAGAGTCCGTTGAGGGGTTTAACATCCGAAATATGTAACAGGTCAATATTTTACCGAAGTAGCTCCGAAGAAGGTCCCAACTGAGCTAATCCACCTATTTTCTCCTCCAGGCTTAGAATAGAATTAAAATCCCCAGCAACAATCCAGGGCAAGAAGGGGTGGCAGCTTCGAACATATTGGATGTGGTCCTAGAGCTTGAGCTGACCTGGGAGATCAACCGGGGCATACACATTAGTGACCAAAATCAGCTCGCCAGTCTCCAAGGAGGAAGCTACCATTGAGAGGGCCGAGGTGTAGGACAGCTAATGGATTGGCACAACTTTTCTAGGATCCCAACACATAGCCAGACCACCCGAGGTCCCTAGGGCGCCAATACCTTGACATTGGCCACAAAACCAGATATTAGGACAGCACATGAACAAAGAGTCCACGGAGAGTTTGGTCTCCTGAATACAGAGAATATCAGGGGAATGGTCTTTCACCAACTTCTGAATAGCCTTTTGTCTGGGGATGCTATTCAACCCCCTCACATTCCATGATAAAATAATCATTGAGTGGAATGAGGGAAGTGTTCATTCATGGTCTTTACCGCCCCTGACACTACCAGTAAATCTCTTGTAAGTTTGATTCTATGTTGATCCTTCTTGCGTCCTGCTCTAGAAGGTGTGGAGAAGGACACCTTTTTAAAGGTCTCTGCATTAAACCAAGAGCGAGAGAAAGTCCCTTTTCTTTGCTGGGAACTTCCATATCTTTTACCAAATCTGCCCAGCGTATATCTTTGTCCTGTGTAGGTGCCACCACAAGGGCTTTGGACTCTGGGTCTAGATCAAGTTCCGCAATTTGCTGAATGACTATGTCCTGGGAATCATTAGAAGAAAAGCTTTTTCCTTCCAGCTCCAACATCCCACGCTGTTCCACTACCGAAATGCCCTCTTTTATGATCATGTTATCAAGAACTTCGAATCGGTTGAACCCTGCATCTCCTTGCCGGTCCAGATGTGTGCGCTTCTGGCCTCGCCCTCTAGTGCGCCGTCGAACAGGGGTAAAACCATCTCTGTCAGTAAAGTCGGGTTGGCCTTGCTCCGAACTAGGGGTATTCAGGTGGGCTTTCCCCTTTGCAGCACTATCTGACTGTCCATTTCTATTAGTAACAGAGTCAGGTTGTCCATTCCTCATACTTGCATTGACGGTACGTGGACCAGCTGATCCCTCGGGAATGCCTGGACCTTTGGGCGCATGAGGGCATTGACGCTGAAGATGTCCATACACATGGCAGATGCGACACCAGAAGGGGATGGACTCATAATCAATTTGCTGAATCTAGGACGAGGAACCCAGACATATTTCCATAGAATCTGGCAGAGGGTTGTTTATATCAATATCAACACATATGCAGGCGTAAGAGATTACCTTCTTGTCCAGAGATTGGTGAGCGATTGCAGCTGGTGTTCTAATAATGGCACCAATCTGCCGCAGGATATCCTCTCGCCAGAATTCCAGAGGCAACTTTGGTAGGCGAACCCATACTGGGACTCATGAAGGAAGATCCTCAGCAAAGTTAAACCCCACATGCCAGGGTTTTATAAAAAGGCCAATACGATCGTAAAAGTACGGACCTCCTTCAAAAATTCTATTCTTGTCAGAAATGCAAGTGCAATTTACCATGAAATAGCTGTTACCAGCCAACATCATGTCAAAATCTCCTTCAATCTGCCATGACCAGTGAATCCAGGCTTTCAGAGCTGATTGGGATATGCGAATTCCAAGAAACTTGCAGATTAAAGCATGTGATGCCAAATATTCAACATCTTCTTTGACAGATTCTGATGGGATAACTAGCACAGGTCTATCCTGGCTGCGTGGAAAGCAACCGTTCACTTTACTGATCTTCGCGCTCTCACCTATATAGAACGCCTCCTTCCCTTCCTCCTGCGAACTTCCGCTAGGCATAGACCGTCCGACCTTGGAAGATTCCGCCCAACGCAGACCTCCAGAGCCCTCGCTCGCAGCCATCCTCGAAGCTTCTACATAATTATTTCAATTGATTTTAGTCATTTAATCCTTACAAGGTCATTTATTATTATTTTATTTATTTTTTATTATTATTGTTTTTTATTTTATTTGCTTATTTATTATTATTATTATTTTAATTTTTTTTGCAATTAGTCATCTATACATGAAAAATCAAGACCTATTAAAACTTAATGTTGGACACTTGTTTTTAAGAGAGTGATTTTAATAAATCAGAAAAAAGATATTTGATATTTAGACTCTTTCTTAAGTTTGTAGTGTTAGACGTCCAAGGTATCACACAAAACTAAAAGTGAAACGGTCTATCTCGACTATAAAAACACTCTTTTACAAATCAAAACCACTACTAAAGGTATAACTAATTTTATTTTAAGTGCCAAGAAATGTGTACCACCGAATTAGAATCCAACTGACAACATACATAATAGACAAAGATCTTGAAACCGCATTAATTTCAAATATTTTGCCCTTCTAAATCAGAAAACCGCTAATAGTCAGATTACCAATATCACAATACCATACTTCAGTAAGGTGGAACTGCATTTCTACACATTTAGCGATCAACGGTTTTTTTTGTGGATGAAAAAGTCTGATCTGGCTGTGTCTTGCCCTCAGTGGACTGTGTATTGCATGTTGGTTGGCTGCAAATAACTCAAAACATGATTGTTACAGATTATTTTTAAAATACATTGATTATGTGAGCTTTTTGACCAACATTTCAAATAAATAAATCTCACCAATTCTGAAGATCGTAGGTTATGCTCAAAACATAAACAAACAAATCCAACAATGATAATCAAATGAAACTGACATTGTTTACAAGCAGGGATTATTATTTTTTTTTTATTATTATTATTATTATTATTATTATTATTATTATTATTATTGTTAATAAAATAAAATCTTATATTGGGTAGCAATATTTAAACAGCGATATATTTTTCAATTTTTTACAAAATTAAAAACTGTAAAATGATTTAAAAAGCTGGGAATGAGACGCTAAGAACCCAGAAAGTGTTTCATAAAATTACTTATAAATAAATAGTTCATGAAAACATAACACATTTTTCGTAAATTTGTTAAAAATTGGAAAAACAAAATCCGACTCTTATTTTGTTCGATCAGCCCTGCAAATTGCCAAGAACACTTTTAACAAGCAAAATTGTTAAACTGGGAGTAAGCCGGTTCCACCGTGGTCCCCAGAATGTAGGATAAAATTTGACCTCACTATGAATTTAACAATGTAAATTCCAAACTCAAATATCAGATACTAAGTAAAGCCAAAAGCCATTAGAATCAAGTGCAATTTGGGTGAAATAATTATTAAATCCTACCCCTGAATCCTCAATCCTAAATGCTTCAAGCCAAGATCAAAACAAAAAGATAAGACAAGAGGATTGAAATAAATACCTTAGACTCAGGGTGACAAAGTGACAGTGTTTGATGTTGGATTGTTGATGAAGATGAAAGGATTGATTTTGGCATGGATTTGGTACGATTTCTTAAGATGGTTTTTCATGGAGGAGGATTGTTAGTTTTATAGATGGAGGGAGGGAAGATCAAGGACTAGGATTTGAACTTGGGTTAAGATAAATCAATGGCTAAGAATTATTTTAGAAATATTAAATTCCTTTGAGGGAAACCTCTAGAAATGGAGGTTTCTAGAGATTGGAGGGAAGTCTCCAATTCTAGAGACTTCTAGGATTAGTTTATGGATAATAAGGATTAGGTGGGGGTTAGATGGGGATTAGGATAGGATTAGGGATATAGGGATGTAGGAATAGCTAGGGAGTAGGTTAATAGGTGGGTAGGTGGAGTTATAGGAATTTTAAATTCCTATATATTGGATAAGTCAAATTATATTAGGATACTGGGATATTAGGAGGAATTAATGAAGGGATGGGATGAATAAAGGTTAATGGATGTAGAATAGTAGAAGGGAGACATCAGGTGAATAGTTAAAAAATAGGATTAATTAGCAGAATAAAATAGTTAAGCGAAATTAGTGTCGACTAACAAGAATATTAGTCAAATGTAATAGAGCGAGCGATTTTAGGTGCATACAAGGACAATGTTGGTTTGAATGGGAGGGGCATGCTATGCCCTTATTTTATAGTGTATATTAGGACATGCATAGCCAACTCGTGGCTATCACAATCTTTAATCAAGTCATATGATAATTTTTATAGCTTCATTTTAGCAGTATGGTCGTCATAATTTATTTCTGTAACATAATTAAGAGTGTATATAGGAGGTGGTGGTTAGTATTTTATCACCATATTTAAAATTTTGTTCTTATTTTATGGTTGTGGAGGTTTCCCCTCTAAGTGACTCATCATTTATTCACATTTTTTGCTCTATTCAATCATTTTTGTATTATTGGTAAAATGAGGATTTTGAAAGGGGCCCTACCCTCGAATAAAGCTTTTACCTAGAGATTAAAATGGGTCTGGAAAACAAACGAGGGGTTTCGTCCCCAAAACATTACAAAAATACAACAAAAACAAAGGGCTGATACAAAATAATCACTGAAAAAAGCCCAAGGCACCGAATAAACTACGAGAACAATGATCCAACAACAACATAACATCAAACATACAATGAATCAAAAAATCAAAATAAGGGCCAAAAAGGAGGCACACAAGCTAAAAACAAAATAACCCATCTTAAAAGAAAAAATTAGCCTCCGACAAAAGCCAATCTTCTTCTTTGTCAAAAATGAAGATCCTCCATCGTCCATTCGGTACCATATTTAATGAATTATTTTGTTTCCTTTCTCAACCTTTCTACATTCGATGTTCTTCCTCTTCTTTTAGATGAGACACCCACATCAACCCTAAGTCTCATCATTGTACGATGAGTGGGGTAAGAGATTCCCTCAACCCGCTGAGATGGAGTCATATCTAGTATCGACTCTTCTTGCAAATAATCTTCATAAAGCGGGGTATCCCTAGAATCTTTGGCACGGATGTGATTTGAGAAGAAGTAACTTGAGAATATAATTTGTCATGATTATGCCAAAATAAATCTTGATCAGGGATCCCATCCTTCCTATTTCAATTATATTATGATCTATTGTCGTGATTCTAATTTATTTATGAAGTGATTTTTTTACAATGATGATATGAAAATATTGGAGGATGCTCGGGGTGAGTAAATATTTAAATTTATGTTATTAAATTTTTTATATTTCTATTGTTTAAGTTTTTCAAATTATTTAAAATTATTCGACATTCATTTTTTTTAATAATTTAGGTATTTTAAATAAAGAATATGAATGCATTATAAAATGCTATATTGTGAATTTTCCAATCTTGCTTACAAGTTGTCGATGAAGCACAAAGAATGGCTCACAAAAATAATTGAAAACACATTCAACAAAGCCTACTATAACCGAAAAGCAATTGGAGACTATGCAATGACTACACTTAAGAGGATGAGGAGGCATACAAGGGTAACACTGCAAAATAAATATTAATTGTTGTTATTTTATTTTATAGATATCTAACATTTTTTCGAATGTGTAATTTTTTATATGGCATACAAGAGGAATATAGATTCAAAGAGGAGAAGCCTTTGGCCTCTTGATGTACAAAATCTCTATTGGTCAAAGTTGTGCAATGATTGGCTCCAATGAGACAGGGACAAAGCTACAAGTTAGTTAAAATTTTTAATGGGATGTAAAATGTTGTTAATTTTTTTATAATTATATAACTATGTATTTTGCATTTATTGTAATTGATACAAATTTCAAGAGTAACCAACACATAGCCCAAGAAGTGAGATTTTCAGAAGATCGTGGTGACTCATTGCTTGGGGCAAACGAGCAAAAAACAAACTACATAAAAGTTTGTAATTTTTTTATAAGTTATTTTACATAAATATATAACTATATGTATTATATTTTATTAGAATTAAAATAGAGATCAAGAGTAGCTAACATAACTTGGGAAGTGAAAGTTTGTTAAGGGATCTTGTTGATTCATCGCTCAGGCGAATAAGTGAAAATAAATTGCACATAAGTTTGGAAGTTTTGTATAAGTTATCCTACACAAGTTTCAAAGTTATTTTATTAAAAAAAAAAAAATTATCTCATCTTATGACATACATGTTATTGTAGGAGTTGTGCTATGATTGCAAGGCATCCAAAGATGTGGAAACGGTTGAAAGCTTTGGGATGAGACACAAGATTTTAATGTGGGTCTAGTCTAGGGGTTATGTGTTGGTAAGAAATTTGCTATGTAATTTGCAGTTGTAATTAACTATGTAATTTGTAACCTTAAACACTTATATGCCAATTAGGTTATGTTTGATTTGTAGGTGGGTAAACATTTAGTGTTAGTTGATGATTTTGATATTAAGGAAGATGATGTTGATGATCCTAATTATGTTGAGTACATTATTGATAATGATACCCCATTATACATGTGTGACATCTATAATGATCATATAGAAGATGAGGAGGAGGATGACCAATATTTATGGCATATCAACCATGAAAAGGGGTATTATATTAATTTGACTCCCTCTAACATCGTGTGTGCCTATATATATATAAATATATATATAAATAAACACACACACACACACACACACACACACACACACACACACACACATAGTTTATTACATACAATGTTTTTAGATATAACTACACCAAAGTTTTTGATAAAATTTAAAACATTTTTTGAATGTTCAAATTCACAATACCTTATATATATAAATACATAAATATATATATTAAAAAATAATGTAATATTTATATATCATAATATAATATATATCCATAAATAAATAATAATAATCAAATATATAATATAGTATATAATTTCTCTCTCTCACACACACCCATTTTTGGCAAATACCCGTGCAAACCTAATGCATCTCCGATATTATAAATAATGTCTAGTCGCATCTAGTGTAAGTTGCCAAATTTGATGTAATTTTTTTAAAAAGTCGATGCAAGAAACACCAAAACCATCAATTTATGGTGCAAGTTTTACCTAAATTATGGTGCAAATTGCACTAAATGTGGTAGTGGAGAAAGTCAAAATTCATTCCATATATTTAAGTCGGTTTAACTTTAGGGATGATTCATGGGTGGTGGTAGGTTTATGGAATTGAGTTGGTCATCATGTTTAAAACCAACATATCTCAATGTGAAGAATCTTCTATAGCTAACTCTCCAGTAATTTTTTAGATATCTTAAAATCAGTCTCCATGCTTGCACTTAATTTTCTAAACTATTATTTGTATTTTACTCTATTATATTACATGTAACATCACACGGTTTATTTTGATTACAATCATGTGTCGTAAATTCCATAAAAGTATGGACAAATAAATAAAGTGGGGCTCTCCAATAGAGAAATGCCTACAACATTATTGTTTTTATTCCTTTGTGTTGTTAAATTGAGATATTTTTTTAATGAGTAAAAGAGGGTTCTATTGGGGCACTCACCCATGTGGTACTTTTAAAACTTTAATACATTCATAAGATATAAGTAGAAATTGATGCTGAGAAGTAGTGTAAGAAATATGCTATGAAAAGAGAGGAAATCAATGTGTAGAGAGATGAAAGTGTAAATATGCAATAACATATACTATGGACAAAAAACTTGGTGTTTCAACACCAACCCTCGCTACCTTTATGCTCATTTTTCTTCTTCTTTTAGAGCATATTTATGGGAAAAAATATCCTTTTTTAATGTAAAAATCATGAGGGGATTAGTGGGAGACAAGGACACAACTTATATTTTGAGCAAATGAATCACATGTATCATATGCATTGATTAACTGATTGTCATATAAGGACCAAGAAAGATATATGTGGTAAAAAACTTACCAGAGGACTTGCCTGCATGGTCTATTATCTAGTATTTTCCATCATGTTTCCCAGTGGGATGCTGCGTATTACCTCGATTGTATTCTTACTGGCTTGAGGGTGTTGTTGGCTTGACTTAGAGTAGGGCAATCTCGACAAGCGTTTTCATGCCCCCCTCACCCATTTTTTAGGTGTTGGTTTTGGGGGAATTGTTTGATTATTGAACCACTACTCCATGCGATGCTCAAAGGATTCAAAATTTTAATCAATAATAGATAAAGACATGTCCTATTGATGGGTGAATTTTAAGTTTTTCTTCTATGATTTGAATGGAAAATTGAATTATAGGTCTTCCTTGTTACATATTAAGGAAATCATGTCTGTCATGTGTGAAGGGTTTAGTGGATGATATAGTAACCATATTCCCTTCAATGTCCTTGCATCAGGGACATACTCTTTATGGAGGATGATGGCAAGAATATACTGGAAGGTGAAAAAAATAGGGTTGATTGGAGCCAAAGTTGAAATGAGATCATCTCTAATGGATGTTTATGTGTATGGAGGGTTTCTAGTAATTTCCGGCTTCAATTACACAAACCATATAAGCTCCACCATTTTTCTATCCCCTACAAAATTGCTTCTAATGCTTTCCTTTGTCAATGGCTTGTGAGAAGATGATGGGAAATTCAAATCCATCTTGAAGCAGACAAAAACATTGAGAATATTCGCTAACATTTTTAAATGCAACAAATTAATAGTGAAGAGAGCCTTAGAAAATGATGCTAATAGATATGGTGTGCTATTTGGTATGTGCCATGAATTTATGAGAAGTCATGATGGCTTTGTGTAGTGGTGAATATGAGTACATTATCATGAGAAAAAATTTGTTTGGGAAGTGTGGGAAGGGATAATGTCTTGTCTAATGATGGATTTGAGGCCTTCTAAAGTTGCATCATTATTACTTCTGATGAGACTAAATAATTCCACTTTAACCCTCAAATTTGCTAATGATCCAGTGTTGAGTTTGCTTCTTAAAGCAGCGTGTAATGGTCATTTGTTAGAAGGTGGGATTAATCAAGGTCACTAGCCAAAGCAAAACATCTAGTGACCAATTTGGTGTTGACACATTCCAAAGAGCTTTTATAGTACAAAAGAGTTGTCTTCAATTTCTTGGTTGAAGATGTGTTCTTTTGCCATTTTGAGTTCAATGAAGAGGGCTTGGAACTCTGCCTCATTATATATGGCCATTAGAATATGAATGAAGCAATTGTTATGGAAATTTCATTAGAGTCTATGCCTACCTGTGCATGTCAGCTTTCAATACTTCATTGATCTTAAGTTTGACCCAACCAAGTTTTAACAACCTCCATTAGGAAATTTACCCTTGAGAGAGAAATTGAAAGATATTTGAAAAAAAAGGAAAGAAAAAAAAAAGGTTATTAGTCTTGAAGGAGTATACTAAAGCAATTAGTTTGTTTTAACCCTTGAATAAACTCTACCTTTTATACCAATCAAAAACCATTATTTTATGTGCTTTGAAAAATTTGAAATTCTTCAAAAGTCAACTCGCACATTTTAAACAAAAAATATGAAAAAAACCATTTAATCATGTTTTGATTGGCTAAAATAGTGGACATGTTATTAAGGGTCAAAGCACTGACATCATCAATAATACCCATCATTTTTACTGGCAATAAAAATAAATACACTGATGTCATGAACATAATCCGTCCATAGCTCAAAAAAATAAATACGCTAATGTCATGGACAGTTTCTTGCAACTTGTAACATGCACAGATGACTTGGAAACCTCCATCACATTCAATATGCCCAAAAATATTCAGGCAAGTGGAAACAAATAAAACACTTTATAAAAATAATTTGCGTTAACATAAATTTCAACTAACACAAGAACGGTTGGTAAATAGGCATAGAGATAATCACAGATGTGACCACAATTTTTCTAAAATGGTGTATATAATTTATTTGTACTTTGCTTACAACATAGACAAAGCATTGTCTTCTAACGACCTGGAAGCTATTGAAAGCGAAGGAACTCAAAAGTATCAAAGCTCAACAATAAATAATTCTTGTTCTATGTCATTCTAGATTATAGACTTCACAAGCATAAAAGAAAACTATATGTAAAGCAAAGCGAAATTATCAATGTATCAATTATGCCAAAATATTTATTTTTTAATTTTTTATAAATTTATTTACAGAGTCATACCTGATACAAAAAACAATGTCATACAGGAAGGAACCCAATTTTCCATATCTAAACTCATATCTAATACGAAACAACTACTTAGAACAGGTAAGTAAGCTTTTCTTATCAAACTATTGTGTATATATAAAGACACAATATATATCATAATTTTATTATGTGTGTATATACATATAATACAGATCGGAGTTTTACATGTTTGTTAAGTTTTTGCAGTCCAATGAGGTGATTTGCAAGGGGGATTCTAAGACTATGTAAAGTTACTTAAACCCCAAAAGGCTATTATATTTTTTTAATCCAATCAAGATTTGGGTTTGGGATTCTTTGCATTGTTTATATTTTGTGAGGGCTTGAATATGGAGTCTTGATTGGCATTGTTTGACGTATGCATACATGCAGTTTTTAGAGCTTTTGATAAAATAGATGGAATTATAGTGGCCTGGAACCAAGTGAAAGTAAAGGATGTGGTACAGGGTCTTAAGGATCTAGAGAGGTTCTATTCAGGGTCCATCTTCTAAAGACTCTGAATCAAATGAACATTATCAAATTATGTTCTTAATGGGTGGATACAATGAGCAGGAATATCAATTTTGTAACAAATATGTTCACATGTAGGACTCTTAGACAATAAATCATTTCACTTTGGATGAAACTTGTTTTACTTCATTCAATGCCAAGTTTTTTTGTTTTTTTTTCTATTTTTTTTGTTTGGAAAAAAAAAAAAATTAATTATGTTTTGTTTTGATCCAAATTTAGGTAGAATATAAAAGGGTGGACATTAGAGATGTGAAGAATTGGACTTGCCAGATCTCAAGGGGGATTTTATGCTTGCACAACCATGACCCTTCCATTATACATAGATTTGAAGTGTGACAAAATATTTATCATTGGAAACCAAGGGGAAGTTAAGATTGGAGACCTGGGTCTTGCTACAATCCTCTACAAATCTCATTTTGCTCACAACATTATAGGCAATGTTGTTATCCTTTACAAATATCATTCTGTAACACTTCCATTTTTCTCTTGATGATCGGCCGATGATTTAGGTCCAAAATGTGCAAATAAAGTTTCTTATTTACATGGTATTCAGAAATTATGTTTTCTTATTTTATTATTGTCAATTTCATCCATTCATTATAGAGTAGAACACCCTGGTTTAATATTTTGATTAAGAACCCATATCCACAAGTATGAAGTTGTAAAGAATAGAGTTGTTAACCCTTTTGAGAGTTTCTTGCTTAAGACCTTAGTTTGACCTTTTGGTCAAGGACCCATATCCAATTATGAGAACCAATTTGATCTCTAATATGGCTTTCACAGGGACCCTTGAATTCATGGATTTGGAATTGTATGGTGAAGAATACAATGAATTGGTCGCTATCTATGTATTTGGGATGTGTCTGTTGGAAATGCTCAACTTTGAGTATCCCTATAGTGAATGCTCCAATCTAACACAAATATACATGAAAGTAACCCATGTAAGTCTTCCATGGCCGAAATCTATATGAATACATTTACTTTTGTGGGATCTACATTTGCTAAACAGGTTTCTCACTTTCCCCTTGGATATTTCCCTGTTTACACAAGGATTTTGGGATTGAATTCTAATTCTTCAATTAATTACCAAGGGAAAAACCAACATGTCTATACAAAGTGAAAGATCCTGAAGTGAGAATTTGTGGAGAAATGTTTGGCCATTGTTTCCAGAAGGCTTCTTATAAGGGAGCTCTTAATGTATCCATTTATCTAAGAACACGGTGTATAATATTCCTTTGTAAGGTTAGATGACCATAAAGATGATATGGGTGAACTAGGATCTTTTTTGAGAGAGACCCTCATTAATGCTTCTCTAAATGGTGATAACACAACACACATGAACTTCCAGATTACACATCTCACTAGTGGGAATGGGATTGGTGGACACCATGAGATCAAAAAACTTGATAAAGTTGTATCCTTGCCTGCATGCTTCAGAGAGGATGATTTGTCTCATGACATGGATTTTATTATGAAGTACAAGAGGAAGGATAACGAAACCATTTTATTAAGACTACAAATTGTAGATAAAGAATGTAATTGTTTTTTTATTGTAATAGGATATCATTAACTTAGTTTGTAGGGTCTGGAATGTAACCTTGTCAATCTAATAAATTGTAAGGCTATTCAAATCTGTTCCTTTCTTCAAACAATCCATAATCCTTGTTATTTTCATCCATATTAATAATGCAAAGCTCCTCTTGCATTTTTCAGGTCATATTCACAATATCTATTTTCCATTTGATGTGGAAGAAAATACAACCATGAGTGTGGCCAGTGAAATGGTTGTTGAGCTTGGCCTTGTTGATCAAGATGTCACAAAAATCATAGCTATGATTGATGAAGAAATCCTAGTTTTGGTCTCTAATTGGAAGGCAAGGGTAGCCATAGATGATGATGAGCAGTTTGAGAAGCAACATAAAGATATAAAAGAGTACTACAATTCACCCTTGCAAAGTATCTAGGTGCAATTACAAACAATGACATAGAAATTGAAAGGTGATTCGCTATTAGTGATTCAAGCATTCAAAAATAAATCTATCAAAATCAAAATCTAAAAAAAAAAAGAATAAATATCTTCATACAATAAAAGATGATTGCAAATACATACAAAGAAAAAGATTAAATTATCTGCTTTAGATGGATCAATAGATTATTTAAAAGTGAGCATTCATCACTGGCATTGATGGATTGATAGGATGAGGAAGAGCATCATAAGCATATTAGTAAGAAGTGCAATTGTTAATAACTTCCCTCTTTGCCATAACATGGCAACTGTTCTGCTATGTGTTAACCACGTAACCTTCAACTTGTCTTCCTTCCTGGTATCAACTGCCACCTATTATAATATTAATATTAGCTCATTTTCCTCATAATAATGCAGGGCCATTTAAAAATTTAATCATGCCCTATGTCCTTCGATCAAATCTTTCTTTGTTTTATTTTATTTTTTCATTGTATTAATATAAAAAATGTATAATAATATATGTAATACTGTTATATTAAACTATTAAATAAATATAATTTAGTACATAATATTATAAATAAAATTATGAAATTATAATATATACTATAATAAATATTATATATATAAAAATAAAATAATATATAGTATATTACAATGATATATATTATTATATACTTTGATACAATATATTATGTATAACATATTATACAAATATTATATTAATATTACTATATATAATAATATTTATTTTCTAGGTTAATATTCTTAATACAAAATTAATTATAAATACATAACATAAATATTATTAATATATCATAATATTATTTATAATATATTATAAAAAAATAAGAGATTTAATTAAAAACTTAGAATGTTATAATATATAGGGAGAAGTTGGAAACCACCATTCAACCCTTGATATTTCTCCCTTAACCTTATGCTTTGCAATTTAAGTATTAATGCACTACAACAAGCAATTATGTTTACAAAACAAAAGCTAGATCCTTATCAAAAGGGAATCCTCGCCATTTGATGAGATGTGTTTTTTCCAAACAAATGTAATGTTATGTTATGCTAATGACCTTTAATTCTATGACATTTGTGGTGGAATTTGATGACTAAGTGCTTGCTAGTTGTTATTCCTTGTCACTGTCAATCCACAAAAATAGAGTGATTAGTACTCGATAATAAGCTCCTGCCACTGGTTCAATCGTTGAACATCATGATGATTCAGAGCCCCGTAGTAATGATACAACATAACAAAAGCTAGATCCTTATCAAAAGGGAATCCCCGTCATTTGATGAGATGTGTTTTTTCCAAACAAATGTAATGTTATGCTATGCTAATAACCTTTAATTCTATGACATTTGTGGTGGAATTTGATGACTAAGTGCCTGCTAGTTGTTATTCCTTGTCACTGTCAATCCACAAAAATAGAGTGATTAGTACTCGATAATAAGCTCCTGCCACTGGTTCAATCGTTGTACATCACGATGATTTAGATCCCCGTAGTAATGATACAACGTAAAATCCTTGGTAGGTCTTGAACATGAAAAAAAATAGACAAAAGCCATGACTTTAGCCACACACTGTCCATTTTCATTCCTCCATGATGGCAAAAATGTCCACCCAAACACTGTGGTCTTGTATCCTTGCCTCTTAATTTATAGCTTTGAGAAAAGTATGGAACCATGTCATAAGGTGATTGAATTTCTAAGATAAACATTGTTGGGTGAATATTTTGTCGACCAGCTAATTGGTGACCAAAATAGTTCCTATCACCACAGCATAGGGAGATGGGTCGTCCTGGTGTACAGGTTTACTACATCAACAGGGGACAAATCTCTCCTCTCATCAAGGGGAGGTTCCCTATTAAATATGCAAAGCTACATAGAATATAAATAAGCAGAAAGTAAGACATAGGGGTGGGATAAACCATCCATCTCTCTTCTTTCAGAGATGATGCTCACAGACAAAGGAGAAATCCTGGTGTGAACACTGAAGGCACTTCTCTTCTTTCAGAAGTGTTCTTGCAGGAAACAACAGGATTTTCTTTCAGGTAGTAAGATAAGAAACCAGTTAACCAGAGGGCGTAGTAACAGCAAGATGAAGCAGAACACAAAGTTTCCACCTCAATTGCCCAAAGAGTATATCACAAAGGATAATGGGGGCACAAAGTCACCCCAAAATCCTTAACCAAAAAAAAAAAAAAAACACAGACTGAAAGCAATTGTGAAAGCACAAAGTCTTCCCACAGTTGGTTTCAGGACACTGCCCTATTGCCTTCACTAATTCTGCTTACCAAATTAAATGAATAAGTACACCTTCAGAAGACAGACGTAAGAATGATATTCTAAAATGACACAAGTCAGAACAGCACAAAGTCTGTGAAAAACCTGCTTTCTCATTCAGATAAAAATGAAAATGAAATTACAACCTGAGCTCAAAGTCTCAGTCTTCTTCTTTCAAAATGGGCAGAGTTTCGCTCTTGTAAAATGAAAGTCCCCTTTACAAATGAGAGAAAATACAAATTTATAGCAACTACCCAAGGATTGGCACCTTTTTCCATGGGACGGCCCATGCTGCAGTCAGCGTCTTCAATGCGTCTCCAGTTTTGTCTGGAGAGACCATGCTGAGAACAATGCGCTGCCATAACTATGGTGTGTCCCTTAATCTGATATGTCTTCTCCTTAATATGGACCATCTGGTCCTTTGCATATTTGTCTTTACTTCATGGAAGAAAACAGGCCGTGTCCTTGGTTTGGTGTGCTCAGAAGTCTACTCGATCCACTGTTCCACCTACTAGAAATAACTCTTTTGAAGACATTTCTGGTCCTTTGCATCGATCTTCTCTCTTTGAGTCTTTAGGCTCTCTTTTCAGTCGATCGCTTGATTCAGGTTGAACCTTGAACCTGTTGAACCACTGAAAGTTCATCGGTTCATTGGTTCATTTTGTCTCCTTTGTTCTATCGCTTCTTGGTTCAATCGCTTCTTCGCCCCTTGGTTGAACCATCGCTTTAATTGAACTTGCCTTTGGAATCGTCCATGTTGCTTCTTTGTCCTTTATAGCCCTTCTTGTCTAAGTCTTTGGGGGGGTCCTTTCTGCGTCTTTGATGAGTGGCAAGTTCCGCTGTTATGAAACTCATTAAAAACTCACAGAAAAATGGGATCCACGACATGTCTTTCCCGAACAAATTCAAAAGGGGAACATGGATGCAAACACTTGTCATGCTTCACTGAGTCATAACAGGACACATGACGTATTCCGCTCTGCTTTATAATGGACACGTGGCGGCTTTTGGGCTTCTTTCTCTCGGCGGGCTTTATCCTTTATGTCCTTCGGGCGAATTCCTTCGGACAATTTTTTCGAAGGATTTCGCTTTGTCTTTTGCCTTGTTCACTTTTTCGAAGGAGTTCACTTTGTCTGCTTTTGCTCGCTGCCCTCCGCAAGGGCACTTGGCTTGGTTCACAGCCCTCCGTAAAGGCACTTGTTCCTTTGGCTTTGGGGCAGCCCCTTGAACCTGCCGATTGAACTAACTTTGGTTCAACGGTTCAATGGTTCAGTCTTGCATTTGATGCCATCTTTTTGTCTATCTTTTGATCTCTTTGAACTAATTGAACCCATTGAATCCGTTGGACCAAAACGGTTCAAGTTTCAACGGTTCAATGGTTCATTCCTTGCTTAGAAGTTTGCCGATGAACATTTTTAGTTGAACCAAGGCGTTGAACCAATCCTAAAAATGACTAAGCGTTAGAAGCTTGTTCTTTTGACTGAACTCGCCTGCAAAAGCTTTTGCACCTGTTGAACCTGCTAATTTCAAGCATGTTGAATCTGTAGAAACATATATGCAGAGTTCGTAGAAATCAACCTGTGAAGCCCACAGAACTTGGCCTGCAGAGTCTGTAGATTTTCTTCCTGCAAAGTCCGTAGATTTCCTTCCTGCAGAGTCCGTAGATTCAAGCCTGTAGAGTCCGTAGATTCAAGCCTGCAGAGCCCATAGATTTCTGGAAAGCTTGAAAAAAAGAGGAATTTGAAAGCTCAGAGCAAATTTTGAGAAGGGAATAGAGAAATTTCGGTCCTGTAGGACCAAGATATCTCATATGTTGTTCCAAAAATGAGTGACGCATTTGGGGACCAACAAACATAACCTTTCGTTTTTCCCTCTAATCTAGCTTATGTGTATGAAATAAGCAAGCAAAGATTTACCGACAAGTTTCTAATTGATAGGCCAAAGGCAACAAAGTTATATGAAAATTATAAGAGAGAGTTTGTTGACATTCATTGATATTGTAATTAGGTGAAGGAGTTTTCTTGCGATTGGATTGGTGCAAAAGGGGATTTTTCATCAATCCATACCTCATTTGGCTGCAAGTACGTATTTTTACTCATTAATGATGTTTTGTAACTGAATTGTAAACTAAATACCCTAATAAGGCAAAACTTCTTGATAGGGCAAGAAAAAGTTATATTTTTTGAGGATTTATTATTTGCCAGAGGATTTTTGAAATTGTTTTTCAATTGACCATAGTGAATATTGAATCTTCAACTATAATCTATTTATAAGTAAAACCAATAATCAATCCCCTTTTGCATCTACAAGGGCTATTTGAAATCCATGTTCCCTTAGCATTATCACTAATTACTAGTTTTCTTAATCCTACTTTTTTTTTGTTGGAAGATGTTGTGGTTATGTTTTGTAATGCCAATTATAATTCTTTTTACATCACTGTCATGAGGCTTCCTATGGGTTCTTACAAGGCAATATGTAGGTATTGACTATACGTATAAGGGATATTTTGGATTTATTGTAGAAACAATTGAAAATGGTAGTCATGTACTTTTTCTTATGGTGTTGTTTGAAAATATTTTGTCCATTTTCAAAGTGAAATGTTCTTCGTATCATGAATTGATGTGAATTTTGCACATACATTTTTAACAATTCCACAATACTCAGTCTCTTGAACATAGATCAATTAAGTTCATGTAGGTTATATTTTAAGTCAATTGAAGTTTGTATGTAAGATTGACACATTCATTTGCAACATATAAATACCTCTACTAATGAGTGGGCCTCTTTGTAGGACTCATTGTAGGACAATATGATTGAAATGGTTTCTTCTTGCAAATGCAAGCTTTCTTTTATTTTTATTAGGCATAAGAATATTCCATGAGCCAAATTATACAATTTCTATTAAATTATTAAATGTGATGAATTGATTTTTTGGTGTATTCTTGCCCATGTAGTTTTTATTTTATTTCGCCGATACACTCAAAAAAGAAGGAATGGCAATGTATTATGTTTAGAATTTAATGCTACAATCCAGATCCAATGATCACATTTCTTTGGCATAGATTTTGCTTGATGCATTGCCCTTTTTTGGGGGGGCCAAAGCTCTCTTGTATATGTTCAAGTGGTTTGGATTTTTCTGACAACCTTTGTTAGAGTAATGTGCAAGTTCTGACTCAATTTAAGGTAACAACTTTTTTATTTGTTTTGTCTCTCATTTGTGTGTTATTTATATTATAAATTATGAGATATAGTATATCTTTCGATAAAAATCATGTTTCTTAATTAAAATGGATTATATATATACATAGTCCAAAATCTAGTTTGAAATTAGACCAAAGATTCAAATATGCAAGCATCTAGGGCAAGTTTGATCTTGCTTTACTCGTAGGACTTTTCTTGGGTTTGGATTTGTTGGGGAGGGGGGGGGGTGCGTTTAACAAGTAGAGATTACATCAGGTCATGGATATCTACATTTACTCAATTTATAATGAATCTTTTGAAGGATAATGTTTTGCAATTGAATAGTGGAGCACACTTATAGGGTGTCATTTTTCAAAGATGAGAAGAGAAAATGTTTTTTGTTGGGGGATCTATTGTTTTTTAATTAGCTCTCCTGTACATCTACAGAGACTTATTAAAACCCAATACCCATCTTAGTAGACTGTTCATCACTATTTTTACTCAAATAAAGACAACATTAGTTGGTCTACTTTGTAGTGTTGATTTTTGATCTTCTTGATGAATTTTTTCTTGGGTACTATAGAGTTTCTATGCAACTTCGTGTATCATTTTTAATTACTAAATCCATTTTCATAGTTCAATAGCCACTTTTGGGCATGCTCTTGTTTACATCAAATGTTCGCCATACATACATCTCAATAATAGTGATCTATAATTCTTTTAACAAGAGTGTGTTTTGAATCCCTTTGCTTTATTTGATAAAACAATCACATCTTAAATCAATTGAAATTGTTATTATAAAATGGATATCTTTCAATTTGCCATAGATATGTAAAAGTATTTTGACAATGTTTAGGCCATTTGGAGTTTTGCTACACTTTTGCTTAGACTAATGTACAACCTTTTGGGTTGCACTTGTTTTCTTGAGCACCAATTGAGATCCATTTTTTTTAATTGCCTTTTTGGCTTCAACCCCAAACTTTTTTGAATATATTAAAATGGTTGGAGATTCTATTTTTTTTAATAATGTACGCACTAAGCTAAACTTTTAGGTGGTTATTCATTAATCTTAAGTTCTATGAATTGTTGGGATTTCATGGCTTTGAACCTTTAACTTGCACAATATTTTTTAATTAGTTAGAAATTTAAAACCATAACGTTACTCCATGCTCGATTCTTAAAATTTCATTTTTATTTAAAATATACAAAAATCTAGATATTTAGTTTTGGTTCAACGTCCTCAGTGCTATGATCATTGTCTATGATTAAAAGCTAATTTTCCTTAGCATAGTATTTGTCCGTGTAGTTCTACCTAGGCTTCCACATACTATGTCCATAGTATTATTTGCATTTAACATATGTAAAATAGGTAGAAGTTGTTCTAGATCATTTGTGATTTTCCTTTATGAAATTTACTATTGCAACTGCTCCATTTATATTATCCATGTTCCAAACATGGAAGGATGTTGGAATTCATATGCCAGAGCTTGAATTAGAACTCAAATATTCAATTCAATTCATATGATGGAATTCGCATGTCTTTATTTATTACATCATTAAAAATAAGGTCTTCACTCTGTCTTGTTGGCAACATTGTCATGCATACTATTATAGCATAAAATTAAACTAAATATACATCTATGAACTATGTTTTTAACAATACTGATGTTTTTACTACTACAAGAGAGTGCACAACTTCATATTTTGTCGAATTTATCTAATATATTATCACATGCTCTTTCTTTTAGGGGGGAAGCCTCACAGTTCAACTATTTGGGTTCTCAGTAGAGAAACTATCAATACCATCGTCTAGAAGCCCATCTAAATTAAACAAGAACAATACTCAAGTTGCTTTTCAGAACACATTGAATAAATGTTGTAATGGCTATACATACTTGATAATGGTTTAACATATATCATTATAATGACTTTACATAATTAATATTTAATACAATCTATTTTAATAGATTTTTTTTAGACTATATCATATACATGCAATTTTTAAAAAAAGACCGTTAAACATTGTTATTGTTTATAATAAAAAAATATTGTTTTTAATAATCATTACGATTCTAAAAATTATATTTTATTTTATACTAAGTATTTAAGTGTACTTAAAATTATAATCTTAATTTTATGTTAAATAATGTCTATAACAAATTTCAATTCTATTTTAACTCCCGGAGGGATTTGGCGAATGACACCCTTGTTATTGTGACAAAATTTAAATCATTTAAATATTTTTTTCTTAATTGATAACGTAAAAACGCTTTTGATTGGAGCTATGAACTGGTGTTAGGGTACAACAAGGGGCTTAGCCCCTGTGACAAGGAAAATGTAGAAAAACAAAGCGTAACAACGAAAACAAGGACATACAAAACACCTCCCCAAAGCAACACGCTGTAACGAAAAAGGAACAACTATAAGAAACAAACCTTCACCCAGAAGTCAGTAAAGACCCCAAAAATCCCTTCCGTAAAACATCTACCAATCCGTAGTAGGAGGAATAAAGATAAGCAGGACAAAATAAAAATAAAATGAAATAGTCCCAAGCGAGATTGCGTAAGTCCTCAGCGTTAGGGAAGAGCCCATGTTCTCTCATGCCTAGAGAGTAGGTTTTTCACTGTCCATTAAGAGCCATTCTGCACCAAGTCTTTCACCTCCAGTCGCAGTCTTTCCACATTGGACCTTATGCCTTTCTTCTTCACAATGGTGCCCACGTTAGTTTTGGTTTTCTCGGGTCGCATAAGGGGAGAAGACGGGGCAAACAGAGGAGAAGTGGGGTGGTGAAAGGGGAGGGGTAGTCACCAAAGGGGGGGCATTCCCAATAGGGGAGAAGGGCTTAACAAGTGGGGGGGATGGGCAAAGGGGGGAAGCTGAAGCTTGTCACCGAAAATCTTAGGGTGGACGTCGCTCCCTCTTCCTCCAGACCTGATGGGAACAAGGGAGAGGACAAGATTGAGACACGAACGAGAATGTTGATGCCCAAGAGAGAGGAGAAGATCGAGGCACAAATGAGAATGTTGATGATGCCCTATGCTCCAATTCATTACATCGAAAACAACAGAAGGGGATACTTTTGTAATCAAGGAACTGAGTCCATTTGCCCCAAGAGAAAAGCAGGGGCACCGAGTGGAAGAGGTGCTTGGATAGGTCCAAGAGAGCACAAACTCTGACAAATCTACCGCGCAACGGCTCTTCATCAATCTTCACAAAATAACCCACTTTGTTAACCAAAAGCCTAATGTGTTCTTCATTCCGTAAAATAGGAGAAATATGGTACAATATCAGCCAAGGGGGGTTGTTGATATCTTCATCGACACTGGTTCAAAAAAGGCCTTCTAGAGACATAGAAAGATGTCGAACTTACCATAGAACCATGGCCTAGTGGACCAAATAATATCCCTATCAATGGTAGATTGGAAGAACGCTAGAAAAAACCTCGAGCCAAGGAGAGAAAAGGAGGGAGTTGCCATCAAATTCCAAGTTGTCTTAACCCATTGAGAAAGCGCACCTAGAGAAGGATGAGCTCCCAAACACTTATCAAAGAGAGTTTTTTGACCCAAAATAAACTCCTTATCCTAAATCACGAAATCAGAGATTTCCAACTCGGAAGAATCATTTGAAAACTACAGTGGAATGTCCCCAGTTCGGAAGGGAGGAGGAAAAGGGACCCCAAGAGAAGGGGCATTCTCTTATCATTTAAATAAATTATAAAACTAATCTTATCGTAACATTTTTTTAATATAATTCAAACTCTACTTGATATCATTCTTATCCCAAATCCAACCATATTTACTCACAAATCCAGAAATATTCTATAGTCCAGGCCTCAGGGACAATGGCCTTCTCCATGGGGGCATTGACGGCCCCGGTCGCGTGCAGCAGCCTGGACGCGGGCCATATGCTCAGAGCCGCAGAAATTGCAGACAAATCCGCTGGCTACACAGCGCCACATCCAAATGCGGGGTGCATAATTGCACGGGGCTCTAAGGTTGTTGGCGAAGGGTTTTTGTATGGCCAGGGGACCAGGGGCGCAGAAATAAAGGCGCTAGAAAAGGCCAGAGAGCTTGCCAAGGGGGCTACGGTTTATTTGAACTTAGAACCCGGCGATTGCCATGGCGACGACAGCGCTGTTAGCGCTCTAATACAGGTATGTTCTTTTTTGTTTATTTTTTTTTCCAATTATTGAAAAAAATAGTTTTTTGTCCCTCGTTAGATTCTTCAGAGAAATTTATTGGCAGTTTTTTTGAAAGGAAAACTAAAAGGCGGTTGTTATAAATAGCTGCATTTCTATCCTTCAAAGTTGAAAGAGAACATCAATTTTTGTATGATAATCTTTGGTTATGGTATTATAATTTAGTTTTCAATTAAAAAAAGTAAGAGTTAATTTAATTAAGGCCAATTTTTATTTTGGCAATTCCATGTTGATTAATTATTTTTTTGAAATTGCATGTTGATTATTATTATTTTTTTGAAATTCCATCTTAATTAAATTTTTATTGAAGCAGATCACTAATTACTGAGTTACCACAATGCATTCAATTTATTTTGGTTGTCTTCAGCTTTAGGCTGCCTTATTTTGAGTGGGTTTGAACCTGGGTTGCCCACATATGACTGTACTCCTTTAGCCATTATACTACAATCTGGATGACATTGAAATTGTTTTTTGAAGTAAGTTCGAAGTTAAAATTTTAAAACAAGAAGTGAAAAATTTAAAAAAAAAATTATAAGATAAAAACTAAGTTCAAAAGCTTTGAATCAACATTTCAGGGCAGTCGTCCAAAAGGTTGTGGTGCAGTGGTAAAAGGGTGCATTCATAAAGAGAGTGATTCAAGTTTAAATTACCACACTGGAATAAAGCGACCAAGAACGTGGAGGATATATTTGCATGGAAAAACACATCCAAGTTAGGGGTCTGTTTCTCTTAGAACCAGTCTTGGCCCTGTGATGTTTCTAGTCACCCTCATAAAAAAGAAGACGACAAAAACGTATTGGGCCACTTGTTGTTGTCCATCATTGAGATGAATGATAAGAATTATAGATTGGATTTCCTTGTATAGATAACTCCATATATAACATGAGGTGGGAACTGTTACAATACAAAATTGCTCACTTGGAACTAAACCATCATAAATTTTTATTACTATTATTATTTTGCTAGATAAAATCCATTTTATTAAATGAAACAATTATGTAAGGTCTAAAAGAGGTCCAAAAAGAGTGGATTTCTTAATAGCTGGCTGAAAATGGAACCAATAGAGCCTTATTAGCTAGAGAGCTAATAAGGAGACATAGGAGACCAATCAAAGAAAAAAGAAACAACAAATAAGTCAAAGTTTCCAATTGTTGACATAGGGCCATCATCAAGCATACTCTATGAGATCAGCGAGACAAGGAGGAGTGGGGTTAATTATATTGCTCTCGAGTGTTTTGAATTTCCTCCTCCTCCTCAATGTTTGCTTTCAGGACTTTGTTGTAATGGCTAACGCAGTGGTGAACTTCTGCAGATTGTTAAGATCTTGGCTGACCATCATAAGCAAGTTGTTCATGCTATCAAAGTCATTACAATTTCCTTGAATCACATCCACAGTCTCAGATTGAACAAAGATCTCCCTTTTGCAGATGGCAGCGTCAGGTGATCATTGAGACTTTCCAGAAGAGAATTTTGAGCAGCAAAGGCTTTCTTGCCTTTGGTATGGTGCACCTGCATGTCATTGCGTATGCATCCCACTTCCTGTTGGCCAGAGATTTGGTTATTGACCTTATTAAGGATCAGACTTTGAGCCTGAAATGCCTCGCATCATTATATTATAGATACTATGGTGTTCCACATTCCTCATCTCGTTCAAGAGGCCAGGGGAAGGAACATGGATTCTCTTATTAAAATTATTGCTGACTGTCTTTCCAGAGGATTCACCTCTTTCCCAAACTCCCGCCCTAGAGAGACCTCCATCATTATTATTTTTGGGGACCTCTTCAAGACCATTCGTCGACACATTGATGTTAAAGGAGAAGGGATGTTTGGCAAGGTTAGAATCCTAACCATATATCTTTCTCTTATTAGGAACATTGATAGACAACTCCTAGCCTGAAACACTATTGGGCTCATTCTCTGGCCTGTGCTTAGGATCAATTGTATCCATAGTTCAAAAACTCGTACCCAACAATTACTTAACAGCCCAAAATTATGACTTGGACTCGGGACTTGGGAGTTTCTCGGCAATTACTTGGCAACTTTTTTTGCTACTTTAAAAAACATATAAATTCATAAAATAAACTTAAATAACATGTAAAACATTGTTAAATGATGAGAAATGAATGTTCAGAATGCCATAAGTAGTCTGCATTTGTAATATGTATCAGTTGAGACATGACGGTATGTAATATGTTTGAAAATTGCACTTGAATATTGCTTTCATTCATTCATTCATTCATGTGTAGACAGTAAACTGTAATATGTAATATCAATTTTCAAATATGTTTCAGTAATTAGACTTCAATATTCCTTGAAGTGACTGTCAAATTGTCAATGACTGGTCACTGTATGGCTGTATCAGACTTAAGTAATTGGGTGCTAAACTTCAGACGTCAATACTATAATACTTGACTGTATCTACGATCAGCATAGGAAATTATACCATCTAATGTTTCATTGCTGATAGCATCAGAATCATCAGATCTATGTAAAGTTGGGCTGTATAAATTTAAATCTCGCTGTAAATCCTGCAGTTCCCTGTACCATGCTCTAGTAGCTAGCTGATTAAAAATGCAGAGAAAAATCGCAGAAAAAACATGCAGAGAAAACGATAAAATCGCTTTTCTTCTGACATGGGCTTTAATTCTTTACTCAGCAAGTCGCATCGATATAGTCACGATTTTCGCTGAGTAATCAATGTGATTACTCAGCGAAAATCGGCTTACAATTTATGAGAAGGTTTATCGTTCCCTGTGCTGATAGTGATTTCTCGTGATAAATTACTCAGCAAAAATCGGCTCGCGATTTATGAGAAGGTATATCATTTCCTGTGCTGATCGCGATTTCTCGCGATAAATTGGCTATTTCTAGCGATATTTAAATCTATGGTTGTAACCATATCTTCGTTGCAGTTGGGGATATCATTTACACCATTCAAATGAGGAAGGTCTATTTTTCTAGAGAGCACTTGACAACCGTTCTATTAAATTTTAATTCATGGTATGCAGATCTGCACTTACAATGAACACAAGCTTATCTAAACATCTCTCAAAACATCTTACTATTAAATTCATAAAACTGGACTAAAAATTCACAAGTGCAAACACCACATTTGATCAAAAATTCAAAATAGTGGACTGTGTATACACCTTATTTTCACGTACTGAAATTTTATCTTCATAGGACTCGTCGGTACATTGATATCCCTGAGTGTATGTTCGAAGGAGTACACTAGGTTTTGGGGTGGGCCGGTTCATGGTGCTTTGTGAGAGTTTCCATCATGCTATTTGTTCTTACTACCACCGTTATTCCTGCCATGACACCAGCTTGCTTGTCCTGCGAGGTTCCCCTTCCCCATTCCACTCCTTTTCTTCCTGTATGTGTGCCTCTTCTTGATGCCATCGGCCTGATCAGTGTTGTTGGCTAAGTTTGAGTTCTGACTTTTAGGGCTTGTATTCGTATTTATAGGGTTCCAATTTATCAAAAGCAAGACATAGAAGCTGCGCTACTCGCACACGCAAATCCACCTTAGTAAGAAGAAGAGGAATTAGGGCTAAGGAGCTTACACTTGAGAACGACTAGTTTGCACAAGGACTTGAAGATATCAAGAAAAGAAGTTGAACTAGCAAGGTACACCTAGTCTTTGGAGTCCCCAACTAGGGTCTACTTGTCTACTTAGGTCATTTTATTTCCATCTTGACTTCACCTACAACCATCTCTCACAAAGTCCACTTAAGCCAAGGGGAGATTAATGCGCCGACAAGTAACACAAGGTAAGTATCCTATCTATATACTTCTTCTTTTATACTTTGGTGGTTACATTATATTGGTATGTTTATGTATTCCATGTTTAGATTAATATATGATTGCTAGTATATTGTTATCTCTGCATGTTTTATCTCTTTATTTACATCTCATGATTACAGTACACCCTTACATCCCTTAGTTTAGATACCTCATAGTTATTGCCTAAAGGATTTTTATTTTTTTTGATTACCTTTTACACCTTTTGGTTACCATCTCATGACACCTTTGATCTAGTTACGCCTATGCTTGCTAATGCTTGTGTAGATTACCTTATTAGATCCCTTACAACCTCCTTTGATCATGACCGTTGTCTATTGCCTCGAACTGCTTTGTGGATTGGCATATTGTATGTGTGTTGGATCTAGTAGAGTCTTCTACCTTTTCCTATATTATAGGATATTTATATTGTTGACCATTATTAGCTTACATCCATTATGGGGAGCTCAACATGAATCTTGCCCCATGCTGTGTTGAGTCATTTTCATGTTTTTTTTCCTTTAGTTTCTTAGTGTTATTAATTTATCAAGCATACCTTGCTTGCCAAATTTCTTTTTCTCCTTTAGCAATCCTAAAGGTTATCTTCCCATTCCTACAATGGAGTATATCAACATCACCCAAGATGGAACCACTCAAGGTTTCTCTTTCTCCCAAGGATTCCCTCTCAACAAATATTGTGCGATGACTATTACCAATACCAAGAAAAACAACCATATTCCTACCAACTCAATGATCAATACAAGATTCAAAGCCAATCAACAACAATCAATAAAGCAATTGTTACAAAGAATTCAAATTTGAGGGTGGATAAGATGATTTTATAGAGTTTACTCTTGAAATGTAAAATTCCTTAGTTGACCATCCCGAACATATAGGAAGATCACAAGAAGAAATTTTATGCCCATATGGTTTCAAAATTTCTCAATCCTCTTAGGTTCGGTCTCACCCCAAGCTGGGACAAGTCATTCCATGGATTTCTCCTCCACAATTATGAACATAGCTACAAGCATGGCCGACGCTACCCTTAGCACCCCTCAAAATAACAATAATCATGCTCCCAATGCCACTCAAGCATCTCAATCAAGTCAAAATACTTTCACGGATCCCACTTAGATGATCTTGAAAGTCTTGGAGAAAATGGCCCACATGCAAACATCTAGTGCCACTGAATTCATGCAAATGCAAAACCAACTTTTGCAAATGTCCAATAGACCTTAACAAATTTAATGGGAAATGCCAAATCAATGTCCTTTGATCTTAAAATTTGGATCTAGTATGTTAACCATTGGAGCTAATTACTTCCACTATTCTCATATTTGTAATAAATGCTTATAAGACATTTCTTTTAGACAATTTACGTAAAATTCTCATTTAGAAAGGTGCATAGAGAGCTTATAGAGTCAGAGGAAGTCTCAAAACTATCCGGACATTCTGGAAACATCTCATTATTTTGACGCAGAGTTGGCATCGTTGATTCTCAAAGAAACCCACAACGACACTGCGCCTTTTCAAAAAAACCCATGGTGGGAATGTGGGTTATCAGAAGATTGCATGGCCCGAGTTCAAACAAGTAACGATTGCAAATGTGGCTTGTTTTTGGACTTTCTGACGGTTCAATTCATCTCTTGGGTGATCCGTGTACCTTTTGTTGTTGTGTTTGTGTATAAATATAGGACTTTGGGTGAGTTAAAGGCATTGAATGGAAGTTGGGTTCTCTAGTGCAATTGCAAGTTTTGAGTCCAAGGTTGAGTGTTCCATTGTTCTCCTAGCTGATGTTGTTTATTAGGGATTGTGAATTGTCTAAGAAGAATTTTAAGAAGTGCAAAGCATTGTGCAAGGGTTTGGTCAACAATAAATTGTAATTGTGTCTATGAATTCCATTGATTGGCAATAAACCTGTACATGAGAATTATATAGTGGAATGAGGAGTAAGCACTTAATTTTTCATCTTGAGTTTCTCCAAGGTAATCTTTGTGTAATGTGTTTTGCGTAGTTTTCCTTCTTGCTTTCTGTTTCAGTTTATTGCATATCCAACACTTAAATCTTTGTCCCCCTAATAAAAAATAAGGCATAACAGTAAGCAAAAAAGCATGCATGTGTTAGGAGTTTGAATAGGATTCGTATTGATTAATTGTGAGTGGAGTATCCACCAAGTTATAGATCATCCCCCTTCCTCCCTTACGAATCATCTCTGGAACTCAATACTAGAACCACCCATTCAAAACTAAGTTTTACAAAACTTACAAAATGAACCTTTAGTGCCTCACATTGCAGCCATGGACATTGGGGGAATTATCCCATCCATCAGTTACAACTTGTCCACCGATCCCTCCTTGCATCTTAAGGCCTTTGGCAACCTTAATTTTTTTTGGCTCAAGTAGAAAACTTGTGTAAGTACCAAACTACTAGCCAAAACCTTCCTGGATGAGGCTTTAGAATGGTACAATCAATTTAAGCCTAACTCTATCATTGAATTAGAAGGCTTAGTCAATGCATTGGTCCAAGAATTCCAATATCATGTCTTTTCGTAGGGCAACTTGGGTAACTTTATCATTTGCAAACAATCAAACAATGAGCTGGCCTATGATTTTATCAAACGATGGAAATCCTTGGCTCATAAAGTTGACCATAACATGACTAAAGAAAGTCGCTTCAAAATTTTCACAACTGCCTTAGAACCTAATTTACAATACAAGGTTAGGTCCTCTCCTAAGAAATTGGAGGAAGCCTTTGAGTGAGCTAAAAGACTATCACTTCATGCGGCAATTTGAGATTTCTCAACCCAAACGAAACACACAAATGCTTATAAGACCTAACAAAAACATGCATGCTATTGATGATGGTGTTTCTGACACCCATGATCATAATTTTGACTCCAAAAGAATTATTCATGCAATCATACCTTGTGGCTCCCAAAATACAACCTTCTCCCAACCATTTGCAGGGAACCCGTTTCAACCACCTCCTTCATTTGATAATTATATTCATCAATGTCTTAGAAGTGCTAAAGAACTTAGAAAGAGACTTGCTAGACATCAACCTAAAGATCTTGATCCTTCACGCCCAACACATTAGTAGTATGATACACAAGTTTTATTGGTTTCATGCTAATTGCATTCACATGAGATATGTTGTTCCCTTCGCATCGTAGCATGCAACTTTTTACTTGCCAGTAACATTGACTAGGATGCTATGGCAAGAAAATGATATCAAGATTTCCTCAAAGCCTCAAAACACCAAGAAAATTGCAAAAATGCATCTCATAATATCACAAACCTTCCAATGCCTCAAAACCCTTAGAGTTTAGCTCTAGTTGCCAAAAGCATATAAACTAAAGTCAATCCTAATTCCTCAACCAATGAGGAAAACCTAGTTCACATGAATGGTATGAAGTGCACCATAGCATGTGCCAATTCCTAATACAACACTCAACCTATTCCTACAACCACTTACAAAACCTAAAGAATTATTCAAGCCTACCCTATAGGTTAGACTCCTGTTGCAACCCACCTTGAAAGTTCCAAAATTAGAAGATTTGAATTTTTTTGACGTCATTAGTCAGGTTGATGATGTTGCCTATTTATACTCCATCGACAAGGTTGTTTGAGTCTTCTCCTTGATGTTGCCTAAGTCTACCTACGTCAGTGACTGGGTGATGATGTCGAACAAAAACAAGAAACACCAATTTAGTCCCTCTCGAGTTCAAATATGATATCATTCAAAATTTTGTTCCTCAGTTTTAGTCAAATTTAGAATAGCCCAGCTTTGAGGAATGCGATCCTATTGAGGAGCTCTCTATTCTTCCAAGCAAGATTCCCTTCCTTGAGCTCATACGCACTTCTCCTAAACATTGGAATTGATCAATGCAAACTCTTTTGGCCATGAACATTGCTCAATCAACAGCTTTGGGGCAAGAAGCTCTATCGCATGGTTCCGATGAGAGTATCATGCAACAATGCAAAGAGTTATATATCGAAATCGATTAAACAACCAATCAATCATTATCACTTAGATTTCCAATACAATCAGTGATTCTCGACGAAATCCTATTTTGTGCAAATGATCCACTCTTTTCATTAGCGTCTGAATTGGCAATGTCCAAGTTAAAAGAGCCCCCATTGCTAAAAGTTCCGCCACTTGCATTGCCTCTTTAGACTTTATCAAATGTCACAACCATTCAACAAGCAATCTCAAAACCATTTGTAGCATGTATCAAAAATATAACTAAAGGCAAATGTCTCCCATGGGATGCATTTGGATTCCTATCACAATACCTCCTAGAATGGTTAGGGTGAAGGCTATGATCTTCAATTTCCCCCTTTCCTATAATATCTTGCTTGGCCACTATTGTACTCATCGTATGAGGGCCATAGCTTCTTTCGCTTGTCAATGCGTCAAGTTTCCCTACTAAGGAGCTATGTACAAGGTACAAGGTGATACCTACCCTTGAAACTTTGAGCAATTTCAACAACACGGTATCTTCAAAATACCTGCCCTTGAAGAGCTATTGAATGTTCCCTTTTTAGAGTATCGATGCTTTAATTATCGTGTCTATTCATTGTGAGGCTATGGTGGCCCACCCCAAGCTTGTGGGGAGAGTCCCACAAACCTTCTTGATGGTGAGCCCGATGAGATCAATTTAAAACTCAAAACTTCCAACTTTCCGAACCATATCATTGCTCAATTGCCTTCTAGCTTTCGACCCCATTCTCGCAAGAGGGCAATTGACGAAATTCCTACAATGACAACTTTTGAGAAGTCCCCTAATTATACTTCTCCTCCTATTGATATCATGGTTGAATTACTCAATGTCGATCCCCCCACCCCAAATTATGATGATGGTTATATGTGAGATGATCCTTATTTGTTTGGCTATGCTTGTGCAAAGAATGTGGAGATTCTATGTTACCAAAACTTCCTATAAAACACACAAGTACAAACATCTTTCAACACTGGTATTGACATGATTACTCTTACTTGCTTTGATATTAATGATGATGATTTACTTTCTTATTGTGATATTCCTAGTGACGCACCTAACGATTCTAACACTGATTTAGTCGCTTATGTTAGGCCCTTCACTATGGAATCTATTGTTCCCAATCCCATGTTGGCTTTGACACCACTCTCGTCGACATTGAAGTGTTCAATGCAAGAATTCAAACGTCATCATCCAGCCCATTATTGCACATGGCATAAGGCTTATAGGCATCTAGTTTAGAACTGTCAAGCACATAAGAGACATTTAGAGCAACAAGCCTCACAATTGTAAGCCCCTGTGATGGAAAGTTGAGAATCAGGGTTGCCTTCCCCACCTAGATGTTTTTGCGAGTTTCATGGCACTACTACTTATTTTACAATAGATTGTCGAGTCATTCAACAACATTATAGTCCCTTCGTACCCAACAGAGCTAGTTAGCAACACCTTCTCATTGCTCGGATAGCCAGACTCCAAAGACAACTCTCATGTATATCCCCAAGAAAGCGGAATGCTAATGTCTTTGTTATGATTGCTTTTCTCATGCCATTGATGAGTGCCGAGCGTATCAACACAACATATCTAAAGTTTCAAATGCTGGAGGAGCAGCCTCCCCTAAAGAAGCATCAACAATTTTGTAATGCCCCCTTTTGGACAGATTTAGAACAAATAGGGTTTCCCAACAAACCCTAACAATAAATGCAAACCCTAGCACCAAATATTGAATTTTCTGATTTTTAATATTTCAAACCCTAGCCAAATTTTCAGAATTATTGTAGATGCAAATTTCAAGTATACATGCAATAATAAATTCAGAATATTACAGCTGTATAAATACCTCAATTTCCTGATTTATTTCAATCAAAAGATGGCTAGAAAATTTAAATAAAATATTAGAATATTATTCAAACCCTCATACATAAAATTCAGGCTTAAACAACCCTTCAAATGGCCAAATCAGACCCCAAAGGGGGGTCGCCCAACTCCAAAAGGGCAGATCACTGTCACCAAAAACCAGCACAATCCTCAAAGGTCACCAGCAGCACTTAAATCCCAGTTGCTGCCCTGTTTTTGCCTTCAAACCCTAGTCACCACCCTCCATAGGGAAGTCGCTGCCCTTGGGATGAAGTCGCCACACCTGCTGCAAACAAAATGGTGTTCAAAACACCCTTAGTTGACAAATACACTCAATACAACTCCTTTATGAAGTTGCCCTAGCTGGATATTAAGGGATTTCATCCTTAATTGCAGTCACCTTTGAAGGTTTTCGTCTGTAAAGCAATAAGTCAAGCTTTTGCGTCCTTAACCTCATAAAATTCCAATTATCCAAAAAAGTCATGCCCTCAGAGTGAATCATCATCTCCTTTTTATATCTTTCCCTCCAAGGGGTGCATTCCTTTTTGGAGGGAAACTTTAAATATTTAGAAAGGCCCAATCCCTTATAAATTCCACTTAAGGCCTTGGAATGCCCATGACCTTCCAAAGCCCCCCATTTAAGTGAAAATTAGAACAACTTAACCACAAAGTACCTTTTTACCAAGTGAAGAGGGGGAGTAGTGCTCCTTTATCAATTCCTTTCCCTTAGCCTATAGGAAACATAGAAAAATAAGGCTAAGGGTCTTATTTTGCTTATTTCTGAAAGGGGGACATGACAAATTTCATAGGCTGGAAGAACAACCACCCCTAAAGCAAGAACACCCTAGTCAGTCGAAAGAACAACTTTCTTTTATATCTTATTTGTAGTTGGAGGATCAACATCCTTCCAATTTTATCACCCCCTACATTATCCATTGAGGCTGTTTGCAAGGTCATCCTTGCGCGCATCTCAGAGAAAGTGGAAGAAACTATTCAAAGCACGTTACAAATCGCAACAATCTTTTTTATGAAGTTGTTGATGAAGTGTGTAATGCCATTCTTAAACATTGGTGAGTTATCATTATTTTATCACATATCTTATCATGCTTTTAATGTTATACTATTCTCTTTTAGCACTTGTAATTTCTTGTTTGTTTGATGTAATTTTTTCTTTATATTGCATCCTCCCTCATGGGTTTATCAGGGCATCGCATTCTTATGATCCTTCAATAATTTGACTTTTCTTGTACTCTCTCTCTTGGGTTTATCTGGCCATTATGTCCTTGTGATCCTTTGGTAAGTTAGTTTTATTGCACCTCCCTCTTGGGTTTATTTGGCCTTGTTAACCTAACGGTTACCTTGGTAATTTACTTTTCTTGTTTCCCCTCTTGGGTTTATCTCACATGCTCTATCTCCTCCCCCCCAGGTTTATTTCTATCTTTACTGGGGCTAGACCTATCACAGGTTTACATATCTATCTCGGGACATTACTACGTATTCCCTCCATATCATTGCCCTATTGGGCTTACCTCCACACTCATATACTTCTATGTGGTTTGATGCACATTGACATGTACTTCCAAATCCTTTTATATTTAGTCTCTTTTAAAGAAAAACATCCTCTCTCGTGGTCAATTACTAGCATGCCATCATGTATCGCCTTATCTCTTTGCAGACTACTCATAGTCCTCATCTTTCCCATTCCTATTATCACTTGAGGCACACTTTGGTTGGAGATAAGATAACACTTTCTTCTTTAGTGTAGGTATAGGAGTATCTAAGTGTCTTGGTTTCTAGGTTTGCTTCAGTGGTTAGGTGTAAGCTCTCCTATGTTAGTCATTATAAAAACTCATTATTGGCCTTTTGAATCCCTTTAGAGGAAAAAAATTGAAAATCCCCAAAATCAAAAGTTGAAATATCTCAAAGCAAAATCAAAATTCAGAAGGCAAAATAGAATCATTCAAGAGTCAAAATCACACTTAAAGACACGATCATATCATTGGCACACCCTTTATTCTAGTTGAAGCTCAAACTCCAAAGTTGGCTTCACATTAGAGCTGACAATCCATTGGAGTGCGATAGGCTAGTAGACTGGGATATGAGGCCTCATGTTTATCATTTGTGCTGTTTGCCTTTCCAAACAAGTACCAATTATTCATAGTTAAACAATAGCTCCATCAAGGTCCTAAGGATCAGGGAACATGTTGTGGGAAGCTGGTCACCTTTACTTTTCTTTCATAGCCTTAAGGGGATATTCTATATATTTCACTAGTTACCCCAAGCTTTAGATTGGCTAGGTAGGGTTCCTAAAGCTTTCAATGTCAAAAATTCTTAGTTTTACCCACTTGATTAAAATGCCTTATCTTTGCTAAGGATTTTCACATCGCCTTTGTGGCAACTCGCCTCCTCTCTCGTGGCATCTACAGTAGATGTGGAAGGACCTGGGTCTGGGCCTTGTCTCTGTAAAGCATTAATAGCCTCTCCTTCAAGCCTAAATGATCCAAATTGTACCCCAACCAACGACGCCATACAATCTTGCATCAATGTAGTATTGTGGTGTGGAAGCACATCATCTAGTGTGTGGACTCAATTAGTGAGCACCACCTAGCCGTCAACTATTCAAAACCAACACAAAAACCACACATCAACCAACCATATGTCAAGTAAACTTGTATCTAGGGAATATAGCGATCATAATACCAATCTTAATACTTGAATGTGTGCACTACCTAGCCGTCAACTATTCAAAACCAACACAAAAACCACACATCAACCAACCATATGTCAAGTAAACTTGTATCTAGGGAATATAGCGATCATAATACCAATCTTAATACTTGAATGTGTTGGCTCATCGTAGACTACCTCTCCATCCTGTTGGCAGTTGAGGATTACATCATTTTCGTCATCCTCCCTCCATCATGCTCTAAAGCTCGACTCCCATCTCTCCCTTTGGAGAACCAAATTAGGGTCATAGTCTCATATAGCGGGCATGTTGCTTCGGATCTCTAGCCAAAATATATGTAATAGAGTCCCTGGGGTCCTAAATATATCCCATCAGGTTGCTTTAGTGTCCATTTTAGTCCCCCAATTTGGGGTCCCTCTACATTTTCCCCTTTGGTTGGGACAATTCTCTGTGCCTTAGGGATATGCCTTGGAATTCCTACCAAAATTACTACGTTGACGCTGTGGATTGCACCCTTGAAAGAATGCTGGGCTTCTCTCTTCCACGCAACACAATGGAGACTTTGTGACTTGCCCTTCTTGCCTGCCACCTTGATTGGCTTGTATCCAAATGAATCAGGGTTAAACATGCTTCCAACATATATGTATTCATCTTGCTCTTGGAAGCTTGCCTCATGCTGGCCCTTCATGCTGGGGTATTTCATCAAGAAATCAATGGCTGCTAGCTTATCACCATAAGCCTCATTTAGCTCATAGCCCCCTTGACATGCATCATGGATTGACTTGTTCCCTTTTGCCTCATTGAAGACCCTGTCAAACTGATCTTTTACTTCATCATGGCTTTCTTGGAGAAGGGCGTTTGTTGTGATGTCCGCAATGAGATCACAAACTGCTTGCTTATCCCACAAACGTCACCTTCTTGCTCAAGGCTCTCTTCTTCAAGACTTTCAACAAGATGGACAGGCCTCTCCCTTTCTTGCTAAAAAACAAGAGTCTCTAGTTGTTCCCAGACATGCTCCTGATCCTCCTCCAAATCGGGTCCCATGGCATGGTCATTTTCTTCATCAAAGCAACAAGGAAGTTCATCAAACAAGGGAGGAGAGAGCTCACCATGCTTACTTTCCTCATCATCTATTGTTGACAAATAAAGTTTGTCAACTTCTTCATATTGCTGGAACATTCGCATGTATGCATGCCCTGTGTCTTCTCCATTGTTGATGATGTCTTCAAAGGGAGCATCCATGATGATCTCATCCTCATTGTCACTCATGATAGCCTCTTGGGCAGCTGTAAATTGGATCCTCTCTTCTTCACTTGCCTCTTTCAAAATAGGTCCCTTCTTGAGAAAGAATGGAGTGGAGGGTTGATGGATAAACTCATGTGGAAGAGGAGGCAATCCTTGAGCTAGAATCGAATGATTCTCTTCCTTCCATTTGGCCAGCACTTCATCTACATCAGATGTGGCTTGATAGCTCTCTTGAAGGAGTGTAGATGGGGTGTGTTCAGACATGGAATCTGCTGTTTGGCCTAAACCGTCCATCACATCCTGACTGATGAATCTCATTCTGAACTCCAACTCTGCAATTTGCCTGGCTATATTCTCTTGGAAGAGCCTTTCTTGTAGATCATGAGGATCACCATGAGCAGGGGCAGCTTCACCACTTCCAAGGCCTTGAACAAAACTGTTCTCCTCCTTCCTGCCCCATGATTCCATTGTTTCCTTCCCACTCATGATCTTGGCCCTGAAAATCTCCTCTAGAGAACAGGCAGCAGCGTCATCATTTCCAAGGTTCTGAGCTGGTTCATGGTATTCCCTCCTCCAATTTGGAAACTTGACATCATGTTGAGAGACTTGAGGAGGTTGAGGAAGACTAGGAAGAGACTATTGATGCACAGGGAGAATTTCCTAAAGGGAGACTTGATGTTTTTGAAAAGGCATAGGATGATTCCCTTCAAAGGAGGATTCACAATCTAAGGAATTAAGAAGGTTCACTCCCATGGGAGGCCGCCCTAATGCCCTTTGGTGTTGAAAAGCTAGGTGCAAGGGATTAAGAGCAGGAGTGATTAATGCATCAGATGAGCTAGAATGAGCAAGTGCTATCTGGTAGAAAGGATTTGGTGCACAAGAGGGGGCTTTCTTTAGAATAGGAGGGGGCTGCTTTGGAATGGGAGAAGGCACACAAGGCTGACTGCCTTGAATGAATGGACTCTTCCATTTTGCTACTTCCTCCTTCATGGATTGCAAGCCCTGAGCTTGCCTAAACAAGCACTCCTCTTTATATATAAGCTCTTGCTGATATTTATCCTTCTCCAATCTGTTTATCTCCATCACTTGCTTCTCAAACTCCAACGTTATTTCTTTTACACTAGGTGAAGGGCAACCAGGAGAGCTGCTTGAGGTGATGCCATGAACAACCTGAGCTTGATCAAAGTTATATGAAGGAAAACAAGGTCCATGCTGCTGAGCAATGGGATTATACATACAAAAATGTGATTTCTTGATGGCACAAGGACTGTTTAACCAGCGGATTCAACTCGGAGTCGCCATTGGTGTTGGTTGAAATGCCTCCAAAGGCTGATTGGTTGAAGAACACGCCAAAAATCCCTCAACTCCTTGGACAAACTGTCCCACCGGGCGTGCCAAAAACTGTTGACTCTATGGATTGCATCCTTGAAAGAAGGCTGGGCTTCTCTCTTCCACGCGGCACAATGGAGACTCCCCTCTTGCTGTGGGTCTGGCAAAATTGAGGGGAGAATCTCTAAATAAGGTCTAGCTCCCTTTGATGCATCTTTGAGGTCTTTGACTACTACTGCTAAGAATGTGGGGGGGTGAAAAGGGAGAAGGATATAACCGAAATAAAACCTATTTAAACGGTGATGCACTAAACAAGTTTGATCTACTTAGCTTTGACATACACTTTACACCAAGAACAAGCTAATATATGCTTCATTTGACACGGGAGAACTCTTCAACACCAGTGTTTCAACAAGGGGTCCTTTGGAGATATAGGGAGGAAGAACTACTTGAGGTGTTCTAAGACACACTATGGAAGCCTGTTCACATGCGCCTATACTCTACTATGGACACTTCTTGTTGACCTGCAAAAGAAGAAACTCACAATATATTAGACATGCTGGAATCATTCTGTGAAAGCATGAAAGAAGATGACTTAACATAAGACAAAACCATAGACATATGCAAAAGTGCAAACTCAAATAGAGGTAAAAATGCTATGTCTTGATTCAAGGTAAATTCTTGCAGATCTTCGCCATACAAGCTGAGAGATATCTTTATCAACTGAGAGGTTACAATATATATAGCATGAAGGAAAAGACTTTGGCGCTTTCTAGAATAAGCGGCCCATGCTGCGTTGAATACATTGGAAAGAGGGAACTGCTGAAGGGACCATGTTGTGGCAGTCGCAAGTCTTGACTTTTGGTGCTTACTCCGTATTAAATGTCACTGCAAGGGCATGGGTCTCACGCGACTGTCTACTCATTAATGTAAAATGAGGAAAAAACGGGCCATTGGTGGTCACTTGGTGGACACTGTTTCATCCGCAGCAATAACTTCTTGTGTCGACGCTTTCTGTGCCACTTGGATTGTTTTGTCTGCTTCTGCGCTTGGCTTTTGTCTTTTTTTGGCTCTTTGGCCCTCGAGGCTATTTTCTATCATTTCTTGGCTCTTCGGGCTCCTTTCTCGGTGGTCTTTTCCTTTTGGCCTTAAGGCCTTTGAATTCCTTCGGGTTCGCGCTTATGAATTCTTTCGCCTTCTTCAACTGTTAACCCATTTCCATCTGCGGGCCCGTCCTTAAGCATTTGAAAATCAACGGCTATCTTATCACCGTAAAGTTGACGTCCGCAGACCCGTCGTCATTTTGAAAGCCAACGGCTATTTCATTGTCTTGAATTTGACGTCCATGGGGACGTCACCAGACATTTAAATTGCCAACGGCTAGTTCGCCATGCTTAAGTTGACGTCTTCAGGCCTGTCATTATCTTTGGTGATTCCTTCGGCCTTTACAAAATTAATCTTCCTAAAGGGAAGGTGTCCCTTCGAAAAAAATGGAAAGGGTCCTTTTTGATCACTGGGAGCCCTCTGCAAGGGTACTTGCCCGTCGGGCTCCTTTGTCTTCCCATTTCCTCCTTCGGACATTTTGCCCGAAGGAAAACTCGTCTTCATGTCTCCGCCTTCTCTCAAGGGTGCAATCCACAGCGTCAACAGCTACCTGAATAGGTCCCTGTACATCCCTCTTCTTTGTTGTAATTCCTACCTCTACACAGTCGTTGCCTCCTCCCTCGATGTTGAGGAGCGGACCAAGGTCTCAACTCTAGGACGTGTAGCCATGGCACCGGTTTTCTACCCCCTCATGGCTCCCTTGCATGTCTTGCCCTATAAGGGGGCAAGGCCATAGATGCTGCCAGGTGGTAGCCAAAACTGTCCAGGTGCCCAATCACAAGAATGCGATCCCACCCTCTAGGTAAATGCCCTAGCTTGCGCTGGAAATGGCCAAGGTGGCCATGCATCTGCTGAATCTGCACATGGAGTCCTTGTGATCGCGTCTGTAATGTCCCTGTTTTCGGCATGATCACTGAGATATGGTGGACTAGCTTATTCGTCATCTTCGTAAGCTATTCTAGTTGGTAAGGAGATGAAATTGCAAAGGAAAATATTAAGGTGGGAAAAACTTTCTATTTTTGGAAAGTTATTATAAAATGACTTTTCATATGTCAAATGAATATTTGACTGGGGAAATATTATTATAATAATTAAATAATAATTTATGGAGCCATCCTCAAAAGGAGCGACCCACTTGAGAGGGAGTCATAAGGTGAAAATTGAGAAAAAACAAAGAAAATTAATATTAATAAAATATTATTATTTTATTATTTCTCAAGGGGACGCCTAGGCTTGAAAAGCAAAAATAAAATAAAATATTATTATGTTGAGAGGAGGTGGACTTGAAAAGGAAATAAAATAAAGTGAATTTGGAGCCTAGGTTGGAAAAAGAATAAAAAGACATTTTTAGAGTTCATTTGGATGCATTGATAATTTGATATTGGATATTTTCTTTTTTGGCTGCAACTAGGGTTTTAGCTAATTCTAAGGACAAAAACCCGTAGGATTTGAGAGATTGGACGAAAACCCAATTCTCTTCTTAGATTGGACGAAAACCCAATTCTCTTCTTGAGGTGAATTTACTTCAGAATTCACAATTGGGCTTCAACGCATTGTCCCACATTGATTTTGTGTTGATATTGCTGGTTCATCATTGTGGCAGCCATGAAAGAGGGTTTATTTTGCAGATTTTGACATTTTGTGGCAGCTAGGGTTTGTGGGTGTTGGAGATTTTTGGATATTCTTCTATGGCAGCACCTTGGCTTCAATTTGGTAACCTTTTTATGGTGTTTTGAATGGGTTTTTATTGCTGGATATTTGCATGCATTGTCGCGCCTAGGGTTTGAAGGGAAAAAGGGTTTTTGACCATATTTTAGGTCAAAAACAATTTATATAATTTTTCCAAAGTGGGTGACCAGCTTTGGGAGGGTTTTTGTTGGTTTGAAGTGAGTTTCAGGTTTTGTTGAGGCCTGGAATAATTTATTTCAATATTTCTCTATTTGGGCAAAAGGGTTTGAAGGAGAGAATTACATTATTTGAGCAAGATGCACCTAGGGTTTCATTCTTCATTAGGCATCAATATCATCAATTTTGGCACATTTTGACTTTCAGCCATCCTACATCAGCGACAGCAGTTAAGGAGCTCATATCAGTCATTGGGAATCCATTTTCAGTCATCTCATATTAGTTGTGGAGTCATCCTACGGAGAACTAACGTTGGGCATGTCATAGATTACATTGCTATTCAAATATTTAATTTGAATAGGGTTTTGTTTCGCTGTAACAGCCTGATATAACCTATATCAGACTTCTGTAACTTTGTAATCAGACCTGATTTAGTTGCAATAAAGTGGTTCTATTGGAGTACAATCATTATCTTTCATTTGTGCAATGTTTTCCTTTCATTTTCCATGCAATTCTATATGTTATGCAATGAAAACCAAACTAAACAATCAGAAAACAAAAATCAGACCTTGCATGACAACTGTTTGACAAATTGCCAAGAAGAAGAAATTAAAAATTTTGGGTCAGAATTGGAAGGGATATGTCAAGTAAACTTGTATTTGCATCATTACTCTACTTTCTAGCATGATTATCTATAAATCTAGGGAATATAGCGATCATAATACCAATCTTAATACTTGAATGTGTTGGCTCATCGCAGACTACCTCTCCGACCTATTGGCAGTTGAGGATTACATCATTTTTGTCATCCTCCCTCCATCATGCTCTAAAGCTCGACTCCCATCGCTCTCTTTGGAGAACCAAATTTAGGGTCATAGTCTCATCCAGCATGCATGTTGCTTCGGATCTCTAGCCAAAATATTTGTAATAGAGTCCTTGGGGTCCTAAATATATTCCGTTAGGTTGCTTCAGTGCCCAATCTAGTCCCCCAATTTGGGGTCCCTCCTCCACATGTTCCCCCATAGCTGGGAATATTCCCTATGCCTTAGGGACGCCATGCCTTGGAATTCCTACCAAAATTCCTACCTAAATAGGTGCTTATACATCCCTCTTCTTTGTCGTTATTGCTACCTCTACACATAGTCGTTGCCTCCTCCCTTGATGTTGAGGAGCGGACCGAGGTCTCAACTCTAGGACGTGTAGCCATGGCTCTAGTTCTCCTACCCCCTCACGGCTCCCTCATATGTCTTGCCCTATAAGGGGGCAAGGCCATAGATGTTGCCAGGTGGTAGCCGAAATTGTCTAGGTACCCAATCACAAGAATGCGATCCTAGCCACTAGGTAAATGCCCTGAGCTTGCACTGCAAATGGCCAAGATGGCCATGCATCTACTGAATCTGCACATGGAGTCCCTGTGATCGCGCCCCTCCTCATTGTCTCCAATCTTGGATATCCAATCCAAGATCTCACAAAATGCCCTCAATCCCATCACTTGACTTGGGGCAAGTGTTCTGCAATTTGCAGTGGTGCCCATGTTGGTTTGTACATGGGAACCTCTTATAGATCCAATAATCATATAAAATACAATAAAATAAAAATAAAAATATACTCACATAAAGATTTATAATTATATCGACCATCTCAATAGTACATCATCTGTCATGTACTAAATTTGTACATCAGCCATGTAGTAAATTTGTACATCATCGGCCATCTGACCATACATCAACGACCATTTACAACTTGTCCTACTATCGGCCATTTATGACAAGTGTCATTGGCCATGTTTGTTTTCCTATTTCATCGGCCATTTTTTTCATTAGTGCATCGCCCATTTCTGGAAACCAACTACTTCAGCCATCTGACACAATGTCATCGACCATGTTGCGGTTTCTTGCAGCAAAATGTCATCCGCTGGGCTGAGGACATTATGCAAGGATGCGACCCTATTTATTACTTCTAAAATTCACATGTTCGTTGGAATGACATTTTGACAAAAACCCATTTAACCCCTCTTGATTATATATGTTTTGTTGACATCCTTTGGGGTGAATTCCACTAGGTGGATTTGCCCCAATGCCCTTTTTTACTATTTTACCATATCTAGCCATCCTAGAATTAAATGCAAAACATACTTGAATAATAGCCACGATAGGTCCAAGTGGTGCTCCTCTATGTCCTCTTTCCATCGCATATTGCTGCACTATAAATGGTTGTCCTAGTGCTCAAAAATCTCAAACTCTCAAAATAGCAATAATCCAAGTGAAGGGCCTTGTCCCTTATTTGTAGCTTCCAAATTAAAAATTTCAAACCCTTCAACAATTATATTTCAGTTTTCGTATATTGGCCATATCTTTGTTTTCGTAGCTCCTATCGACGAACCAAAAGAAGCGCTAGAATTCTGGGGTCAAAAGGAATTTAATGGTACTAACGGAATATTTTTGCAAAAAATTCAAAATTTGCTTATTTTACATGCCTGCCCGACCCATCTCAATACAACTTTGTCACCTTACACCATCATGCTCCCTAGAAATAGCTAGGGAAGTGAAGGTACATATGCTTATTTATTTACTTTCATCTATCTCAGATTTATCCTCATTTATTACAGCTCTTGTTTATTATTCTTGTCGTACTATTTTTTTTCCCAAAGCACCATTCCATGTTACACTATTGTGACACATGATTAGCTTTGTGTGGGGCATATGTATACACCTTATTTTAGCTTATTTATATTTTTGTTCACAGGATTCATTGGGGCATAAATCTCCCTGAGTGTACATCTTAAGGAGAATACCAACATTGGGGTGGGCTGATTTGTGGTGTTTTGTTAGAGTTTCTATCATGTCCGTTCTTACTACCACTTTTATTCCTACCATGACTTCAATATGCTTCTCCTCTGAATTTCCTCTTACCACTTTCACCCTTCTTCCTATTTGTGTGCCTCTTCTCGACATCATTGGCCTTTGCATTATCCCCTACTTAGTCGATGTCATCAGCTAGACCGATGGCATATTGTATATGTTGGAAACATTTTATGTGTCATTCCTTAGAAACAATACATCCAATCCACTCTTCTCACGCATAGAAATCCATTTTAGTAAGAAGAAGATAAATTAGGGTGAATGAGCTTACACTCGAGGAAGACTAGTTTGCACAAGGACTTGAAGATGTCAAGAAGAGAAGCTAAACTAACAAGGTACATCTAGTCTTTGGAGTCCCCAACTAAGGTCTATTTGTGTCTTATTCTTCCATTTTGACTTCACCTGCAATCATATATCACAAAGTGCCACTTGAGCCAAGGGTGAGATTAATGCGTCAACAAGGCATCCCAAAGTAAATATCTTATCCTTGTACTCTTTCTTTTATACTTTGGTGGTTACATTATATTGGTACGTTTAGGCCTTGCAGGATTAGATTAGTATATGCTTGTTAGTATATAGTTATCGTTGCATTCTTTATCTCTTTATTTACATCTTATGGTTACCGTTCAATGACACCCTTATAACTCTTAGTTTAGATACCTCATGGTTACCGTTCAATGACATTTTGTTTTTGTTGATTACATCTTACACCTCTTGATTGCCGTCTAATGACACCTTGGATCTAGTTAGTCCTACGCTTGCTATTCTTTGTGTAGATTCATCATTCTCCTATTATATCCCTTACAACCTCCTTTGATGACGACCCTTGTCTATTGCCTCGAACCGCATCGTGGACTGACATATTGTATGTGCGTTGGATCTAGTTTGGTATTCTCTCTTTTCCTATATTAGAGGATCTTTATATTGTTGATCATTCTTAGCCTACATAAAGATTGTGTAAACTAAATTTGCATAACAACAGTGCTGTAAAGAAAATGGATATCCCAATCAAACACACATCAACTATGTATTTTGCTCAGAAAGAGAATTACAAAATCTTGCACTTATTTGAACGAATCATTCACCTTCATGCCTTGGTTTCATAGATGAAGAAGGTTAGAGTTACTAATAATTAGATACTTTAATAATAACAACTCTAAATTCGATAAACATGCCTAATAATAACTCCTCTAAATTTAACATGTATAATAATAACAACTCCTCTAAATATAGCATGTATAATATTAACAACTCTAAATTTAGCATGTCTAATAATAACACTAGATGCCTATTAAATTGTTGTTCTGAATTTGTTGAGTGCGCCATGCTAGGGAGAACAACAATTGAGCAATCACAGGGAAAATTCTAACAATCCCTCTCTGCGAGGAAGATGTTTTCTACTAAGCTTGAGTGTTTTCCTCAACATCTCAAACTTCCCCTTAGCCAGAGGCTTCTTCAAAATATCTGCCACCTGCAAATCTGAAGGAACATATTCAAGGATCATTACTTCCTTCTGAACTGTGTCATGGAGAAAGTGGTACTGAATATCGATGTGCTTGGAATGATCATGAAACACTTGATTCACAGAGAGCTTGATGCAACTCTGGTTGTTACAATAGATAACTATAGGCTCCAACATCTTGTCGGTCAATTTCACTATCAACTTGCGAAGCCATGTGGCCTCACACCAAGCAGATGAGGCTGCCATATATTCTGACTCTGCTGAACTGAGTGCATCTGACGACTACTGCCTGCTGAATTGGGAAATCATACATGTGCCCAGGCTGAAATAAAATCCCAAAGTACTCTTCCTAGTACTTGCATCTCCTGTCCAGTCAGAATTAACAAAATCATGCAACACAAACTCCTCACCTTCCACATACCTTATGTCATAATGAATTATGGTCTTAAAGTATTAGAGCACATGCTTTGCAACCATCCAATGGATCTCCCTGGGTTTAACCATTAACTGGCTCAAGGTATTTACTGCAAAACAAATATCTGGCCCGATATTCACAAGATACATAAGAGAACCAATCAATTGTCCATATAAAGGACCTGCCAAATTTGAATCTGAATCTACAAACAACTTCAGATTCAGAACCATAGGAGTGGCCAAGGGTTAACAATCCAGCATCTGAAATTTCTTTAGAATATTCACAGTGTACTTCCCTTGTCCAAGGATGACGTCACCTCCTCCCTGCTAAACCTCTAGACCTAGGAAATAATGCATAAGCCCAATGTCCATGTCAAATTCACTGGCCAACGTTTCGTTGCACCATGCAATGAGCTTCTCATAGCTACATCTGATGATCAAAACATTTGCGTACAAGACCAAAACAAGCATATTAGATTTATCTTACAAATAATAAAGATTAGGATATGCATAATTTTTGGTAAAGCCCAAATTTAACAAGTGCTCATCAATCTGTGAGTACCAAGTATGCGGTGCTTGCTTCAACCGATAAAGGGCCTTCTTTAACCTGTACACATGGGTATCTTGCCCACACAGCTCAAAACCCCTGCCCGATCAATGTACATTTCTTCTTTAATCAGACCATTTGGAAAGGCAGTCTTTACAGCCATTTGGTATAAAGGCCAACCAAAAACTGATGCAATCGACATGATGATCTTAATAGAATTATACCTAGCAACTGGAGCAAAGGTCTTGTCATAGTCAACTCCCTCTCTTTGGGAGAATTCCCTTGCTACAAATCTGGCCATGTACTTCTCATTTCTCCCATCAGCCACATGCTTGATCTTGTAGAACCACCTGGAATCAATCACTGATTTCTCCACTCGTCTTGGCATATTTTCCTAGACATTATTCTTCAGATTGAAATTATACTCCTTTGTCATGGCATTTCGCCATACCTGCTCAACTGCAACCTCCTCATAATTGAAAGGCTCTGCATCAAAAATAGAAGACATTAGTGCAACATAGGAATTTCCTTAGGGGGCTGACTCACCTAGAACGAAGCTTTTGGCACTCCTACTTGTTCTTGTGCCTCTTGTAATGTCTGGGTAAGCCACTTAGGCTTCCTGGCTAAGCTGGATAGTAAAGTGGCATTTGCTCCTTCATCAGGATCTGGCTGATCTAAATCTGATTTTGCTGTAATCTACGATTCAGCACTTGGGACAACAGGCTTTTCTCCCTCATTAACCATCCCAGGAGGCTCCTGAGACTTAGAGGACCATAGATCCTCATCAAATTTCACATCTCGGCTCACCACTATCTTCCTCTATGCTGGAATGTATATCGAGTAAGCCTTGGAGGTCTCACCATAACTGACAGATATACCCTTGATGCTCAAGGGTTCAAATTTATTCCTCTTCTCATTTGGGACATGAATATCGAGATACCTGAGGCTTCTCACCTGTGAAAGCATCTTTTGGTGTCTTGTCCTTCAAAACCTTGTGAGGATGTGTTCAGAATGTAGACAGCTGTATTATAGGCCTTTGCCCATAGACTCATGGGCAAATCCGTGTCATAGATCATGGCTTTGTCTGTCTTAATGATGGACCTTTTCTTGCTCTCTGTATCCCCATTCTGCTGAAGGTTGGACGGTACTGTCAGCTCCCTCTTGATCCCTGCTTCTCTGCAAAATGCATCAAAGTCCTTAGAGGTGTATTCTCCTCCATTCTTAGATCTCAACACTTTGGTCTTCATGCCTATCTGATTCTCAACTAAGGCCTTTAACTTTTGAAACCTAGAGAACACTTGATCCTTAGTCTTCATAAATTATCTCGAATTATTTGCAATAGAATCATCAATGAAGGAGACATGATATAGATTACCTGTCACAGGGGCTAATGTCATCGCTCCACATGTTTGAATGAATTAAATCAAGAATATTTTTTGATCTTTGCTCACTGCTTGGGAAAGAAATCTTGCCATGTCTTGTCAATCTTGAAGTTTGACAATCCCTGCACCATTTCCTTCAATATAGGTAGTGCTCCATAGTGCATGTGACTTAATCGCTTGTTCCACAGCTCACACAGATTATCATTGTCATGCACCAAAGTATCATGTTTCACTATATCAAAAGAAACTTGTATAGGCCACCTTCTTGCACACCTTTGGCCAAAACTTGGCCATGCTCATGGCTGCGATATTTGATGATAACTTGCTGATCATCAATATCAGCCACACACCTAAGGTCTGTCATGGCTGACACTGAAAGAAGATTCTTAGTTAACCCAAGAACATACAAGACATCATAAAGCTCAAGAATATCATCTTATGGCATGCAGAAGGAGACAAAGCTTGTTTCTATAACTAGATATGTGGCATTATCACCCAACTCAATTTGCGTGCTGGCCTCCTGTTTCTTGTTGAAGGTCATGTGTCTAGATGCTCCATTGTCCACATTCCACCCTATACCAAAGACGATGTTAGTAGGAAGGCCGGAGAAGATTGTCTCAAGCTTGGATGATAACTTATCCAGTCCAACAGAAGCTTCCACCCTCCATGCAAACTATTTCTGTTGCTATTGCTTTTCCTTTCCATTCTTCTTCTCAGGGCACTGAGATGCATAATGGCTCATCTTGTGGCACTTGGAAGCACTTAACATGACTCAAATCTTTCTTACCCTGGTTGGAAGAACTCAAATCTTCCTTCTTCCCTTTTGACCCTTCCTAGGTCCTCCTTTCTTACCTCATCTCCTCACCTTCCTGATGAGGGCTGGGTTTTAGATCTCATCCTCTTTGGCTGTAATAGTCTCTTGGCTTGTGTCCTCTTGGACAAAGACATTTCACATTTTCTCAAAAGCGGGCATGATCTCCCGAGCACACACATCATGCACAAAAGTGTTGCCGAAGTATTGATAATCCATTCAAAGCTATGGGAACTAGCTCTTCATCCTCAACCTTCATACCAATAGCTACGAGCTGATTTCTCAACTCAGTGATCATCATCAAGTAGCTCGCCACAGTATCAATGTCGCTCCTGCGGGTGTTGATGAGCTTATTTATTCAAAAGTATTGTGCTGGATATGTTTACACTTTGATACAAAGTGATCAAGACATCAAACATCTTCGTCGTCTTATTCCTTGTGATGTGAGGGATCACGTAGTCTTTCACAGAATCAAGAATGTTTCTCTTCGTTTTGGCTGTCTTCTTATTGTGTTTGGCCAATTATATGGGATCGATAGGCACTGTAACCTTGTTATCGACAAAACCCCATAGATCAACCTCCTCCAATAGCATCTGCAGTCTACACTTTTATTGTGTGAAGTTGTAAGTTCCTTCTACCATTCACACTCTGAGATTGAGATCGAGAGTAGTCATCCCACAACTTCTAAAACACACTTCAACAACTTCATAGGTCCAAGCGCCTATCAGAGGCATAGATTGGCTTCAATCATTGTAGCTAGGGCATCACACCTGCTGAGATCCTCTAACTGTGCCCTGTCACATGTAGCAGACCAATCCATACACGCATCTGGAGGATCTGATACGCCATGTTAAAATTTAATTCATAGTGCGCAAATTTGCACTTACAATGAACACAACCTTATCTAAACACCTCTTAAAACAACGTATTGTTAGACTCGAAAAATTGGACTGAAAATTCACAAAGCGCAGACATTGCATTTAATCAAAAATTCAGAGTGGACTATTTAAACTACATCTGCATAAAAACAGTGTTGTAAAACAGACAAATTCCTCGCTCAAACACACTTCAACTCTGTATATTACTCAAAAAAAGAATTATAAAATACCGCACCTAACTAAATGGATCACACACCCACCCTGCCTTGCTTTTATGGATGAAGGCGGTTAGAGCTACAATATATTTAGACAGTCTGATAATAACAATTCCTCTAATAATATTAGCAATTCTAAATCTGAAAAGAATGTCCAATGATAACAACTCCTAAATTTAGCATGTCTAATAATAATACTATATACCTATTAAATTGCTGTTCGAAATTTGCTAAGTGCGCCATGCTAAGAACAACAACAGCTGAGCAATCACCTATAAAATTCTAACTTGTTCACCATATGAATATAAAAATGATTGATGCAGTCAAGGATAGGGGGTCCAGCCAAGGATAGCCTTTTCCTTGCAGCCTACCACTCATACAATCTTCATTTAGCTTGCTTGAGGAATTACAGAGATACACACACTACACACACTCACTCTCTTCTCTTTGTTACAATAAGAGCAAGAACGCACACAACAGTCCCTAATGGACTGAACACTTATCTCTGCTCCTATGTGCTATTTCAATAAGCACTCACGCTCTTCTCACAAGCCTTGTACCACCCCTATTAGCCTTCTCTCTTCTTTTGTGACTCATGAAGTGACTCTTGGAATCCCTCGGACCTTGCAAAACGCTCAAAGTGAGCTCTCAAAAGATTTTGATGTTACTAGGTTTGTGTAATCGTTGTGGGCAAAACCACTGTTCTTGTAGATCTGTGTTTACAAAATTGCCTTGGTAGTTTCTTAACCACTGGTTAGCACAGACATGCGTTAACTGACATTTTCGTCATGGGACAAAGAACTCTCTATCTCAGTTATTGAAACCATCCTTTGTCTCTTCCAAGTGCTTGTTGAAGTGCTATCAATCCTCATAAGTCGTCTTCGGATGCATGTGGAAGCTCTAGATCTTTTTCAGCGATACAGGATTGCTCAACTACCTGGATGCTCCTACATCAGACACTCGGGGTAAGAGTTTGTGAGCACAACGCTCCCAAATTTTGGGTAGGTGGTAGAACCACCCTTTTGACTTAGAGTGAAAAGCCACACTGTGCCCTTCCACAATGTGATGTAGCGCCAGATTTTCCAGCTGTTTTGCTGGATTACAAACCGTCTTCCTCCACACTCCACACTATCTCATCCCAACCCCGACTAACATTGGGCTGACCTGCCCTGCTAAATGTCACCACTTCCTTTGCTTTACACATCTGAACTGATAACATTCTGTGCTGCTTCATCTTCCTCGCAGCTGCTTTAGTAAACTCTTCCACCTCCTCCAATATGCTCTCTCTCTTTCTCCACTGCCTTGTAGGTTTTTGCTTGCCTCTGTCCGTCCACCTCCACCAAGTGCCGTCTACATCATCTGCACATACTCCTTCCCTCCATTAGTATACCCTATCCACTATCGCATCCTCCTCAACTTGCTTGTTGAAAAATTCACCACATTCTCAGGCATCAACGTGATTACCCTCTATTTCCATTGCCATCTCTAGGATAGTCTTCATGTCATTCTCTTCTGCTGCCCTCATTGCAATATCAAACAACTCCACCACCTCTGCTCTAACAACATCTTCCTCTGCTGTTTCTACCATCAAGATGTCCTCAAACAATTCATCTATCTCCCTTTGGAATGCTGCCCCATCCAACCTCTTTTCATCTTCTTCTTCATCTTCTGCAACTGCTCCGTCTCCTACACTTGCTTGGGTTGATAACACCATCAGTTGCTCACTCTCTTCTTTCCCAACTCTTATTTGGATTGCCTGCATATCTGCAACACCTTGCATATCTCCCATTGTTCTTTGTAGGAACGCATCCACCACTTCTACATCTTGCTTTTCACCCTCTCTACTTCTCAAGGCAGTCATCAATTGCTCACAAGGCAATCCTTCTTTCACATGGTACTCTTCAACCAACACCTCTTGTTCATGTGCTTCTAAAGATGCTAGAAACACACCTTCCCCCCATTCCTCAGCTGCTGTACTTTCCCCATCACCTGCAACGGAATCAGCATTAAGGGAATTAAACATCCCTCCAAGCATACTCATCTCTTCTTCAAGTAAGAGATGGTCTTCTACTCCTTTGTCAAATGTCAAACACAAGACTTTCATGAACCATGTAATGTCCCTTCTTGGATATTTTATAAACTCTGAAATTTACTGTGAATCCTTTCCAATATTGAGCATCAATCGAATACTAAAACAACCCACATGCAATATTGATATTGAAAACCCACTTAAAACTTCACTGAAATCCTTATTGAGATGAAAGCATACAAAATACTGGTAATGAAGAAACATGATAATAAATTGAACATGCAATACGAAAATTCCAAATCTGATAACAACCCAACTGTAATATTTTATTCAATGTGCTGTCTGCATTGAAGATTACATATGAATAGAGCAGTAAATTCACCACAACAAACTCTTACTTTTTAAAATTCGAATAAAATCACCATAAACAGCAGCAATAACCCTGGTACAGCAGTGATTCACCAAGGACAAGGTACAACAGTCTAGGGAAACAGATTGTAGGGCTGCAAGGAGGGATGGCGCTGAGCTGGAGGGTGTTATGATGGCCTTGAATGCTGTCTAGAACCCCACACAGCAGCCTGAATTATGAATTAAACTTCACACAACAGGTTGTAGAAGGGAAAACTCCAATGCAACAACTAATAGGGTAGAAACTTAAAGGTGAAGGATTGTTCAATGGTTACTCATACTGATTAGTTTGGCCATTGCACCCACAACGTTCACGAGGATGATGAATGATATTCTCTAGGCATTCATAGAGTCCTTCATGGTAGTCTACTTTGATGACATTACTCATTCTCAACAAAACATGGTAGAAGCATTTGGAGCATTCTAAATTCTAATAGGTTCCTGATATCTTGCATTGACACAAACTATATGCGACTTGGGAGAAATGTTTGTTTGGCATGTGAAGGATCTTGTATATGGCTACATCATGGATGGCGATGGATTGCATGTGGATCTAGGGAAGATGCAAGTAATTTAATATCGTCCCATCCTGAGGGCCCTCACTAAGTCTCGTAGTTTTTTAAATTTGGCCAATTTCTACTGCATGTTGGTATTGGGATTCTCCCACATTGCATTGACCCTGAATCAGGCAATGAAGGATGACCGACGACGATGTTCGTTTAGATCACACCACAACAAACTGCATTTGATGAAGTGAAGCCATAACTTTTTTCAACATTAGTTATCATTATTCTGGTTTGTAGCAGCCGTTCGAGATCGAGACAAATGTTTTAGGCTACACGCTTGGGGTTTTCTCACTCAAGATTGGAATGTAGTGGCCTATCACGATCAAACCTTCATCAAGATGGGACGCAGATAATTGACAAACAATAGAGGAGCTCTATGCTATTGTCTGAGCATGTTAACAATGGAGGCATTACGTTTTGGTCATACAGACAATCACTTGCACAAATCACAATCCTCTTCACTTCACGCAAACTCATAATAAGTTGTAGAAGGAGCACTGTTTGAAGTGGTCCACCTACCCGCAATGGTTAAATCTCAATACCAAGTACAAGAAGGCAAGTGCCAAATGGAGTTTGGCTCCAATTGTAGCACTAACAACAGTCATTGATTCTTGCAGACATGAGACTTCAATTTTACCCCAACAATATGGCAGAGGTATTGACTTCACTAAAACATATCATGCATTGGTTACAGATAAACAGGTTTTTGACTTTCATTTGCAGGACACACTTTTGTGTTATCTGAGACATCATTGCTTTTTGTCAGGTGAATGAAAGAAGACAGTCTAGGAGGCGTATCACTATCGTGTGGCAAGAACATTTTGGAGTGTTGAAAGACCGTGGTTGTATTGTAGAGATATTTATATTGGTGGAAATATGCTATGAGTTGAGCAGGTACATCAGGTCAAACACTGTGTGTGCCATCTCCAAATTAGAGATGAAGAAGTGGGACTGAACTCCATTGTCAGTCCCTGACAAACCTTGGTAGTCACTCTCATTGGATTCATAACAGAACTGGTTACAACAAAGCATGACCATGATTTTGTTTGTGATGGTTGGATAGTGTCTCCAAGATGGCAATTCTGACACCATGCAAGAAGGGAATCTTAGTAGAAGGCACCACCAAGATTGATGTAGTCAAGCTAAGGGGTTCCAAATGAACAAACGTCCTTTCCTTGCGGCAAGATCAAATTACTCCAACTATGAACACCCACCAAGAATGCATTTAAGATTACTTTCGACATTTATTATAAAAAAACGATTGAAACGGGTTTCTGAAAAATAAGATAACATGCAAATGAAGTCTACACGCATCGAGGAGATCTTCCAAGGCTTACAAATGCATCAAGGCAACATTTAATAAGTCATTCAGTTCTTAAAAATAAAACGATACAACAAAGAGATGTGCTTCAGGCATTTTAACAAACACGTACACAAATTTTAGACCCTTAAATTCTCCTGCAAAACAAATTTCTGTTTTGTTTTTGAAGGTGGATCCTTCAATAGAACCAAAAACCCATATGGAATCCACTCTTCGTTACGCCTGGAACCCTACCAATCTCCGTAACCTTCCCCGTGCCAAGATAACATTGTTTTGGATAATTTTAATCTTTGCTCAGTAAGGAAAATCTGATCTTCATTTCTCAGAGTCTACATGGTATCCAAGATCATGGCAAATTACTGATATGCTTGGTTGGCCCTGAGACACTTCCACAACTCTCAACTCGCATGCCCTGCTGTCAAAAAACATTTCTGCAAGGGTAATTTAAATGCTTTTTCTCAATTTTCAGGTTTGTTCTTCAGATTTCAGAATTTGATGGCGTTGTTTGGCTCATAACAGTCCTCCTAACAACCTACAGCAAGTTCAACAACTCCTTCCTTGGATTACAACAGTCAAAGATGATTTCAGGCATTTTTTCAAACACTTAGGCTAAATTTCATAGCCCAATTTCTTCCTCCATACTCAGGGACAACACAAGAATTTATATGCCCTCCATCAGGGACAAAAACCCATCATAAATCTGTATTCAGATCTTTGTGAAAGTCCTCCAATCGGTCCAACCTTCACATTGGCCAAAATGCCCCTTTTCTTGGTTTCTTTTGATTGTAACCTCTCTCTCTTCGCTGCTGTCCAGACTCTTAGTTCTCTGCATTCTTTGGCTGTCATGGCCAACCCTTAGGCTCCCTAACCACCAAATACGAACATCAATGTTCAAAGGATGGTTTTGGCTCCTTCCTTGGGTGTTTTGGGTTAATTTTCTTCTTGTTTTAACTCCCGACGTGCTCCTTCTTTTGCCAATTGCTTCTTGCCACACCATGTGCATACCAAAACTACGAAATCTTCTTGTTAGTTTTTGCTGAGATGGCTCAAGGATTTCCAACCTTTACCATGCTAAAAAATGCCTCTTACAAGGCACAATTGCGGTTTTTAATAAGAAAGCATCTTTTTTTTTTTAATGATTTGTGAGTTCCAAGAGGTTGGTGGCACTCTCCCGGCGTGACCAAACTCTCTTTCTGTCTTGAAACACCCTCCACACTTCTTGCTTGTATTTCGCTGTGTTTTCCTTTAGGCACGAAAATGGGCCAAAGTGATGGCCTTCTTTGGAGTTTTGAGATGACGCCATAACAAGTTCACCATTATTTAATGAAACATGAAACAAACATATTATTGACCGATGCTGGATAGCCATGCCCTACCAACTCCAAGGATGCTCCTACATGAAAGCTCTTCTTTGAGCATGTGTGAGCACACTTCGGGTTGCCACTGACCATTGTTTTAGATAGAGACAACATGTTTTTGAGTATTTTCTAGTATGCTCTCTAGTCTTTGATAGAAACCAAACTAGCCAAATCAATTGCCTTCCATCCTCAAATAGATGGATAGATCGAGGTAGTCTGCTACATGATTTTGTACCTCCTCAGGATGTTCTTTGTACATAAATAAGGCCTCCATAGCTCGACTGGACACAACCTCTTTCAAGGGTGTCTTGGGTTCCAACTATTGGCCCAAATTGACGTAGCCATGCAGAAATGGGATCTGAAAAAGCAAGTTCATGACATTCTATAGAAGACAAGAGCCAAGTACAAGTAGTGTCACGACTGACACATGGCACCACTTTAATTTCAAGATGACAACAAGGTTTGGTCGTATTTGCAAGAGACTAAAGGGTTGAACAAAAAACTTAGATCTCTTAGATATGAGCTAAAGATCCTCACATAGAAGGTCGTTGGTAATGTCTTTGAGATCTTCATCATACCTTAAACTGCGTGGGGTCTTCAACGTGGAGCTTCTCAGACCATATTTCGACCTAAGTGAACAAATCACGTGCAATAGGGTAACTATAACTTTCAGAGTTGAGCCATGATTGCACCACTGCTACGATGGTAGTTCTAATAGTGAACACAAAGACTAACTACACCACAAACCAAATAATACCATCACTCTATCGAGTTGTGAAAGCAAGGTAGCTCATCCCCCTGATGGAACCCACGTAAAAACTCTATTTTATTTTCCTTTTTTTTTCGAGTTTGAAAAGTTTAGATTCCATAGGTAAGGGAAAGCAAATGAAAGACTAATCATAACCAACAAAATTAAAACCGTTTTAAAAGAGTGGGAGTCTTGCCAGCAGGGTTTGTAAACAAACAAAAAAACTCAGCAACCTCACTCAACATCTCTTTATCACAATTCTGTTTAACCCCATTTGAGCGGCAAGTTTCTCTACTACAAACTGAGGCTCTTGTTTAGGAATAATAAAAGCAATTATACATCCATCCCAAGTATTTATGCAATCAGAATTGTATACTTTTTGGAGGGTCTTATTGGATTTAATCTAATAATCCAAAACACAAAGTTTCGGCTTAACACCAGGTAACAACTAACTCAATATATATCCAAATAATGTCACTTAAAGTCCCTGATAGGCTGATGAAGTCTTAGCCATTCTAAGCCTTAAGGAATGGGAACAAGTTGCCATTCTAAACTTGTCACAGGTATGCATTTTAATAGAACTTGAATGAATATTGTGGTTCCACTTTCTTATATAAAACCTAAATAAAATTTAGTGCTCATTTTTGAATTGTATTCCAAATATAGAGTTTAAACATCTCCAATGCTATTTACTCTTATTTACTCAGAAAGAAGAACAGCTGTACTGATCTAGCAATCTCTATCGCAAAATCGCATTTTCTGCCTCTAATTCAACATATTGTATGTAGATTGGGAACAGCTGTATGGAGTGTATAAATTTAAATAAAGATAGGACAGTTGATCTTATTTTCTCCATTTGTATACAGGAAATGGGTACAGTTGTTCCTCAATTACCAATATATGTAAAAAAAGAACAGCCAAAGAAATTTTATCTACTTGTGAACAAGAAATGATTCAGTTCATAAATTATCAATGTATGTAAAAATAAAACAGCCAAACGAATTTTATTTACTTGCTAATAAGAAATGATACAGCTGCTCATAAATTACATGTTTATATAAAATAGAACAGCTGAAAGTAGTTTTATCTATTTGTAAACAAGTGATACAACTGCTGAAATATCGCTGAATGGATATTTTAAATAATTGTGGATTTACCGGAATCCCTACAATAAAAAATAGAAATCTGAATTTTTATTTAAAACCCTTACAGATGAAAATCAAATGGCTATATTTTATTGATAAAACCTTTGCAACTTATTATTATTATTCTAATAAATAATTTCAGCCATGAATAAATACTGTAAATAGTAATTTTGTGGAATTTTAGATAAGAAAAGATAAGAATTTTTATTTATTTTCCCAACTGAAAAATTCAGAAAATTACAGTGGACTGTATCAGCGTTAATACTGCCTAAAAGTAGCCCAAATCATAGTATTAAAAAACGCGGGTACCCTCTGGATTCCCATGGAAAACCTGATTTTTTTTGCAAAACAAGTAGAAGGCCGGGTAACTGCTAGCTGGTTACTAGGCCAAAAACCATGGTTTTTTGAGAGTGGTTAGCCTTCAAAAACCGCGGTTTTTGGCCAGGTAAGCAGCCAAAAATCGGCAACCTAAATAATTTAATAGAAGTGCACTCTTATTTGCTTAAAAATTAATATAAAATATGGTTTATGACTTTGAGTTATGTGTTCTTTGAATCTTTTTCTCTACATTAATTTCATTTTCTTATGTATTTTAGCGTATTTTATGAATTTATATATTTTTTAAGTAGCAATAAAAATGCCGAGTCTTGAGTACGGGTCATCACAATTTTTGGTTGCCGAGTAACCATGGTTCTCGAGTTTTTCTACTATGACCCAAATGATGCATCACCCTTCCAAAGTTTGACATCAGTCCTAGGGATGGTGACGTCAGTCATTGGGATGATGTTGCAACTGCATCAAATGATGCCTTAGTTGGTGTAAATGATGCCTTAGCTGATATCCAATGCTTCCCTAGTTGTACTGAAATTACAAAAATTGGATGGTTGATGCTCAATTGCAGCCTCTAAATGGAACCACCATAGAAGATTGGAGGGTTTTCATCTTCTGATGTTGAAAACTAAAGCAAACTGCTCAAAACTTCACAAATTGAAAAGATGAATGGCAAATCAAATACTTTCCAAATGAGCCCAATGCTTTTCTTTTATAGACACTTTTGGAAAAAAAAAAATTATTTTCTATTTTCTCATTTTCCCCAAAATTTAATTTAAAGTGATTTAGGAACCTCTTAAAATGATATCACTTTGTACCCCATGCTTAGCATCACTTAATAACATCACTTTAGGCCCCCTTTTAAAAACACTTTATTGCACTTCAATTTTTAATAATAAAATAATATTAAGCAATCCTTTTAATAAAGTAAGTCACTAGAACAACTTAAACTATTATCTTTATTATTTCCTTGGCTTATTC